>OY723400.1:60237557-60657451 GCA_963210345.1 Inga oerstediana | reverse complement strand
ATATATGCAGTGTCTAAGTAAGTTATTTATTTGATACACTTCAATATATACACCATTGATTATTTCTATCACAGGCCTATTTATAAGGAAGGTTAATACAATCTTTAATCTTTCAAGCTTACCCTCATTTTGTTTTTAGTCCATCATGTTTCAAACCATGAGTTTTAGTCCCTCAAGAGGCAAAATAGTCCTTGTTTTTATTAAATTATAGGAATCATTATTATTTTAAACAAAATGAAACTTAAGGGACCAAAACCTATGACTTAAAACTTGAAGAACTAAAACCAAAATGAGAGAAAACTTGAGGGATAAAAAATTGTATTAGCCCTAAAGTTACTTTGTGGTATTGACACAGTTTTATATATGTATATATGTGGTGAGTTATTTCATATATAACACTTCAATACATCGTTGATTATTACTCTCACTGGGCTTATTTGTTAGTGTCAGAAAATAAAAACAAGCCAGAGTTACTTTGTCGTACTCACACAGTTTTATTCATATATATAGGTGGTGGAAAGACTTAGGTTTAGCCAAGGAGCTAAAGTTTGCAAGAGATGAACCAATAAAGTGGTACATGTGGGCCATGGCATGCCTCACGGATCCTTGCTTTTCAGAAGAAAGGATTGAACTCACAAAGCCTCTCTCTCTGGTTTACATAATTGATGATATATTTGATGTTTATGGAAGTTTGGATGAACTCACTCTCTTCGTAGATGCTGTCAACCGGTAAAAATTTTTTTCTTTTTCTTCATGAAGTTAATTAATTAATTATTATAATTTTTTTTCCATGAAATTTATGAATACTAATGCAGATGGGATTTGGGAGCAACTGAGAAATTACCAGACTACATGAAAGCTTGCTTCAAGGCTCTCTATGATATTACCAATGAATTTTCCATTAAGGTCCAAAACAAGCATGGTTGGAACCCCGGAAAAACATTAATCAAATCGGTAATTAAAAATCTGTTATAAATCAAGTTCAAGTTTCAGTTTATAAGGAAATGAGCTCTTGTTTTATAAAAAAAAAAAACTCATTAATATAAAATGTTATTTCAGTGGATGAGACTATGCAATGCATTTTTGGAGGAAGCAAAATGGTTAAATTCAGGGAAATTACCAAATGGTGAGGCGTATTTAAAGAATGGGATTGTTAGCACAGGAGTGCAAGTGTGCCTTGTCCACACGTTCTTCATGTTAGGTCACAGCATTACCAATGAAAACGTGGCTCTCATGGATGGCTTGCCAACATTAATATCTTCCACATCCACAATTCTTAGACTTTGTGATGACTTAGAAGGTGCCAAGGTATGATTAATACTTTCTTTGGTCCCAATTGTTCGAGATTTGAAAATATTTTAAAGAGATTAAAAAATTAGTTAAGTTAGTTAATTATAATAAACGTGTGTTGATTACTATGAAGTACCGAATTCAATTTTAGTGTTGATAATCTTTTATGAGTGATTTAATTTTTTTTACTTTTTCTATTTTTGAAAAAAATTATTTTACCATGTACATAATCCAAAATGAAGATAATCTCTTATCTATCTTCTTTTAAAAATGATTTTTTCATTAAAAATAATTGGTTGAAAATTTAAATTTAAACTATTAAAATTGTAATTTGCCGGTGCAAATCTCAATGCAGTGCTGAGCACCTTGATGCTCATCAATGGAATAAACACCAAAACCCTTTTCCCTAGAATACTCCTTTTAATAATTATCCCTAGTGATAAAAATTCCCTTTAACATTTGCAATCAATAGAGATATTTAGTTTTGTAAAAAAAATTATAAATTTCGGAAATAAAGTGAATTGATATCTCATATTTAAAATCAAAGTAATAAATCCTTCAACTAGTTCCAACATTTAGAAATAGAGGGAGTACTTTAATTAAAATAAAAGTCAAAATATTTTTGTGTGAAGGAGAAAACTAGAAGGGAAAATCCCATATAAAGCTATTTAAAATAGGATAATTCTAAATCAGGTTGGTGAATTTAACAAATCTCTAAATGAGTTATCAACCTAATTTAAGATTTTAAAATGTGGGTAAAATGACTTTGATGTCCTCTCCTCTCTCCTCTTTAAAGAGTTTTATTAATTTATGACTTATGTTTTTCTATATATATATATATATATATCAACAATATTTAATAAAACAAAATATGATTCATCTCTGATTTAAATATTTTAATTATCATAATAAGAACAAAAGCTTACAGTATTTTTAAGCCAGAAGTTCATTTTATTAACATGAACAATTGTTTTTTTTAAAAAAAGAGTATATGTCACAATAAAAAATTATTTTTTAAATAAATATATTAATTATAAATTTTACTATATTTAGTTCATATATAAAGTTTTTCTTGGAAAGTTCTATATTTCAATAAGCATTTTATGAAATTTTAAGTGTATTTAATATTTTTATCTAAAATATCCTTAGAAGTATATAAAAGTTTCTCACCTTTCTAATAGAAATGAATAATTTATATTAACAATTTATATTAAAAAAGTGAAATCTTAACTAAATTATATTTAAGAAATTCACATTTATGCATTAGGAAAAAATATTTAGAGTTTGTTTAGATTATTGTTGGTAAAAGTAGTTTTTTTTCTCACTTGACAAAAATAGCTACATTATTTTTTTTAAGAACACTCAAATTTTTTATTATTTTTTAATTTTTAATATCAATTGAATTATTTTTGGTTGAAAAGATAAATTTTTTTAATTGATTTTTAATATCAATTAAATGATTTTTAGTTGGTATGTATCATGGTTCCCTTTTTTTTTTTTTTTCTTGAATTATTTTTTATGATCCTTTTAGAGCATAAAAAATTCCTTTGATTTAGAAAAATTAGATTTTGTTTGATTATATATTAATATATGTTGATATATATAGAAAGCAATAAAGTTATCTTGCAATAAAACTCTTTTAAGAGGGGAGAGAAGAAAGGGGAGGGCATTAAAATTATTTTATTCATATTTTGAAATCCTAAATTGGATTAATGACTTAATTAAGGATGTGTTGAATTTACTAACATAATTTAGAATTTTCCTATTTTAAGTAGCTTTATTTGGGATTTTCTCAAACTAGAATAATGTGATATCAGCATTTAAGGAAAATTCACATGCAAGTTTGATGTGAAACATGTTACATTTTAGACCATAAAATTGGAATAAAGCACCAATGGGGACAAGCTTCAATGTGTGTCTTTGTTCGTACAGGACAATGATGATCAAGTGGGTAAAGATGGGTCCTATCTTAGCTGTTACATGAAGGACCACCCAGGAATTTCTGTGGAAACGGCAAGGGAGCATACCAAACATAAGATCTCGGATGCTTGGAAATGTCTCAACAAAGAATGCTTTAATCCAACAAATCCATTTCCCTCATCTTTCTCGAAAATTTGTCTGAATGTTGCGAGGATGGTTCCTATGATGTACAGTTATGATAACTCTAGCCCATCAAGGCTTGAAGAGCATGCAAAGTCTTTGCTTTATTTTGGCGGTGATGGTATCAGAGAAACTATTCAAAAAGATTAGACCCTCGTGATGTGAAAATGGAACATATTACTATCTTCAGTCATGTGAAAATGTAACGGATTACTATCTTTAGTCTTTAATATAAGATCTTTTAGTAGTACTTTTTACTATCACATCAGTTGTATTTTGTTTTTTTACCAGGCATACTAGTTGTTTCTAGTGTGTGTGTGTGTGTTCTTTTATAATTTGTATAATTTGAGACTAGCAATGTTATTTATGTTTTATGAATAGTGAGGTTTACTATTGATTTTATGTGTGCATTGATTGATTGTAAAATCTATATAACTGGAAAGAATGTATTTGTGCTTTATGAGACAAAATCTTCTTACATTGTTTTCATACTACGCATGATCATTTAAAAATAATTCAAATATATACTAAATATGACCATACTTGTATTTTTTGTTAAAACAATACTTGTATTTACAAACACAGATCTCTCTATCTTTGTGCACTAAACAAAAATGTTAGAAGTGGAATATAAAAAAGAAAGTGCCTAATTTATGCCAAAAAAAAAAATTTAGTTATGATAGAAATAGTGGCAGAACAAATTCTGTTGCTAATCCATTTCCATCACTAATTTCGTCGTTAAATTGAATAGCGATGGTAAATTCTGTTACTAATAACATGTTTTTTATGTAATGTAGGCTTAACTCTAAAATAAGTTAAGTTATTTATGATTTGAAAAGAATATGCGTTTTCACCATATATTTAGGCAAGCACATTGATTTTCTATTATTAATTGAATAAAAATCGACTGCAATTGGATCGATCAAGATACTGTAAGTAATTATCTATGTAGGTCCTATGACACATGTGAGAGAAATAAAACGCTTAAAAGGAAGCAATCATTGGTGGTGGAATTTCAAATATCTATGATCTATTAATGAAAGGTCTTATTACAATCTATACTCCTCACCCGTCACAACCACTCGCATTCACATACATATATACAGGTATGTATGATACTTTGTTAAATAGAAATGAAATGTATGTTTTATAAGTCCTTTAATACTATATTCATTCTAACTATAAGAGTTATATAAGGACATTAATAGAAAAAAGGCCTATAAGACCACCACATCTAGACCTGTATAGGCAGAGACAGTTTAAAAAGTATGACTGGTGGTATTGTTGTAAATATTGATACAACTTAACATTGGTTGCCTTTTCGCATTGTCTAAATAATATTTTGTAGACTAGTGTAGTACAATACAGTGTTGATAAGTATTAAATATTAAGAAAATTTAAAATCTAAAATTTGTTTTAGACTGAACAC
The DNA here is from genome assembly GCA_963210345.1 of Inga oerstediana. Classification (NCBI taxonomy): domain Eukaryota; kingdom Viridiplantae; phylum Streptophyta; class Magnoliopsida; order Fabales; family Fabaceae; genus Inga; species Inga oerstediana. The sequence continues at coordinate 60,652,632 of OY723400.1, read as the reverse complement.
TTATACATGTGATTTAAATATCTTTTTAGATACCGTCATTTGTTTATACCCAGTCTTAAATGTTTCAGAGTTGCTTCAGCTTCAAAGGTAAATTTCCCAACTACATGTCTCTTCGAAATCTGAGGCGACTTCAATAAATATAATATTCATCCATTTTGTCTATTTAAACTCCTCATTGCTTTCATTTCTTCAAATTCAGCTCCTCTTCTCTCCTCTCTTAATATGTTATCCATTAGGGCTACTTCTATTCGTCCTCCTCTTCCTCCTCCTCCTCCATTGCCACCTTCAACGAGGCAAATTTTTCAGCACTTCCATGCAAGCTGCACACTGTTAACAACAAGCTCAACCTTGTACTCGATGACAATGACGTCGAGTACAATCTTTCAGACAACCCCTCTTCCTCTTCCTCTTCCTCTTCTTTCTCCTCTTCCTCTACTGATGATGAGGAGGATTGAGGGGTTTTTTTATTATTTAAAATGTTTTTTCAATCAATGTACTGAAGCGACCATCAGGCAACATAAAAATATATTATTAATGAAAATTTATTTTTATTTCTAATCTTGATCGTCTCATGTCTCTTGTATCTTTGTTCCGTTGTTGTTTCTATCTTCTATTTGATAATTTAATTTATGATAGAGTTTATATATTTTATTAGTAAATTATATTATTTGGGATCTTGTACATGTTAAATATATAATTTGATTATATTTAGACTAGTTCTAGTGGCATAAGGTTTAAATATATGAATATGAACCGTTGTTTAACTCTTAACCGGTCTAAATGTTGTTTATTATTGTAACGTTCACTTTTTATTTATACTTGATAAGATCTGTATTCGGTCTCGTAATTATTATTTAGACCACATTTTCATATACAACTAGTCTAAATATGTAACGTTTCAACTTCCAATGCATATCATCATATCTCATCAATATCATTTGAAGTTTTCAGCTATCATTCTCGATTATAAATACCAAGGCCCCTTTAGTTATGAAGTTCAATTTCAAAAGTTCCTTTCTAGTTCTCTCTTTCTTCTTGAGCAGCAACGTTCCCCCTCTCCTCCTTCAGTGGTAGGTATTGGTGGTTCCTCTTCGTAGCCTACTCCACCTTCGATGTTAAAGGAAATCACTGAGGCCATCCTTCACGTCCTGGGCACTGTTCTGGAAGTCATGGCAAGACAAGATCGCTTCTTTGCATGACTAGAGGAGTTGGCAAGTGTTGAATGACATCATCAACTGTTTGGACTAGTGCAGTGAATCTCTTGGAATGGTTATAATCTTCTAAAGATCTGGATTTCAAGAACCCCTGTTGTTATAATATTTTGATGTAGTTCTGATTTTGTGGCTGGTCATCATCATATATAATATTTTGATTTAATTTTGATTTCATGCATGCATACTACCGCCTTTAGGCAATGATTAATAAAAAAGTTTATGTCTTTTGATAGTTCTTTTTAATGATTATCTATCTCGTGTTATTAATCACTTGTTGATGAAAAAGTTTCAGTATTTAGGTGGAAGTTCTTGTTTGTAAAATTTTATTTCTCTATTCTAAAAATTACATTTTAAATTGATTGATTTAAAAGATAGTGTTGTTATGAATTAAAAATATTTTTTATATATTGAGACCTGTTTTTAATAAGGACCGGTCTATAAAAGGTTGCCCTAGTATATATACTTACTTTCACGCTCAGTCTTCATCTCTAGCCTCTCTTAGTTCTGCATGCGCTATTCCTCTCTCTGGCGCCTGCGGCCTTCGTGATATCTCTCTCTCCATTGTTGGGATGGCTTGATATTTCTTTCTGTTGGGCTCTCCCTCTCTGTCGTCATCATTTTGATCTCATGTTTAGTAAACATCATTGCTTTTCAATTCACAAACCCTCGATGTCAAACCTCTTATTAATTCGACATTTATATTAAACTGACGTCGCGCAGTTCAGTGGGCAAACAAAAATAACATAAATACTTATATAAAATATTTGATTACATTACAGAAGTATCCCACAGGACTTGAAATAAAATATTTACAATATACAAAATATCATAAAGGTGCTATAGATAACTAATACTACAGCTTGCAGAGGACAAGAACTCTTAGTTACCAGTATCTACAAATTTGCCCTTTGTGTCACTTCTTTCAGCTAAATAATTTAAATTTTTATGCAAAGGGGTGAGATTGATACAAATCTCAATAGTAACATACAATCAATCATATCAAATACAATAAATAAACATGCAATGCACCATATGATGTAACAGGAAAAAAACACTACAATCTATACTGTGTTCATTGTTCATGATCAAATGATAGCTTGACCCCTATTTGTCTCACTACCTCAACTAGGTCCTGCTTGGCTAGATGGTACTTGTGCTTTTCCCATCAGGAGGTACTTGTGCTTTTCCCCTACCACAATGAGATTTATGACAAGCTTGTATCACTACCTAAGCTGGGTCCCACTAGGCTTGATGGTACTTGTGCTTTTCCCACAGGGTGGTACTTGTGCTTTTCCCACACCACAGCTAGGTATTGTAACATGTTTTTCACATTACAAAACATGGAAATACAATATATATAAATAATCACATAGTATATAAAAGATAGAGTTACTATCTGAAATCCCATTCAGCCTTATTATCGGTCTAAACACTTGGTCCGTCTCAGGCAAACAATAAGTCCTTAAATTTCAAATTTTATAATAAATGAGTTATTACTCAGTCATGCCTTATTCTAAACTCATGTAGTTGGTTACGTTTGCTTAAAAATGCAAAATGACCAAAATGCCCTTAAGGACCCGATCCAAGTCCCTTTATGCATGGTATAATTGTACTTTTCCAAAAGTTATGACCTAGACTATTTTTACATAATTTCACATGTAGAATCCATTTTGACCTCTATTTTGACCTAAACTCATGTAGTTGATTTTTGTGTACACACATGGTTGATGTGAATTTTCACTTTACAATATATGTGTCATTGCATATTTAATTCTTGCATTTTATATGTCGATCGTATGCTGCTACTAAGATTCCTTGGAATTTCACTCCTTTTCCTAAACAAAATTATCTTAGTGGGTGTCAATGGCTCAAAAGCAAAGGACGTAGATATAGGAAATTGACCGGCACATTTCCTGAGATGAAGATCGTGGTTATATAGAGTATGTATTGGAATATTGTTGGATATGCTGTATATAGTTGTAAATATTTTCAAATTCTGCACAGTTGATTCCGGTCTGTAAACAAATACTTTTATCAGTATATTTATACTTTTTCTATATGCCTGTGAAACTTGGTCTCTATTACTCTGTGTATATCAAAATGGAAATGGGTGTTGACATTTCTAGTATCAGAGCTAATAAGCGGTTAATGCATTATCAAAATGGTATGCTAATATAATTTTGTTTACATGATGACAGGGTCATGAGTAGCTTAAGTGAAATATCTGAGGGAGAGTTATCAGTGAACTAACATCGACTGGAATAGCGTATTCCTGAAGGCAGCTGTCTATTGAGTACTATGGGCTCGGTAGTGTACGCATGAGACAGATGGCATGGAAGAGCATGCTGGTGCTGCCAGGGTATGGATCGGAACCAAGGCCAGCATCGCCAGGGCAGTCACAGGACAGGGAGAAAGAGAGTATTCGGAGGAGGACCTTGAGAAGGACCCTGATGAGGATCCGGAGGATGAGCTTAGTGACTGTGAGTCTCGAGGTGGCAAAGTAGAGGTGGGATATGACTTACAGCCAGATCCCATGCTGTGGTACTATGTCTTTGGCGGTTATCGCAGAGCCCAGCAAGCTCAAGCCACACTTGTTGGATGTTACTTTGCATTCCTTGCCAGAGTTTGGTCTTTGTATGCTATCTGGGAGCAGTTGTAAGTCGAAGAGCCTATTGAGTTCTGGATTCATACCACACTGGATTTCTTCCCAAACTCCTTGTTTTGGAATCAGCAGAAGAACAACGTTATCAAGCAGGGCCCAAATGGGAACATTAATGAGTTTTTGGATCATATGGATTACCTGGTTCAGAGATTTATGTATGATGATTGATGAGGGACCTAGACGGAATTTTTTGGGTGACTGCGGATGACCGGTATATCGTACGAGACAAGGGCAGTCAGGTGGAATTGACAAACAGAAAAAAATTTATCTGGAGTTGGTATTTTGGGGAGGGTATAGACAAAGTTAATCATGCTCGACTTAGGGTAATCCTAGGATGTGTAACACCCTGGGAAGTTTCATAAATTTGGAATTTTGAATTGTAAAAAGGATTAATATGTCATGTACAGTAGTTTATAGGATATATGATGTTTCTGTTTCTCTTTAACTACTGTAAATAGTTGTTGTATGCTATGATTGACATATCTGTGTACCCTAACTTTTATGAAATGACAAAAATTCCCTTGCTCTTATATAAAATGTAATTCTTCTCTATTTTCATGTAGTTTGAAATATCGAGATGGTACGACCTAGTAGACCATGTGTGGGACACAATAATACTGCAATGAGCCAAGGCCTGATCCTGTACAGCAGCAAATACTAAATATGCTGGCGCAACAGGAAAATACCATGAATGAAATAAGGGATGTACTTCAGGGGGTACAACAAAGGCAAGATCGCTTAGAAGATCACTTCGAGGAAATGTTCAGAGGAAATGGTGAGGAAGAACCTTTACCAAAAGATATCATACCAGAGCCCAAAGTGGACATTCAAACCTGGCTGAGCAGGTTCGACAAGTTACAGCCTCCTATTTTCAAGGGAAGTTTGATCTATAACTAGTTGAAGATTGGTTGTCACGTCTGGACAAGATCTTTAACATGTTGTAATGCCCAAATGAGGTAAAAGCTCTCCTAGCCATTTACAAGCTAAAATATGATGCGGACCATTGGTTAAAGAATGAGGAGCTCATTTTAAGGGGAAGAATATTCCTATCACATAGGGATTATTCAAGGAGAAATTCATTGAGAAGTATTTTCCCCTATCTGTCAGAAGAGAAAAAAGAAAAAGAGTTTCTGAGCATTGGACAGCAAGATCAGGAGAGCTTCAATGATTATCTAGCCCAGTACATTCGGTTATCCCGGTATTCGGCATACCACAAACTTCATAGCAATAAAGAGTGGAGTTCTGTTATGATGATTGAGGAGTTGAGACCAGAGTTGAAAGAGAAACTGATTTCACAACATTTCACTAAGTTTAGTAAAGCGGTGGAAGGATATCGGTACATTAAGAAACACATGTTAAGTTTGGCTATTCAAACTAGTAACAAGGGTACCTCTGGAAGTGGTAGCTCATCACAGAAGTAAAAAGAATGGGATGGACCTTTCAGCGGTGATAATAAGAAGTCAAGTCAGACTAGAGGCTGAGGAGGCTAGGGATTCTCAGAAAGCTGAACATGTTGGCATTGCCGCAAACCTTTCTATCCTGGCAAGACTTGTAGTGGTGCTCTACTAAAAACTAATCCCAACAAACTACTTACTTGTTTTAATTGTAGTAAGCCTGGGCATATGTCCAGAGATTGGCCGCAGAAGCAACAACCGGAGGAAACTAGGCCCAGGGTTCTAGGTAGGGTCTACACACTGACATAGGAAGAAGTTAGGAAATCCCCTGAGCTGATTCAAGGTATGATTTCTCTAAATGGTAGTCTAGCTCATGTTATGTATGATTCAGGTGCCAGCCATTCATTCATTGAATATGATTGTGTGAGACAGTTAAATTTACATATGTATAAATCCCTATATGATTTGGTTGTGTGTATGCCCACGGGCACTCAAATTGTTTCAATTGAAGTATGTCTAAATTGCGTGGTAAATGCTTAGAGGCATGAATCAATTGTAGATCTGATCTGTTTGCCACTGTAAAGGTTAGAGTTAATTTTGAGGATTGACTGGTTGACAGTAAATGGTGTGTTACTAGATTGCAAATAGAAGAGAGTTATATATCCGAATCCACAACCTTGAACTGACACCAAAATTACTCTCAACTTACTCTCCACAGCTAAGGTTGAGATGTGTTTACAGAAAGGTTGTTTGGGGTATATGGTGTTCTGCTCTATGTAGTCAGAAGCTAGTGTAGCCTTGGAAAGTATCCCTGTAGCGAATGAGTTCCCTGATGTGTTTCTGGAGGATATCGGTGGATTACCTCCAGATAGGGAAGTAGAGTTCTCAATTGATCTGAGGCTGGGAGCAGGGCCAATTTCCAAAACCCTATACCATAGGTTCCAAGTGAAATGGTGGAACTAAAGAAACTAATTGAGGAGATACTTGAGAAAGGGTTCATACGACCCAACGTTTCACCCTGGGGTGCTTCAGTGCTCTTCGTCAGGAAGAAAGATGAAAATCTGCGTCTCTGTATTGATTATCAAGAGCTGAATAAGATAACAATCAAGAATAAGTATCCACTCCCTTGAATTGATGATTTGCTCCATCAATTATCTGGTTCCTGTGTATTTTTGAAGATTGATTTACGATCGGGATGCCACCAGTTAAAAGTAAAAGTAGAAGATGTATCAAAGACTGCTTTCAGGACCAGATATGGTCATTATGAGTGATTCCATTCTGGCTTACCATTGCACCTGCCGTGTTCATAGACTACATGAATCAAATCTCTCATCCATACTTAAACTAGTTCGTAATAGTCTTTATCGATGATATTTTATTGTATTCACAAAGTAAGGCTGAACACGAGCAGCATTTGACAACTGTGTTGAACATATTACGGGATAGACAACTCTATGCCAAGTTGAGCAAGTGTGAATTTTGCCTTTTAGAGGTGAAGTTTCTGGGCCACGTTGTCTCACAACAAGGGGTTTCTATTGATCATACCAAGGTGGAAACAGTACTAAGCTAAAAGAGACCAGAGACTGTATTTGAAGTGCGTAGTTTTCTGGGTCTAGCTGGCTTTTATAGAATATTTATTCATAATTTCTCCAGAATTTCCTTGACATTGACAAAATTGACGCGTAAAGCTCAACATTTATGCGGGATGAGAATTGTGAGAAAAGCTTCATAGAGTTGAAGCAAAAGTTAACTCCAGCACTAATGTGATAATCCCAGATCCACGGTTTATGTATGTTATGTATACAAATGCCAGTGAGTATGGATTGGGATGTGTGATGATACAACATGGCTGAGTGGTGGCATATGCATCTTGTTAGCTGAAATCTGAATTGAACTATCCCACTCACGATCTTGAGTTGACGGCAATTGTGTTTGCTTTGAAAATCTGGAGATATTATCGCGATAGTGAGATTGTAGAGTTGTATTACGACTACAAAAGTTTGAAGTATTTGTATCATAAGAAAGAGCTCAACATGAGATAGCGTAGGTGGATGGAGTTGCTAAAAGACTATAATCTAGAAATCAAATATCCAAAAAGGCTAATCTCGTTGTTGATGCATTGAGCTATAAATCAGTGCAGGTGGCAGCCATGATGATTTATGAGCAGAAATTGATCGAGGATTTCAGGGATTTAAGTATGTCTAGCCAGATTTTGTTAAATAATGGTGTTAGCCAGATATATAATGATCTGAGGACAGCGATTAAAGAGGCACAACTGTAGGATACTCAAGCATTATCTATTTTAGGTATGATTAATAAAGGTGAAACTTAGGAATATAACTTGTCACCTAGTGGATTGGTCAAGTACCAGAAGCAGGTTTATGTACCACTGCAATAAGAATTGAAATGAAAAATCTTGGAGGAGGAACATAAAAGTAGGTATACTCTGCATCCAGGAGCTATAAGGATGTACCATGACTTGAAGGCCCAATACTGGTGGCCAGAGACAAAGAGAGAGGTGCTAGAGTTTGTCACTCATTATCTAACATGTTAGAAAGTGAAAGTAGAACATTAGAGACCATCGGGGCTTTTGCAAAACCCTGAGATTCATGATTCGAAGTAGGAAAGCATTAAGATGGATTTCATGACGGGGTTACCTAAGGTCAAAAATCATGATGCAATATAAGTGATAGTTGACAGATTCACAAAGACAACCCACTTCCTACCTATCAGCATCCACTATTCTCCTGATAGATTGGCAGAGATTTATACCAAGGAGATTGTGAGACTACATGGTACTCTGAGGAATATCATCTCTAATCGAGATCCACGATTCACTTCCAAGTTCTGGAAGGCAATTCATGAAGCTTTGGGTACCAAGCTTCGATTCAGCACAGCATATCATCCTCAAACAGATGGGTAGACAAAATGAATGATTCATACCCTTGAGGATATGCTAAGGGCATGCGTACTTGATTTCAAAGGTAGTTAGGATAGATTCCTTCTGTTGGTAGAGTTTTCCTACAACAATAGTTATCATTTAAGCATTCAGATGGGTCCATATGAGGCACTGTATAGGAGGAAGTGTCAGTCACCCTTATGCTGGTCAGAGTTGTCAGAGAGGCAGTTGTTGGGACTAGATATTGTTCATTAGACAATGGAGCAAATAAAATTGATTAAGCAGAGGTTGGTAACTGCTAAGAGCTATCAAAAGAGTTATGCATACAAGAGGCAAAAACCTCTCGAAGTTTTAGTCGATGACCATGTATATATGAAAGTATCACTAGTTACGGGTATTGGTAGAGCATTTGAAGTATAGAAGCTGCATCCGATGTACATTGATCTGTTTGAGTTCTTGGTGAGGATTGGGCCAGTAGTGCACCATATGCTTTGCCACCGAATCTAAGCAGGCTATATGATGTTTTCCATGTTTCATAATTGAAAAAGTATCAACCTGGTCCATAACATGTCATAGAGTATGAAGACGTGGAAATGCATGATGATTTGACCTATAAAGACACACCTGATTGAATAATCGATCGGAAGGAGAAGTAGCTCAGGAACAAGAGCATTCCATTCATCAAAATTGTTTGGAAAGGGTTATTACCCAGAGAGGATACATGGGAAACGAAGGAAAGTATAAAGAAACGTTACCTATAATATATGCCCGTATAGGTGTAGAAAGTTTCGGGAACGAAATTTATTTAAATGGAGGAGAATTGTAGCACCCCAAATTTTATATTTACCAACTATATTGTAATTATTTGAGAAATTCAATAAAATGGTGAATATTCATGAATTTGGAATTTATGAATTTTATAAATGTTCATATTCATAAGAAAATGGGCAAAAATAATTATGGGATAAAGTTGGGTAATTTAAAAAGTCCAAAATTAAGGTCCAGAAATGGAGAAATAATAGAGAAAATATTTAGTCCAAAAATAATGGGAATTGGAAAAATAGAAAGAAGAAAAGAAATTAGATTAAAAAGGTAATGACAAAATCATAATTTTGCCATCTTAGCACAAAATCAATTATTTTCTGATTAATTGAAGTTAATTTCAATTAATTAAAGAAAATAAAGGGGAGAAATTTATTTGGAGTATTTTGCTCTAATAAATATGAATTTATGGATGATTTGTGCAAAAATGCAAATTTGACCAAAATTGTGACTTTAAGTGTATACATAACTGGAACAAGTTGTGAAGCCAATTGAGACCAAAGGGAAGGACCCCTAGGCATCTCCAACATGTAGTATGAAGAAGGAAATATTTTTTGGGCTTAATGAACATGGTTACATGTACATAGGGTATATGTACACAAAAATTGATTTTTGGAATCCTTGGAAAATTGGACATATGATTAAAATATGATAAGATAGATTATAAAAACAATTTTTATCCTTCTTTCTCCTCATTTCTGACACCATAATAGCCCCAGAGAAGAGAGAGAGAGAGAGAGAATTCAGATTTTTAGAGAGAGAAGGAGAGGAAAAAACTTACAAAGGTAAGTGATTTTCTTTGGTAAAATGGTTCCTGACGCGTATAACTCCACTACTAAGGTTTTCTTTCATATGATTTAAAGTTTGGAAGCTCAAATTCTTGTATTGTGGAGTTAGGGTTTTTCAGCCACACTTGAAAAAGCAAGAGGGAGCTTGAGGTAACTTCCGAAACTTCAATCTTTTACTATTTTGGCTACTCTGGACAATTTAATCGGTGAAATTTCACCAGATTGTTTTTTATTTTAAATTTTGGAATTCATTTGGCATAAGGGTTATGCTACCAAAATTTGGTCTAAATGATAGTTATAACCTAATTAAATAGTTAATAAAGTGATTATGAGTAGAAAGGAACACATCTGTGAAGTTTGAATCGAAATACCCCGATTTTCCTCAGAGTCTGCCTAAGTTTCAGCCAGAGCTATATCTAGGGTTAGAGTAGGATTTTTGATCTTCTAATGATTCCATTGAGTTCAGAAGGAAAAATTAGGTAGGGTTACAGTTGGCCACTTTTTCGGAAAAGCCTGAAAAAGCATAATTACGAAAACGCCCATGAAACCAGGAAAGTAGGGCTGCTAAGGGCATATTTGTCATTTGGTAGTGAATTTGATAATTGTGAGTCCAAAAATGGATTCCTTGGGCAAAAATATGTTAGGACAGCCCATTTCAAAATTTCAGAAAAAGTACAGTCGGACCGAGTACGGAGAAGTCGGGCTGAGTACCCAGGGGCATTTTGGTAAAATTTCACCATAGGCTAATATAACCACAATAAACACTATGGAAGTGCCTAAAATGGTACTTAAATGAGTTTTAACCTAATTCTTATACAATTGACATTTTAGGACCGAGTTGGAAGCCTAAGCTTAGCACATTTTACGAGGCGGACAATTTGAGATAAGAAAATGGTTTAGGTAGGGACTACTTGTTAGGATCGGCAGGCACAGCGGAAGAATTTTAAAAATTTTCACCAATCCTAATCGAGGATCTATTAATGGCGTTTAAACCAAGTTGGAAGGATTCATACCTTTTATGATTCAGGGTTTTCACAATCTCTAGGAGCCAACACGTCAAGTCCGCTCCCTCTACCGGTATCCCCACGAATGCTCTCCAGCCGAGACTGCGTGCTAGCACCTCTAATGTCTCCTAGGGTTTCCTTGCGGCTCTCAATTCTCTTGTGTATATAAATATATCTGCTCTATCAAGTTTATAACCTATGAGGGTTATTTTCAAATTTCAAAATTAATCATCATTAATTTCAAAATTAATTAACTATTAATTATCTTGATGACCTAATTAAATAAATTAATTTTAAATTAAATCTGTCCAACAGTTTTAATTTAACCTATTTATTTAATCTAAATAAAGAGCCATTAGATTTAATTTATCTTCATAAATTAAATCTGAGATACTATATCTCTATCATGTTAGTTATTAAATTTAATATATCTTAATAAATTAAATTTAAAACTAACACAATATGATAATATAATATAATATATATATACATACATATATATAAGATATATATTTCGAAAATATATATATATTTATATAATATTATTAATGAATTTTATATTATATATATAAATATAAAATTCATCCACCCTAAATCAAACATTATCTCGTGTTGGGCCATTCTTGTGTGCGACCCTGTAGGCCCATATGAAGTTGGCAGTGGGCCAATAACTACACTGACCCAAAAGTCGTAAGCGGCCTCTAGCAAGACATTACGACTATCCAATTCATATGAGGATCGTTATCACGATGCAACCTGTCATACAACCATGTCACGTCCCTTTTGTCACATGATATATCGATCAAGGATAAGGCATGGATAATGTCATCCTCTTGTTCCTAACCATTACTTTCTCGATTCCTAAGTAGCCTGATAACAGAGACAGAAACTCCTTTCATCATAGTATGGCCACACATTTCTCAGACTCACTCATCGAGGGGCCCAGTAATATCTCTCTACTAATGTGAGGGACAAATTCCATTTTGATCATTCATATTCCTCTGCATGAAAAACCACCAAGCCCGATCGTAGCCTTTATCATCACCCAGTCAAAAGTGACTTTTGACTAGTTCAAAGCTTAGCAACTCTCATGTAGGAATTCATGATGACCTCAGGTCTAAAGGCATTGTGACGTAGGTATACATGAGAAAAGCTCATGACTTGATCCATGTAGCTTTCTCATAGTGGGTCGGTCCAGCACCTTGTACTCTTACAAGTGCCTAAGACCTTGATTTGTATCTCCATATCTTATCAAAGTCATACTGATCTTGTTTCATCTCTGCTCCAGCATAGATGATCGACTAGGGACATTTTAGGACAATCTTTATGAATTATCCAAGGATACAATTATCACATTTAACATGCAAATAATATGATAACAGAATGGAGATATTTCATTAAAATAATAATGTTCAAAGTACAATGATTGGCCCTTAAGGCACAATTTCCAACACTACTATCTCTCATATACTATGTGACTATTTATATGATGTGTATTACTGTAGTTTGTGATAGAACACATGAGGAGGCACATTACCAAGCTGTGGTTAGGACCTAGCTAAGGTACACTTGTATTACCTAAATGTAGTCAGGGTCTTGGGACTCAGCTGAGGTACACGTAGGGGTTCCGACTGGACAATTGGCCCTGAGTTTTGTGTACACACATGGTTGATGTGAATTTTCATTTTACATTATACATGGTATTGCATATTTAATTCTCGCATTTTATATGTCGATCGTATGTTGTTACTGATATTCCTTGGAATCTCACCGCTTTTCCTAAACAAAAATATCTCAGCAGGGGCCAGTGGCTCAAAATCAAAGGACGTAGATATGGGGAACTGACGGGCATGTTTCCTGAGATGAAGATTGTGGTTATATAGAGTCTGTATTGGAATATTTTTGCATATGCTGTACATAGTTGTAAATATTTTCGAATTCTGCATGGTTGATTCCAGTATGTTATATTTGTACTTTTTCTGTATACCTATAGAACTTTATATCTATTACTCTATGTATATTGAAATTTAAACGAGTGTTGACACTACTGGTTTCTTATATTTGGTCAACTAACTATCAAGCTTAACCTAGATAACGACCGAGGGGACATTGATATGATTTGGGAACTTTCATGGTGATATTGAACTCCAAAAAACTTTTGGATACCTAACATTTCTGAATTAAAAACTTTCAAGAACATTTGTACCTTAATTCTATTAAAAATCAGGCTGTTATTAAAATCGATTGAGCTGTTTGATTTTATTACCTATGTGAGTCTTATGACACATGAGAGAGAAATAAGACACTTAAAAGGAAGCAATTATTGGTGGTGGAATTTCAAATTTCTATATTCTACTATTGGAAGGTCTTAACAGAATCTAAACTCCTCACATACATACACATCTGGATACTGACATACTACCTCCGTTTCTAATTATAAGACAAAGTTGCCTTTTTTGGAGAAATTAAGGAAGCTAAATAAGTTACTTAATCATATCATATGTGATGTAATTTTATTAGCTTCCTTAATTAAAAATATCAACTTTGTTTCTAATTAGGACCGGAAGGAGTACATATTAACGCATGTATAAAACACTTTGTTAGTATAAATAGAAATGAAATGAATGTACCTCCTTTCCTAAATAAAGAGATAGACAAAGATTTTTTTTTCCTTGTCCATAAATGTAGACACCAATCTACCTTGTCTCTCAAATTCATTATCTTTCCTCAAAATATCCCTATTAATTTCACATGATAACAGAATTTTCATTAAGAAGTATTTACAATGAACATAATTAAAAACAACAGTTTTGAAACCAACACAAATTTGTTACAAATAACTAATATAACTAATTTTTTTAATATCCATAAATTAGTTTTTGTGACCAGAATGAGTGTATTTTATAGGAAAAAACCATGAAGCTTAATATTTGTATTCCATATTTCAGGGATGGTTTACTGAATTTGGAAATAATCACACATCAATTATTATTTTTTAAATTTATATGTTATATATATTGATTTACATAGAAATATACTAAAATAAAAATATGAACTTGTTTTTGTCTATTCTTCATACTTATTTTAAAACAAATATAAGAGATGCACGAGTCCGCTTTGAATTATGTTTTATTACTTAAAATTATTACATAATTATAAATTAGTACTATCTTATAATATTTTTTAGATTATAAAATTATTTTTAATTCAATCACTAGTTATGAATATCAAAAATGGTAAAAAAAGAAAAGAAAAGCTACTAACATGCATATGTGATTGTGATATGTATTGATTTTTATATAAGTTTGATCCCCTGCTATTTGGGAGAGGGGCCTCTCCATTTCCCTTACCGTCCACTTTTTTCCATTTATTGTCACTGTTACATTAACTCTGAACGATTGAGATTTAATATCCTATAAAAGGTAAAAATATACATAGAATACTTTAATAAAAGTATAAAGATATGAACTAGTTATATCAAATTTTAATGAATTAAATTTATTTATATAAATTTTTTTGTTATTTAATATTATAATAATATTTTTATAGGATATTAAATCTCAACCATTCAGATTTAATCTAACAATGAGGATAAAAACATGGAGGAAAGTGGACTATAAGAGAAATAAAGAGTTCCCTCTCCCCCACTAGCTATTTGTACTGTGGTTCTGTCCCTGCCCTACCTATTTCGAATATCTAGCAACTTCAATCTCAAACATTTAACACACTCCACATGTTATTATAATAAATAAAATATAAACTAAAACATGATATGTTTTCCTTTCTATATATAGATATATATAGTTCATATCCATATGACTACAATAATTGTCCGGTCATTAATTAAAAGTGATTTGACAATTGGAAATCAACTCGCTTATATAATTAATAGTCAAGACAAAAGGGTATATATCTAATCCTTTAAGGCTTTTAACATCACAAAAAGTTTCGTTATATTCCCTTATTTGAATGTATTTTTCAGTCCCTTAATCTCATGGTCATGAACAAAAAAATGTTGACACATTCAAATTTTAAATATTAATAAAACATTATTTAAGTGATAACATATTAAGTTAAATTTTAAAAAATATTAATGATTGGTACTAAAAACATCATTTGAAATTAAAGATTTTATGGATAACAAACTGAAATGATTTTTTATAAATTTAAGTGAATGAAATGAAATTTAGAGGATCAAAACACAAAACTACATTTTTTTGCTCATGATTTAATATGTATGTATATCTTTTATTTATAATAATCTAGAACCGACACTCCACTTTTAATTGTAGCTGGGCCGAATTCTATATAGGTTTAGTTGACAATTTCATAATTGATGTAAAGATGGAAACAAATATAAAATAAATTGTTTTGGTCATAACAAATCTTTGGTTTTTCCTTCTTCGCGCGCGTCGTACACAGTATAGCCAAGAGTTTGCATGTTGCAAATGTGAGATTGCTGAAAAGAGATTAATTGCATGCAACAATTCTAAAACATTCTATCACAATTGACAACTCCTTTTATGTAACACCCCAAATTTTATATTCACCAAATATATTGTAATTATTTAGGAAATTCAATAAAATGTTGAATATTCATGAGAAAGGGAATTCGATTACAAAGGTAATAGCAAAATTATAATTTTTCTAATTTAGCTCAAGATTAACTATTTTCCCATTTAATTGGAGTTAATTTCAATTAATTAAGGAAAATAAAGGAGAATGTATGTTTGAAATAAATCAAGAATTGGGAAATTAGAAGGAATTATGCATAATTCATTAATTGAATTATGGAAATGTTGAAACAATTTTATTTGCCTTCTCTACTAAATTTTCACCTAGCAAGGAAAAATGAGAGGGAAAAATTGATTGAGGGGATTAAATGTGCCAAGTGTCATTATCATATGGAGAGGGGATTAGATTATGATTTATGAAGATGAGCACATGTCTAATTGCATTAAAACAATGCCACATGGACATAGTGATCATGATTAATGATGGTAAGGGTACACTACTTGAGTGTAAGGTTGGATTAGTTGGAGGAAACCAATTTGGTTAGAATAGACATAAGGGGGGATGATTTTTAGCCAACCAAATGGAGAAGAAAACTAGTTCAATGCTAATGGAAGCCAAATGGAGTAATTATGACATAAATATGAAGCAGGTATGGGTTGTGACAAGTGTCACCATCAAATGCCTTGATGACATCAGATGGTGTAGGGTGAAGGGAGATATTTTATGAAGCAGTCTTTCCTTCCTCTTCCCTTCATATTTTAGTCCAAAGCTAGAGAAAGAAGAGAGAGAGAGAGAGAGAGAGAGAGCTGTAAAGACATTGGGTGCTAGAGAGAAGGAAGGAGATAAAGCTTAAGGTAAAAAGTTGATTCTTCAGCATTTTTCTTGTGATCTTGTTAAGAAACCTTCTCTAAACTCGTCTTCTTCATGGAATCCATGATCTTGATGACACATCTTGAGCTTAAGGGGGGGAGAGAGAGAGAGAGAGAGAGAGAGAGAGGAGGACGTCTAGAGAGAGAAAATCCAAGAACTCAAGAGATAACTTCATAAATCTTAGATCTATACCAGTAAGAAGTTGTTGTTGGATTTGGTGATTTTTGTCTATCTATATATATATAAATTACTAATTATGGAGTGTTGACAGGTGGTGGAGAGAAGTTGACGTGGCCAAGGAGATGGAGTTTGTTAGAATGAAGGCAGTTAAATGGTATATGTGGCCAATGGCATGCCTCACAGATCCAAAGTTCTCTGAGCAAAGAATTGAGCTCACCAAATCTGTGTCTTTGGTTTATATAATTGATGACATTTTCGATGTTTATGGTTCTTTGGACGACCTCACTCACTTTACAGACGCTGTTAATAGGTATATATTCGTTGTATTTTGATCAAATCAAAACGAGAGCTTTTGCTCATAAACATACTCTTAAAAATGAATTGACCTGTTGATAACTTATAAATCATGCAACTCTAGATAAATTAATTTTTTCTTGAGTTAACTTTTTTAGTGCGAATCTTGTTTTTTCAATTCCCAAATGTAATATTTAAAATACTTATTTTAAATGTTTTTAGTACTTCTGGTTTTAATTTTTCAATATTTATTTTAATGTTTCCAATACTATTTTATTTTTAGTATTGATGAAAACATTAAAAATAGGAAAAAAAATTATAGAGTCCTCAAATGTCGTCGTCGTCGTCATTATTATTATTATATGCTAAAAATAATTCTATTAATGCAGATGGGATTCCACAGCCACAGTTCAACTACCACGCTACATGAAATCTTGTTTCAATCTTCTGCATGACACAATCAATGAGTTGGCTAGCAAGGTCCAGCAAAAGCATGGATTGAACCCAACAAATACTCTAAAGAAATCGGTGAAGAGTCAAATAATAATTAATTAAACTCATTATTTCAAATTTTATATACATATAATATTAATATGGCCTTTCTTGAAATTACCATTATATTTTTCTTGTCATGAAACAGTGGGCAGCATTATTGAATTCCTTCTTAGTAGAAGCAAGATGGTTAAATTCTGGTGATTTGCCAAAGGCAAAAGAATACCTAGAGAATGGGATTGTGAGCTCTGGAGTTCATGTTGTGTTTCTACATGCATTTTTTTTACTCTTGGATCAGAATATCACTCAACAAAATGTTGCTGTTATGGATCAAATCCCAAGTCTTTCTTCTTTAGTCGGCAAAATTCTTCGCCTCTATGATGATTTAGAAGGAGCCAAGGTAAGTTATTGAGTCGATATGAAATGTCACTTAGATTATAAATGATTAACTTAATAACAGTTCAGTCTCAGAAAATTTTGTTAGAAGATAAGTTGCAAAAACATCTTTTTCATTTTTTTTTTATTTTAGTATTAAATTATTCATATAAAAATTGATAACTAATTATCTTTCTTTTTATTGACCACCCTAATTACATATACCTCCTCTCTATTTTGAAAACATACACTTTAGTCCAAATTATTCTCCTCTTATCTTATGCTGACTTCAGTCATATTCGCACTTTCACACTACTTTTGGTACAAACAATCACGCACGGCTCTCCATGCCTTGGAGAAACGTGTTCCATGTCTCCAAATTATAGATAATAAAAAATTAGTATTTAAAATAATAGTTCCATCAATCATATATGTGGAAGAAGTTGGAACAAAAGAGGAAAAGAAAAATTCATATATGAATTATTATGGGAAAGAACGTGTAGGGACACACACATGTGCACATTGACTTTCCTTTCTCTCATCATTTTCTATCTCATAATTGAAGGGATCCTTTCTAGACTTGATATCACCAGCTTGCCATTTGTAAGTAGGCTAACATTGGTATTTCGAATGGCACATCAATTGAATTTAAACAAAAAAACACAGGCTAAGGGCTGTTTGATTTAATTTTCTGTTTTCAAAACAGTTTTTTATTTTGAAAAACCAAAAAAGAAAAAACATGATTGAAAGACTCAGGAGTTATGTGAATAATATTTAAATTTTTAAATAACCTATTTTTCACTACATTTCACAAGTCAAATAAGTACACTACGGTCATATTTCACAAAATCGCGAAAATAAAAAATTGAATATGGTTTAAATTTTATTTATCTCAAAAAAAAATAAAGGAGGAGGAGAGAAAGCAAACCATGTCAGATCCATGTTTGGGTCTAGGTCAAACCTCTTAAGCAATGTGAGGGGTATAACCTGATTAGCAGCAGATGCACCACACAAGAGAGAATAAGAGATAGTTAGATAACTGTGGGTGACACTTGTTTATAGGGTCAAGTGGCGACTAATTAGGAAGGTTCTTTCTTATTTATTGAGAAATAATTCTTGCTTGCTCCTCAATTCACTAAATGAATTAGGAAGTCTTCTGACTTCTCAATCAAATAGTCTTGCCCATCAATTGGCGAATCTGAACCCAAAATCCAACAATTTCATTAGTGTTCAAATGTTATATGCTTTCATTTTTGTAGATCTCATTCTAAAGATAAACCCTGAATGTTTATTACTGACAATAATGATAATAATTCATGCATACAGAGTGATGATCAAAATGGTATGGATGGGTCATACCTTGAGTGTTACATGAAGGAAAACGATGGCGTTTCAATAGAAGATGCCCAAACACATGTAACCCACTTGATTTCAAATGCATGGAAACGTCTCAATCAAGAAACCCTAATCACATTAACCCCATTTCCTCCTTCTTTCACAAAGTTCTGTCTCAATGCTTCAAGGATGGTGCTTCCTATGTACAGTTACAGAAGAAATGAAAGCCTTCTCAATCTACAGGAATACGTGAAGTCACTGCTTCGTGTTGATGAAGCTACCTATGAGCACATTCATATCCCTTCAAACCCTAAAGGCCACATATTTTCTTAGATAAGCAAGTTATTGTTGTTGTTTTTTTTTAAGTGATAATAAAGTTTGCATTGTATGATTGTCAAACATGAAATTTTATTTTGTAATTTTAAGAGATAATGAAAATTTCGATCCTTCAAATTTGCCTCACTTCAGTGTAAAAAAGCCTTTTCACTGTGATTAAAAAAAGGGAAAATCCCTATAAAATGCGTTGGAAATAGGGAAATGTCAATTCAGTTTCAAATTCAAAAATCCAGATCAGTCCACTATCAGTACGGATGAATAGTGCCGGCGCCCTCAAAAGACGATTTTGCACTTCAACCCTCATTCTTGCCACTTCGGAAATAGCAACACCTGGTTCTTAATTAACAACTCCGGATTCTTGATTAACAACTCCAATTTCATCTTTTTTCTTTCATAATAACAACACCGGTTTTGTTACGAAGTTGTGAAACAAGAAATGAGAGTTGTTAATGTAGAATATTACAGTTAATAACAAAATCGGTGTTGTTATTGTGAAAATAAAAAGATGAAACTGAAGTTGTTAATCAAGAATATGAAGTTGTTAATCAAGAATGACGAGTTGTTAATGAAGAGCGCGTGTTGTTAATAAAAAAAGAGGTGTTGTTATTGGCCTTGAAACTTAAATTCGGAAGTTGTGAAACAAGAAAGGAGAGTTGTTAATCAAGAATCCGGAGTTGTTAATTAAGAACCAAGTGTTGTTATTTCCGAAGTGGCGAGAATGAGGGCTAAAGGGCAAAATCGTCTTTTGAAGGCGCTGGCACTGTTCATCCGTACTGACAGTGGACTGATCCGGATTTTTGAATTTGAATGTACTGAATTGGGATTTCACTATTTCCAATGCATTTATAGGGATTTTCCCTTAAAAAAACTACCCCGATTTTGTATTCGTTGTAGATATAGCTTGTGTACAAAGTCTTGGATTAAGAATTTTTTACAAAAATAAAATAAAATTCACTTTTTTTAAATAAAACAAAATCATTCACTTTCGTGGAATGACGCGAGCCCAAACCCATTTTGGTTGGGCTGATTTTTTTTTTTCTTTTTTGATACAATGGAAAAGGATTTTGGTTGGGCTCACTTATTGTTATTTGTGTAATAATATTTAGTTAATTTTTTGTACCAAAACAGTTACTTTTATTATTAGTACTCTTCTAGTCATTAATGTAAGTTTTCTAATGTGATCAGTAGATTGATAAAGTTAAATAAATTACTTAATTATAACATATGTGACGTGATCTCTCCAAAATACTTATGTGTTATAATGGGTTATATATCGATTTATAAATTAAATGAATTAGTTTGAAACAAAAATGATAAATATGAAAGATAGCATGAAAAATGACTTACATTTAGGATCAAAATCTACTACTAAAGTAGGTCGTACGGTTAGGAGCGAAAGAGTATTATTACTTTTATTATCATTTTTTATGAAATAGGATTAGATCATGTAAGATTAGATTAATCATTTAAATTCTAGATTTCTGTGTAGATTTACCCTTATAAGAGTGCCTATATATAGATCAATTATGTCAAATAAAAGTACAGGTTGAGTCATCAATTGCTTAGCCAATTAATCCTGTGTCCAATTAATCTGAAAGCTAGCAAAGCACCTCATCTTGGTGGGTAGTTCATCTTCTTTATAAACTGACTGATGAGAAATATAGAGAAGTAGAACCTTAAAAAATTAATGAAATAAATGCAGGAACTTGTTCTATACAGCTTTATGAAAAATTGAAAAGATTCACTTCATCACTGTGAAATCTGAATCACTTTCATCAGTTAGATATGAGGCCAACCAGTGGCTCTTGCCTGGGGTGATGATGGCCCTGTACCACCCACCATGATGGTGGGTAATTCTCCACTTTATTTTTGCTTTCTTCTTCTGCAGAAGCTGGAAGATTGAGATCAAGAAAGTCTCTAATTTTCTGAACGGGTTTCTCTAGTAGACCCTTCAGCTGCGAAATGAGATCTCTTATGACCAGCCAAAGCTTGCCCAGATGGAAAAATCTTAAGGCAAATTGGACACTCGTGGTCTTTGTTCTCCTTGGGTCTATTGTAATTATCTCTTCCTCGTTCTCAAAATCAATAGAAAAAATCTCTTCCATTAACTGTTGGTTTTTATTAGAGTGGGAAGAGGAGAGAGGGGCCGAGAGAGTTTAGCTCGATGACGTGGTGCCTTGCTAGCTTTCATATCAATTGGACGCAGAATTTAGAGCTTCTGAGAGATGAGGAGAAAAAAGACGTAAAGAGAATCCGGGTCCCACTCTTGGTTGACTATTGAATGTGCTCACAAAACACATTAAATTTGTGAATAGGTATGTCCCAAAACATAAAATAAATTTTAGGGTGGTCTAATCATCTATTGCGTTTTTATTTTCAACTTTACCTTTTGTTGATGGTATTCATTATATTTATTATTTCTCACTTATTCTCTTTACAAATAAAGGTATAGTTGAGGAAAAAATACATTTATAGCATATTTATTATTTTTAATTAATTTTAAAAGCTTTCTTGATCAACACAAATCGGTTAGTTGAAGCTTGTAATAATGGACAGAGAGAGTACCTATGAGGACATTCATACTCCTTCAAACCCCAAAGACCACATATTTTATTTGGAGTATATCAACTTATAAAGAATTCACTAGACAAGCAAGTTATTGATGCGTTTTAAGTGCTAATAATAATGTTTGCATTGTTTGATTGCCAAGCATTAAATTGTAGTTTGTAATTTCAAGGAATAATGAAAATTTTGGTTCTTCAGATTTGTATCACACAAGTGCAAAAAGCCTTTTCACCACGTCTTAAAAAAAAGCAAAAAAAAAAAAAAAAACGGGTTACCGCACTAATTTTGTAATCGATCTTTCTACCAGTATTTGCATTCAACCATTGTAGGCGTGGTTAAGAATTTTTCATTTTTTTCTACACCGGTCAATGCATATCCAGTGTAAAAAGTTTATGTATTGCAAACAGTATCTCTAGTCTTTAATATAAGATATATTCAGATAATTTATCTTATTTCTAAATATAATACTACCTCCGATCCTAATTATAAGACAAAGTTAACTCTTTTTGGAGAAATTAAGGAAGCTAAATAAGTTATTTAATCATATCATATGTTATATATCCTTATATTATATATTAATTTATTAATCAAACTAATTATTTTCAAGAAAAAAATAAAAATATAAATACTCTAAAATAATTTAATTAGCTTCCTTAATTTCTCTAAAAAAAGTCAACTTTGTCTTATAATTAGGACCGAATGGAGTACATATTTTTCATATTTGCCAATCATTTCCTAATTTACCCCCTATTGATGTTTCTTTAACGATAATCGAAAACGAGAAGAAATGAGAAAATTAAGGAAGATGATTGAGATATTGTAGATAATACATGTCATATTAACTAATTCAACTAAAATATCATATTAATTAATTTAACTAACTTCCTTAATCTAATTAAATTAGGTAATTATGTTTATATTAAGCACCTAAGAGAGTACTTATTTATGTTCTTCCCTAATCCCCTGTTTAAATAATAAGTTTTAAAGTCACAAAAAAGAGCTGCAAAAAAACAAAATTTGTTAATTAAAGTGTGGAAGAAAATATGGCAACCATACATTTCTCATAGGATAAAATTAAGGCTCTTCCGCTTAGGAAGACTCGGAAACAACATACTATTATTTGCAAATTCAGGAGCATTGAGAGTTTCGTAATGATTCATCAGAATCTAGAGAACATCTGTTCTTGAAATGAGAGAGGAAGAGAGAGAGAGAGAGTATGTGTGTGGGTTTTCAAACATGAAATTGAAGTGATATTAAAGAGAAGACATCACACCAATGGAACATATATATCAAAGAACTTTTAAATGAAGAAAGAATCAATCATTTGGACTTGCAAGAGTTTCAAACATGTTTTAACTTCTAACAGCCATATTTAGAGTGTAAAGATTTAAATTATATGGTCGTCATTTGTTTTGGTAAAAATATAAATCATTAAGATTAAACTTGGACCATTTAGACATCTGCTACTCCCAAGTCCCTTCATCATCAAATATAAGGCACATGCCTATTGATGCATGCAGACCAATAAGCACAATTAAAAGTAGTTCGTATTTATAAACATTGTATCCCTGTTTTACCCACCATTAAAATACAGTTGGGGTATTATTTGCTGCTCTTGTTCAACAATTTAAATTATGGTTAGTCATTTGTGTTTCAATTGAATTTTGTTTGATTTAAATCTCTTAGTTGTCTTCTTTCCGTTTTCTAAGACTCCTGTAAAAAAATAAAGCAATCAAACCCTGAGAATGAAAAGAAAATTCATAGGCCAAATTGCAAATATTCATTATACTCTCTATGATTGCCGATTGGGGCCAGACTTCTAATGAAATACTTTACCATTAGGAAAGCAAAGAGAGATAGAAAATATCATAAACCCACTAAGCTCTGTTTCCTACAGAGTGTCAAATAAACCATTTGAAGTCAATATAAAATACCAAAAAATGTAGAGAATCATATTGTTTACTGTCACTCATTATAAGTTCCTTCTATTCTAGTTATACAAAATCCAAGTCATGAAAAGTCCCAGGTCTAGAGTTTCACTTATGCCTGGTTTGGTAGGATTGAACTGAGATGATGGAAGTGGAAGTGGGATGTTGGCTTGTTTGGTAGGTGGTACCCCACTTCCATGTGGAACTTACTTCCATCATATTTGATGGAAGTGAGTTCCTTGGGTAGACCTAAGGAATTCATATGAGTTCCATGGAAGTGGAGTTAAAATGACAAAATTGTCCCCATGCACCTCATTTTCAAAAAAAAAAAAAAACAGAATCTCTTTCTCTGTTCTCGTCGACCCTCATCTACAATGGCGAGGAGAAGTGTGTGGCGGTGACGGCTATGGTGACGGCGACGGCGGTGGAAGAGGCAGCATCAATGACAATGGTGTTTGATTCCAGATCTATTGCTCACCTGTCTTTGATCATTATAAGCACATAATAGCGAGGTAGGACGGTGGACGATTTCAAGGCAGCGTCGATGGCAATGGAGGACAGCGCTGTGCTTAGATCTCATGAACTCTACTTCCAGATCCATCATGCACTGTGCCTTCTTGGCGTCCCCAATGTCGATCTGCAAGCTCGGATCTTCTCTATGATGATGGCGAACAGTGATTCTACAAAACACGACGGTGACTCTCATGCGACGGTGCTTGACCGCCAACCCTTCCCCCCTCATGTGATGGTGCTTCATTGGTGACCCTCCCCTTGTAGCTATGGCTTCATCCTTCAATGATGATGAACAGTATTTCCAGGTAAAAGAACGATGATGAACAGTATTTTGATGTCCTGGAATGAGATTTTATTTTTAGATAAGGGTATATTTGTCTTTTTCTATTATAAATACATATACTAAATTAAAATAATTCTCCACTTCCATCGTCATACCAAACACACTTTAAGACTCAGTTCCACTTCCAATTCCACTTCCAGTTCCACTTCCAGTTCTACTTCCACTTCCATTAAATATTCTTCCATCGTACCAAACGTCGCATTAGTTTCTTACAATGAGAACATCACCGCTCTGATTTCTAGACAAGTTTGAAACAGCTAGTTCAAAACTGCTATAGTTTCGATCATTCTTTTGCTAAGCAATTCTTCTGCCACAAGCTACCATATTCATAAGTAAATTATCATAATTAAACAGCCATAACAAAATCACCCTCGGCTAAACGGGAAAAAGAATCCAGTGACATGATCTGTGGTTCATTCACTTGTACATTTTCAGTAATTCGTCTTACCTAATGAAGCACTTGAACTGTTCAAAATGCAGAAAACACACCCATAACATGTACAAATCAATTTAAATCAAACTAACATATACAAATTAAACTAGATAATATGTAATATTATATATGTAAACAATACAGATCTCTCCAGGATTGCAATTGCAATGAATTTAAAGCATATGTTGCACTATTCATGCCTTGTGGTAAAGCGATTAGTTTACATTTTATTACATATGTATCAATATAAGGACATCTTGATTGATGATTTACAATGTCATCATATGGGTCACATGCATATCTTTAGCAATTCAAGTTCTCCCTCAAGGAGCCTCTCCCTGAAATAACACAATAGGTAACTGCTTTTTGCATGATTACCAATAATCCATTGATATCATATCTAATTCAAGTATTTTCAGGACCAAAAAGAGTTTTCACTCTTTCAACGTGTTTTTTTATTGCTTTAGGATATCCAATCACTTTGACCTAAACAAACCACCATTGTTGAATCAACATGTATTTTAATTAGCTTGAACAATTATTTCCTCGTCTGTGTTGAATCAAAACCTCCTAGATGCTACTCTTACAAAAGCAGTGTTGAATCATTTAAGTCGCCAAACGGTTTGGTTTGTCTTATCTAATAATGTTCACCGTTAACTATTGTTTAGTCCACAACTGGATGTAATTAAACCCCTTTAACATTTAATGAAAAGTACATTCTAGTTCAAATTGGAGATAATGGGAAACTACATTGCAATTAATAAGCATACAAGGTTATACAAAAAAGGAAAAAAAAAAAAAGTATTGCATATCCCATTTTCAAGCAATCAATTACTTGAGCTCATAATGCCCCATCAAAACCGTTTAAAGGTTATGTCTGAGATTATGACAAAGGATAAAGTACAAGAACAATTAGACACAATAAGAAAGAATAGATGCTACTTCACTTATCTGCCTTCAAATTTAGCTTGTAGCGACGATAGTCATTGGTTACCCCAAGTTGCACGATCTCTTCTGCCTCTGTAATCATAGACTGCTTCACCAAACTATCCACAACGAGCTGCAGAATTGATGGATAAACAAGGCGCCGTATATTGAAGATGTCTTTGCACAATTCAAAAGCAGTTGTCAAATCACCCTTCTCACACAAGAATGGAAGAAGGGTCACATAAGTTATCTTGTTCGGGTCATGCTCAGACTTTGATATCTCAGTGTACCACTTTTTAGCTTCATCCAAATTATCCTCATCAACAAAACCTTTAATCAAAGCATTGAAGGCAAACATATCAGGCTCGATACCTTCGTTCTTCATTTTCTCAAACAACTCAACAGCATCTTTAGTTTTCTTCTCCTTAGCCAATCCCCTTAACCTAGCATTGTAGGTCCTGATATTAGGAGCTAAACTTTTCTCATCCATTTGACTCCATAGTTTCTCCCCATCCAGAAAATGATCTTTCCTATATAGCCAATCAAGAAGCGTATTGTATGTGATCAAATCCGGTTCTATTCCCTTCTTCTCCATCTCCTCAAGCAATGCAATAGCCCGATCAGGATTACCCATCACACAGTACGCCTTAATAACAATATTATAAGCCATCAAATCGGGTTCAATAGACAGATTCGAGGGTAACTTCTTAAAAACGACATCCACCATATCAAACTTTTTCGAGCGCAAATAAGCAGCCAAAAGAGCATTGAAAGAAAGCACCGTACGCGTACAGTTTCTCTCAGGCAATTCGTCAAACATCTTATGTGCATTCTCACATAAACCAGCATTCCCATACAGAGTAATTAGACGGGCCAAGAAGCCTTCTTTTTGGATGTCGCTGTACTTATTTTGGTCTTCGAGGATCTCTTCGACGCATTTGAAGTGTTTCACGACGACAAGGCGACGAACAGTGTCTTCGTATATGCCACTTTTGGTGCGAAATCGAGGATGTTCTGATGTGAAATGAGTGACTAAATTGAAAAATTTAAAACGTTTGTGGGGTCAACTATAATTATTAAGAACTCTTGACTCTTTTATGTAATTGTCTCTCGTCCTTTTTTATTGATGCTGCTCCTTTTAGAAGTTTTGGGTCTATTTGTTTAATTTCTCCAAAATAATCTGCAAAGAAAATAAACCCAAAATATAATACCTTATATTTCAAAAATTAATCAATTAAGGTAAACTATGAAACATATGACATTTTTTCCCCCTTTAACCTTACTTTCATGCAAACAACTTTAATCACAACTAATCATAATTAATATAATTTAGGTCCAAAAATAGTGATAAAATCTCCAAATACATCATGAAATAGCTTATCAAAATATAGTGCAATCAACCTGTTGTGACCATAGGAGTAACAACACTCTTATAGGCTGTTTGGTATGAGAAATTTTGAGGGGAGGGCAAGGAAAAAATTTTTTGAGTTGGTTAAAAAGATTAGAGAAATAAGGTTAAAAGTTTTAAATTAATTTTGCTTCCTCTTTTATCTTAAATATTCTTTTTACTTAAAATTTAAAATCCAACTTCTCCAATATTTTAAAATCCAACTTATAAAATTTTTCCTCCCCTCCCCTTCTCTTTGAATCCCTCATGCCAATTAGGTCCTCAGACTTAAGCATCCCTGCTTTGGCAAGAAGATATTTAATATACTTGTGTTGTAACAAAATAATAATAATAATAATAATAATACCATTAGGATGTTTCTGTACTTCAATCCCCAAAAAAAAATGAAGGCCGCAAAGATCCATGAGAGCAAACAAGATGTTAAGCCAATGTTTCAGCTTGGCAATATAAGAAGATGATGTGCCAATAATCATAATGTCATCCACGTAGATAAGAACGTATGTTAAAATTTAAATCACTAACAAGACTCATGAATAAAGAGTGAAGGATCACGTTTACTAGCTTGGAACTAAATATATATTAATTTAAATTAAATTAATGTAATTTAAAGAATATCTATAAACAATAAATTATCTTAGACGATTTTATCCCTATCCTGTCATACACACTAAATTTATAGTCAATCACAGTAGCAATAGAATAAAAATATTTATTGTCAATTACAAATCACCAAAATCATTAAGTATACTACATTAATTGACCAATTGAGCTAGTAAAGCTTCTATGACTATGATTAACCTGAAACACAAATAAATCATCAATCATCAAATATATATAACTGATTTGATCGTGTCTTTTATTTACGTCTTGGGGTTAAATACAAAATATTTTTAATTCAAAAATTGCAGTACAATACAACACTCGGGTCGTCTCATTTGAAGAGCCTTTTATTGAGTCCTAAGTAATCTATATGGCATGCGAATGCAATAAAACAAAGGGAAAATTTGTTTTTGATTTTTCAAATTAATAAACTAAATGGTTAATGCAAAAATTAAATGCTAAGCCATTGTTTTTGGTTTTTTTTTTCCTTTTGAAAATGGAGAATGAGTAAAAATGAACGAAATGATATGGAGTGAAGAATATGAATAAAGAATGCTCTTGATAATGAAGAAGTGATAATCATTGCTCAAAAAGATTATGGGAGTTAATTCTCTCCAAGTCTTGAAAGCAAAACCCCAAACGATTGCTCGGGTCTAGTGTTCTTAATTAATAGTTACTCCTACGAATGCAGTTAGTAACTATCTCTTAAGGCACTATTAGGAACCACTTAGGCTATGTTTGGTACGTGGTATTGAATTTTGATGGATTGGGATAGGGATTGGGATTGGGATAAGGATTGGGATTGGGATTGGGTTTAATACTTTAAAAATATGTTTGGTATGAGGTGATAATTGGAGGGAATGATTTTATTAATATTATTTAATAAATATATATTAATTATTAAATTACACCAATACCCTACCAAATTCACAAACAATCAATGGAAGGAATTATGACACCAATACGACCGGACCCTCCACTTACCATGGTTTCCGGAACCTCCGTCCATCGTTTATCTTCGCTGGCGGCTGAGCCACCGTTACTATTTCAACTTGTGAGAGAGACACAGAGAGAGAGAGAGAGAGAGAGAGAGAGAGAGTGCGAAGCTGGGAAAGCGAAAGAAAGGGAAAGAGGAAGAGCGGGTGGAAGAGATGGATAGTCCGGGGTCTGGTTCGGTTGATTGCGGCGTGGGATCGATTGTATGGGTGCGAAGGAGGAATGGGTCGTGGTGGCCTGGTCAAATACT
This sequence comes from Inga oerstediana, assembly GCA_963210345.1. Classification (NCBI taxonomy): domain Eukaryota; kingdom Viridiplantae; phylum Streptophyta; class Magnoliopsida; order Fabales; family Fabaceae; genus Inga; species Inga oerstediana. The sequence goes on along the minus strand of OY723400.1, from coordinate 60,623,489 downwards.
GGGGCCAGAAGAGCTCTCGTCTTCACATCTCACATCTCCTTGATCAGGAACTCCCGTTAAGCTTCTTGGCAGGGAAGATGCGAGCGTGTAAGTTTCTTTCTTTGCCATTTAATCATTAGTATGACGTTTTGAATTAAATGTTGAACAATTCATATCCAGTTTTCGATCCAGTAGTTTGGCGCAAGGATGATTTTCATCGCAAGGATGATTTACTTGTTACAGCCAGTGAAGACGACTCAGTGCGGCTCTATGAATAAATTCTGACTTCCCTAGGTAAGAATAAACTTCTAATCTTTTGATCTTCCCAACTTCACACTCATGTAACTCTTTTGGCATTCTCTTTTAACTTGAAGCGCCTGAACCTCACATCTTAACTGAAAAGTCCATTCAGATAAAAACATCTACTAACTCAACTCAAAGCATGAACTTTGATTAGCTATCCAGTGCCTTATTTTGTATGCTTTGCAGGGGGATTTGTCTACTATAGTGGTCTGTATTTTGAGACTTTGCTCTGGTTGTAACTTCTTCCTTCCACCAGGAAGGGAGCTTTCGATATTATTAATCAGATTTGGCAGTGTTTCTGCAATAGTCTTACTATCTATTCTCTGGTCCCTATCAAAAACCTCAATGAGGGAGTAAAGGATTTAAAAGGTGTATCACAATTGCCTATACCTGAAATAATCCTTAGCAGCCATTTGAAGTTTTGCCGGCTGTATTTGTAGAATGGATTAATGGGTTAGAATAATGACATATACTGAGTGTACTAGAAATTCATTGCCAAGTGTTTTAAATTTTGAAGCTGTCTCCCTGTACTGTTGTTGTTTGTAACACCAGTTTATAGTTTATAATTGTGGCTTCTGTCCAACTGAATGGATTTATTTAAAGAGAATCCATGAATATAAACGGCAGTTGTTGAATATTCTGGGAATTGTTTACCGCTACAAGATGATGAAAGAAATGAGTGCTACAGAAAGGAATGCAAAATTTGTTCCACGAGTTTGTATCTTTGGGGGAAAGGCATTCGCTACATATGTGCAGGCCAAGAGAATTGTGAAATTTATCACAGATGTTGGGGCTACAATAAATCACGATCCTAAAATAGGAGATCTGCTCAAGGTACAGATGTCTTTCTTCTTTGAGAGATTTTTTTTTTGGGTATTGTTCAACAGCTATTCCATTTAACAATCTATTCCATTTAACAATGTCATGTCAAACTGCTACAGGGCAATATATTGATATAACTTGGTAAATGGTTCTCTGGCTTCTTCTGGGCTATCCATTTGATTCTGATGGTTTACAAGCAATTTTCTGTAATACTGTGAATTTATAATGAATGTGCAAAGTCATAGGCATTACATGTGGCAGTTTGATACCCAGAAGTAAAGTACTCAAAGATAAAGGGGAAAATTTGAAAAGGAAGAGCCAATTAAAGTCTCAAAACATTTCATGAACTGTGTATTTATGCCAGTACACCAAGCAATATGAAATTTTATTCAGCAAATGTTTCTTTTGCTAATGCAGTTTCGAGGTGCCTTTATGGCAATCTTGAGCTTCAACATTAGCCCTTCCAATCTCACTTTTGATAACAGCTTCCATCTCAGTACAAATTACATTTTTCTTTTAACTTGGTCTATAATATAATTCTCTTGAATGATTATGGACCGCTATCTTTTGGAAACATTTTGTGGATGGAGTTAATCAAGATCCTAGCAGCTTTTCAACTAACACGTTACACTATATATTTAGTTGAACTTGTTGCATTGCTTCTTGTTTCTATGATGCCTTTACAACCATATTTGATAAAATATTTATGAACTTGCAGCAAAGTGTGTCTGTTGTTTTAAAGCCTTCTATTCTTCTTGAAAACTTTCATTACTACTAATGCCACTTAAATTATGACAATCCATGGAAAACTTTGCATGTAAACTTGCAAGAAGTTGCTTGTCAACCTTGATATAGTTTTGCAACGAGACATTTGAAATTTTCTTATAAAAATAAAGTTTGTTGTCATCCCTACTTCTCTAATATACTACTTATACAAGCAAAACTGTTCTTTTGCATTGTGCTTTGTTTAGTCATTTTTCATGCACCTAATAACTTAATCTTGTAGTTTGAATTTGGTTCTTATAACAAACACTTCGGTAGAGTGCTATCAAAACATAAGTGACAAGAATGTTTTCTGTGGTAATTGATCAAATCGATGGCAAATTGTGGCAGGGCATTATATACAGTCTTCTTGATAAAAAGGAAGAAGCTGCTCAACAGTTTGAGATGTATCGAGCCCTGGTGCCGGGGGAGTTTCCTCAGAGAGGATTTCTTGATGATGTTGTCTTAACAGCGAAAGGAACATCCAGAGAACAGTTTCAGAGGGAATTTGAATCTCAGTATTCTCACAAGAAGTAGAGATCAACATCCTTCTGTTCTTTCTCTCAATCATCTGAATTCACTCTGTTGAGTTTTGGTGGTTTCGATGCAAAATGAGGCAGAAACTTGAAAATTTGAGCATTTCAGTCACTTTTATGATGATGCATAGATCACAGTTTTGAGCTACACTCAGATCTTTTGATTTATTTTAGATTGATGAAGCTAGATAGATAGATTTGGGTCTATGCACATGTGCTTTGGATTTTGGTCTGGTTTCAAACGGTTTTGTTAGGTGTACAAGTCGTCTTCATCTCTTCATATCTAGACTAAAAGTCTGAATTATAACATATCTGAGAACAATTCATGTGCCCTATTATTTACCTTTTTCTGTAATCCTATTTTTTATTTATCAAAATTCATGTGCTGCAGGTATTGTTTCTGCATCTCAAGCAATTAACCAGAACAATTAAAAGCAGTTGCGTTTTTTTATAGACAAAAGCAATTAACCAGAAGTCCAAAAACTATAGTCTTCTGTGCATAATGAATAATCCATGAAAAAATATCTAACATGAAATAATAAATACCTACTTAGTAATCAATGAAAAACATCTACCATGACGCTAAAAAAATAATAAATCTTGGAAATTAGAGTATCTAGGCTATCATTTGGCGAAGTACACGCGCTTTTCCCGCTTGAGGCGTAGCATAGAATGCAATCAACAATTTCTCATCGGATATCAACTTGATATAAGCAGAATCTCGTTGTTGGTCTGAAAGTCCTTCAACCTGCATAATATCATTAAGCGCATGCTTGTCACAAGATTCAAAGTTTCAAACCAGAAAATCTATAGGGGTTACATCTAAAAAAACAACAAAATGCCATAGGTTCAGAATTAATTTTGTGGAAGGATGACATAGCTCACTTACTATGGTGACAGCAACAAAGACCAACAAAATTAGCAATTAACTCACAATTCTAGTTCATCAATTTGTCCCCTTAATGTTCAGACCAAAAGAATTTCCAGAAATTTGTTTTAAAGGTTCTCTATAGTTTGTACAACTTGGCAATTTGTTGCTGCTTCAATTTGAGTGTAAGATATCAGTCTAAAGTACCCAACAAGTTAGTCACACAATCAAGTTCGAAGTTCAGAATATAAGCTCAATTAACAAGCAATTGTCACCCTTAAAACACTAACTCCTCAAATCAGCAACAATTCCAAACTGCCAGCAAAAAAGTTACAGAGATTCAAGTTCAGGAGCACTGCATTCCAGATTGCAGCAAGTCTTAAGATGAATGTGACAGTCTATGCACTTGACAGCAACAATTCATAAGTTCAGTAGCACCCATGTTCATTTCTTAAATGAACCACACTAAAACACTAGCAACCCCAACGATTATTCATTATTTGGAAGCATAAAACACTAGCTCACATTAGTTTCCACCATCAAAACTCATGGTATATATCATAATTCAGAAGCAATCGGCTTAGACAGTAAACATTACAAACAAATAAATCTGACTTTCATTGCTTTCACACAACGTAGGGCTATTGTATGTGTCTTAGGTGTTTACTATATTTTAGTTCCCACTTAAGTATACTTTTAAAATCAAGTATAAACATCAAAACAGTGGGCGCTTTTGGCTCTCAACTTCTAGATTCGAAAATTACTATATGCCTAACATCAAGCAACCACATACACATATACTCATCATCTTAGGACCTTTAACCATGCTTTAGATAGCTATAACAATCATAGACTTTCATATATTAAAATAGATTTTATAACATGCCATTTCCTTAGCATTTGGTTACTTTAGTCCTCTAAGAATTTTAGAACAACCACTTCCTTCGGTTCTGAAATTATTTTCCAGCCTAAAACTATGTATTCAAAAATTATTTTCCAGCTTACTACATAAACACTAACTCTTATGTGTCAATACACCATTTAAATAATTCAGCCAGCATCATCACAACAACTCAGAAATTTCCAGTTTCAAAAATAACTTTTAAACCAAAATTGAAGATTGCTAAACATGATTTAAATTCTGAAAATAAATCATGTAGCTTAGGGGAACATTAAACAGTAACTTGCTTACATTTTCAAGCGGTGATTATGAGAGTAAGGCAGTGATATTAATAATGTAATATGGAGAGAGGTGTTGGTAGTGACAAGAGAAAGAGAAAGGACGCCATTGATGAAGAAGTGGAAGCTCTGAATCGTCTCCATCTCTCTCACTCTACTCCATCCTTTTCTTCTTCCATTCCCATCTATCTCTGTTATCACTTCTCATTTGCTTATTCTTCTTCATGCTATGCTAACTATTATCAATATGGCCTCACCACATAAACCAACTTTCATTTGTTCCCCTATAACCATGTCATCTTAATTTCTATCATCAAAACTCATGGTTGCAAAAAAAAACAGAGAAGTTCAATAATCATTGATTACAGCAACGGTTAACAAATTGCGCTGAGAGAATATTCTATCGAGAATACATTGTGAATGAACACTTTTAAAAGAGATTCAGAGACATTACTATAATTTTGGGCTCAAAGACTTGATCATCACACAGTTAACGAAAAAAAGAAAAAGAGGAGACAATACCTCAAATTGGCAATTGTTCTTCAGGAAAAAAATCTGGGTGAAGATGATCGGTGGTGAGGCTGACTGAGTGACCGACGGTGAGGTTGACGGAGAGGAAGGGGACAAGTTTCCGGTGCTAATAGAGACTGTGCGCGATGCTGAGAGCCGATGGAAACCTTCCGGTGGTGAGGCTGATGGAGTTCGCGACTGTGTGGGCGGGGCTGAAGGCGACAGAGATAAAGGGGAAAGGCGCTCGGTGCTGACGCCGATGGAGTTGCCGACGGTGTGAGTGGCGGTGAGGGACTGTGCAGGGCGACGGTTCAGAGTGATGGTTTTTACGCCGCTGGTGAGGAAAAATTGAAGAGGGAGTGATTGTGAGAGAGATTGATTAGGTTAAAATTAGGTATTTTTGTCTGAAAAAATTTAAATCAAGGGTAATTTTGTCTTAATAATTTTGGAACCCAGGGATTGAAAACATAAAACCAGGGGAGAGGTGGCTTTGCAACAATCCCTCTTTCATGGCATTCCTAATCCCTGATTATTCATAATCCCTGGTACCAAACGATATATTTTGTCTTAATCCCTCACCCAATCCCTATCCCTACCCGCTGTTACTTCATACCAAACATAGCCTTAGAGTGCAATTAAAATGGATAACTATAAATTGTTTTCTCTTAATATGAATGTGATAATACGACACTCAATTGATCCAATTCAATTATACAATCTAACAATAACAAGTAGAGAGCACAATTTCATTGAATCAATAAGAAAATATATATATAAATTCAACAAGCTATAAAAATCCAATCCAATCACAAATATCAAACCAACAGAGACAATTAACATCAATATCAATTCCAGAATCATACACAATAATTCCTAAAACTAGGCAATTTAAATATATGATTCTAGACTCTCCTTTGTAGTCCCATAAGCTCAAGAAACTCTTCACCACCAAGAATCAATGAAAATCAGCCTCTCATGATGTTAACAGTAGCCACAATATCTTCAAAGCATTTAATACCCATGGAAATTGAATGAGAGTCTGAGCAAAATGAATTTCATGGGTTCTGTTAGAAAATGAGAGTGACAGTAGATGCGAATGATGATGCTATGACAAACAAGAGAATAATGGAGTGCTATGATCTTCGGTGATTAAAAGAGGAGAAGTGGAATGGTGAATGGGAACGGTGATGGTTCAGGATTGAAGCTGAAATGGTGAAGAGGAGGATATAGGACGAACAAGGATGTGTTATGGAAGAGGCACTGTGGTGATGATGGACAGAAGCTACGGACTGAGAACAGAGGAAGGACGAATCAGGAATGGATAAACGAAAGGTAGTGGTGTCAGTAGTGGTTAGGAAATGAAGGAAAGGATGAATAAAGGAGTTCGCCGGAAACTGAGTTTACACCGCCGGAATCTGGAAAATGATGAAGGTCACTGGAACTGGTGGACTCGACGGGAAGGTGGCGGTTTTTGGTTTCCCTTCTCCGGTTCCGTCTTCTTTCCCTTCAAGCTGCAGCCTCAGCCGTCCAAACTCGAGTCTCAGTCTGCAACTCTGATGGCCGACGCTGCTCTGTGGCTCTCAAGCTCGCAATGGTGATTTCTCCACGGTGAGGGTGAAGTGGGGTCGCCGGCGGCGATGATGGAGAAGCAGGAGTGCCGCCGGCGACACTAGGAAGAGGAAGGACGAAGAAGAAGATGTGCGATGATCCGAGGTCCTTCTTGTGCGGCGCCTCCTCTGTTTTTCAATATCACTCTCGGGTCTCCCATATCCACAGCCAAGTCGGGTCTGTGCATTCGTTTGGTCATCTGCACATTATACAGCAAAAGCCCAAACTGCAACCTATGGCCCAGGGACTAAAGTTAAAAGTTACAAAGGTTTTTGGAGGGATTTCAATGAAAGATTTTGAAATAATTTAGAGGTTCAATTAAAATTTCCAGAACTCATGAGTCCTTTTCTGTGGTTTTCCTTAGGCGCTTTTCTTTACTATTTTGAAAATTTCAGAAATTGTAGGGCTTTTTCTGTAGTTTTTCCTCATTATTCAAAATATTAATTTATCCTCCAAAATTTCCAATTTTCTTCCAAACCACCTACAAACCAATATTAAACATCATATAGCATCAAAAATTCAAAAGGCAATTGTACAAAAAATAATTAATAAATTATAACCATTTTTGCCCATAATTATAATTAATTTAAAACAACTGTCCCTAACTAAAATTAGTACTTAATAATATGATAATGTTCTAGAAATTGCATTAAAAATCCCAAATTAATCATGAAAAATTCATATAAAATTATGGATCAATCAATAACACTATGAAAAATAAACCAAAAGGCAAATAAAAAGAGAAAATAACATAGTTTTGGTCATTGAAAACTAAAACAAAATGAAAAAAAAAATTCTAACAGTTTGATTCTAACAACCATAATGGAAACAATACTTTAACTTGCATGTACTCATGGCAAGAGGAAAAAATAACATATTAATGTGTGTGCAATCAATAAGGGTCGATGGGAAAAAATTAATAATTGAGAGCGACAAAGGAAATTGAGGTCCACATATAGAACCATGAGACAAACTCCTCACTATTGAAATCAAGGAGTATATTTTATATGGCTATAACTCTGATACTATATATACATATTATCTATACTATTGATTTCACTGCTTTTTTTCTTTGTTTTGGGAAAAATGCAACTTTAAAACTAAAAACGCACATTTGATAGTTTCTTACATGGTGGGCACTCATTTTCTCTTCAACTTAAGAAGCTTTTTGGATGAACTTACAAACAACATTCTTAAGCTTCACGCCATAAAACTATTCTCGCACACAACATAAAATCACTAAAATAAGTTAATCCAAACAAACACTTACAAAAAGTCATCTAAGAAAATTCTTCTTTTCATACTAATCAATATATATTATGGAACTTTCAATATCTGTATTATATATATTTGATAAACATTTTTGAGACCATAGTCAAAGCGATAAAAAATGTGAATAAGCACGCCCGCCAACCTAGCTACCTTCAACAAACAAACTAGAAAGTGACTTCGTATGTGGGCTCATAGTTGTGTCCACTAAAATTTGAAGACACCTGTATGAAGGATACGACTATTTACGGAACTTGACAAAACTCCCACTTTCACATTTGCCATTTAATTTGGACCACAAAATTGGAATATAAGACCGTATAGTATGCCTTACTTTGTTGGTGCGTGCGACACATGAATTTGAATTATGCAGTTTGATATTTATCAAGTTGGTAATAATGCAGGGTCCTCACTGCTAGTCAAAAAAAAAAAAATTATGGGTCCTCACTTAGTTGTTAACACCTCTTATGTTTCATATAAGAGTTAAATAACTAATTTATGAATATTAAGAAAATTAGTTAAGTAGTTATTTATAATTAATAGGTATTGGTTTCACTAAAATACTCTCGTAAGTCATGGAACTACCTTTTGATGAAAACTTCCTTAATATATACAATCACAATCAATGGGGATACTTGGCAAAAATTATAAATTTGAAAGATAAAATTAATTGATGCCTTATATTTAAAATCGAAGTAAACCTTTTGTCTAACTCTTATTTTGAGGACTGCGGAGTACCTTAACAACAACACCTATGAGTTTCACAACAAACCTTGCTTTGTTCCAACAAACTCATTTTTGTAGTTTTCTGTCAAAATTTGTCAGTGTTGGTAGCTTTAGCTTAGTTTAAACCGAGTTGGAATACAATCCAATATCCATGACTCTTGGATTTATTAATTTATGATATGCATATCTATGAATAATATATCTTTCTTTCTATTGGTAATATTATCTGATTGGCCCCCATATGGTCACTCTTTATTAGTTTTCTGTACTTTGTTACATTGCTACGAAATTGCAAATGAAGTCAAAAGTGGAATTGTCATTTTGTGTGAACATACTTAAACATAAAAAAAACGCAATCTCATTCATTCCCCACAAACCACAATTTAGAACGATGATTGTTATCAAACAAAAGAATGGAAGGAAAAGGTGGACCCCAAAACCTTATTGGCCACACGATAATTCGAATTTTCAGAGTTACATGGAGACAAAACCTCAGCCAATCACCTCGAAACCTCATTATGTCCATCAGTTGCATTAGGGCAAGCCTAGGATACAATGGAAAAACAAAATAGGAAATAATGATAGGGATTTTGGGAAGCCCACCACACTCCTTTTTCTTCTCTCCACTTGTGAAACCACGGGCACCTAATTAGAGAGAAATCCTTTAAGATAAGCCATAGAGATCAAGTCAATTATATCAGCAAGCTTGAACACATTAATCTGTTGAGTTAGGGAAAGCTTAGGATACCGGGTGGTCCAATCGTAAAACAAAATAAATCACAGAAATTTTGGACTGTCAAGAGGCTTGTGGGGAGCAAGACAAATAAAATATAACCGATTCAATAGGGCTCTCAATTAAGTTATTTTATTTTTATTTTCTATGTAGTTTTATTATTTAAGAGAGTCGTTTTGTATTTCTTGGATTATTAAAACAGATTTGATATATCTTTTAGATATTTTAAATGATCCAAAGAATCTTTCAAATTTATTAGTAGTATTTTTTCTTAGGATATTATTCTAATTATGTAAGTTGTCAAAATAGCGATCTCAAGGATTTTATTTAATACCTTATTTTTATATCCTTTATTTAATATTTTATATATGGCATTTTATCCTCAATATCTTTGGAATATCTTAGATTATTTTTTAAATGTTTTGAGTCATAACAGGGTTAGGAAGTTTCTTTATTTAAAGTTCGAGTTGTACTCAATTATTTGACATTTATTATTTTTTGTTTTGTAATCTTCACAGAATACATCTAGGTTGCAAAAGTTTAATCAATTGATATATCTAGAGATGAGTTACTCTAGGGTTTCAGCAAATCAAATCCCCATATTTTTTTTGGTATTATGTTCAAAGCGTGAACACAATAGAATATGTACACATTTTTAAATTAAAGAATAGACATCACCATGGCAGGTGTTTGTAGTAGAATCAGAATTTTCTTTGTGTTTATGTACTCCAAGGAGACATCTAATAAAGTCATGCATTCACGTTTTACATACGACATTGATCACGCAAAGAATATGTTTGACTTTGAAGGAAGTTAGGTATGAATATATATAGTCCACAAGTTAATTATCAGAGAGGACCAAAAGGAAGTTTTGAATATCTTTGATGCAATCCAATGGCTTAGCAATTTCACTAGTATTTTAAAAAATATATATATTTATATATATATATATATATATATCGTATGATAGGTTAGTAACCATAATTGGCTATCATTTTCTAAACGCAAAAAGCTTATATATTTGCATAACCAATACAAATGAATATATTCAAGATTTCCATCAAAAAAAGGTGGAAACATGTTTCCTTGATATAAATGTTTGTGTAGTAGGTGAATATTGAATTAAATTTAAAAAATTAAATTAAAACAACCAAAAAAATGTGGTAAAATATTGCAAGCATACATGGCAAATACAATCACTTATATGCACAATGATTGGATGTCGTTGTTGCTTGCACTGATGTTTAATCAGTTTTGATTGTTTATTTACTTTCTTTTGGTATTCAATGGAAATTTCAACTGTTATATGATTATTTTAACTCGATTTATGGATTAGAGTGTCTTTCTTCATTTTTATCTTCGTGTACCGAATTTTCGAGCATCTCATTGTGATACTGAAGGATTCAACAATTTGGGGCTACCCTTTGGAAAACTTGGTTCAATATAACAAGGTTCTCCACCACTTCTTATTGGGACGTAACTTTTGATGAAAACTTGGTTCAATCTGCCTCATCATTATGCTCCTGGGCCTTTTCTTCAGAATTTCTCAGGATATTACAAATTCAGGTTCAATGGAAGCGACTCATGTCTTGGATGAGATTAATTCTAATGGGTGGTGTATTGTTATGGAGAGATATAAGCATAGCCACACCAAATTGTGTCAATCTTGGATCTGTTTCCTAGGACAGGCTATATATAATGTCTTTAATTCTCCATAATCATGTCCTGTTATGATTGTAGAATCAAGATGTATAATCTTTTTATTTAATGGATTCGATCATCTTCCAAAAAAAATTATTATTTGGTTACTTACTCTTTTGGTCCTATTTATAAGGCAAAAGTAGAATTTTTTAATCCTATTTATAAATCACATAATTGAATTTTTCATATAGATGTACAATTTTATCCTTCGTTTATTATGTTGACATTGTTTCCCAAAGGTATAACATATATTAAATATAGGTAAAGTTGAAAATTTGTTGAATATTAAGGTAAAGTTAATGAGGTTTAAGACTTTTCTTAATTCCAGAAAAATAAGATAAATAGTACCGGAGGAGTAAATAATATTTAATTAACACATGTTTTAAATGCACGATTTTTCTTAAAAAGCACCCCCAGCCCCACATGTTTTATCTGTAATCCCACTTTATTGAGTGATTTGAAAACTAGGTTGCGTCATATTTGATTAGATTAGTATCCATGTAAAAAGGAAAAAAGTAGGTAAATTGGAAATTGAGAGATAGAGAGAGATAATATATATAATTGCGTTTAATAAAAAGATACCTTAATATTGCGCCATCAGTTATATGCCCTCATTATTAGTTTCACTTTCTTTGTTGGGTTTTTTTTTTTTTGAAAACGAGTTTCAATTTTACAAATAACTGGGTCAAACTCTTATAATTAATACCACACATGGTCCCTATATAATATCCATGCATGCTTCATAGTCTCTATATCTATGCCCAGTTATAAATAACCCATTGTGGTGAACTCAGATACCATCCTCTTGTAGACTTCATCATGGTGAGTGTTTATTTAGTAAAGTATTATTCTTTTTATGTTTCTGCACTTAAAAGGAAGAGATTCTGAACTCAATTATTTGCTTCACATTTTCAGGATGAGATTCTTCAAATCAGACACGCTTTGGTATTGAAGGAAGCTAAGAATGTGTTCAACAGAGTTATCAAAGAATATCCGATAATGGAAGGTTTGTGTATGATTGACGCAATCCAACGGCTCAGCATTGACCACCTTTTCGAAGAGGAGATTCAACAGACTCTTCTGAAGCAAACTTCGATTATCAGTGATTTCACAAACCACCTTCATCTTTCTCAAGCCGCTCTTCAATTCCGTTTACTCAGACAAGCAGGTCTTTGTGCTCATGCTGGTATGAATCTTCACTTTTTTCCCTTCATCATTCCATTTTTTCTTATGCTAATAGTATCTGATATATATATATATATATATATATATATATATATTTTTCCATACTACAAAGTGATATTGCTGCATAATTTTTTTCCTTTTTTTTTGTTTTTAATATTATTATCTAGTATCTGATTTGGGGTTCTTGGCTGCCCTTCCCAATACATGTATCCCCTCTAAGACTCAAACTCAAGACCAGGAGGGATCTAATGGGGCCTTACCATAGCTTCTCTAAACCCCCCACACCCCCCCAAAAAAAATCAACAACAAGAAGTTTTATCCTGCTAGATGAAGTCAACTATATCTATCAATCAACAACTAAATCTCTAAATTGATTGTTAACCAAAAAGCAAGTTCAACACAATTATTTCATTGAGTGTTCTCTTCAGTCTTCCTCTATCCCATTAAGAGGTCCTCCTATTATCTGATCTACTTTTTTAATTGGCGCCTCCAATGGGCTTATTTGTACATGTTATGAACCACCTCAAATAATTTTCTCTTCAATGAATGTCAGGCCAACTCTTCAACTAAAAGAAAACCAAAAAAGAAAAAGCAATTACATATACCAGTCCCAGCGTGATGATGAACAAACTGTACCTTTCTGAACTTAATTATAATGTCTATCTACAGATATATTTGACAACTTCAAGGACAAACAAGGAGAGCTCAAAGAAGAATACAGAGAAGATATAAAGGGACTGGTGGCTTTATATGAAGCATCACAGTTAAGCATAGAAGGAGAAGATAGTCTTCATGATGCAGGAAACCTCAGTCGCCAACTTCTTGAGACATGGTTGTCTAAACATGAAGGCCACCATGAAGCTAAAGTTGTTGCAAACGCTCTTGAGAATCCACTTCACCAATGCTTGTCAAGATTCACAAACACAAACATCATCTTATCATCAAGTGATGCTGTGATGACATCAAATAGATGGGCCAGTTTTCTTGAACTTGCTGAAATCAATTCTTGCATAATTCGCCACTTTAACCAGAACGAACTCTTTCAAGTTTCAAAGTGAGATTTAGTACTATAAATATGCTTTAATTTTTTGGGTACTTATACTTCCAACACCCTGAAATATTTTTTCAATAGCACTTATTATCTTAAAATAATTTCTTTTTGTGCATTTAACACCTTAAAGTATTTTTTCAGTAGCACTCATGTCCATTGCCCATAAAGTATTTTGCTAATAGCAATAAGCACCCTATATTTAATTATAATATAGCTAAGTGTTATAATAAAAATACTTTAGAATGCTAAATGTATCAAAAATTATGTTAGAATATAAAGTGTTACTTGAAAAATACTTTATGGTGCTGGATACAACTTAACTCTATTGTTTTATAGCTTGTGGATGTATATATATATATATATATATCTATATATTTATATAAATTACTAATTATGGAGTGTTGACAGGTGGTGGAGAGAAGTTGACGTGGCCAAGGAGATGGAGTTTGTTAGAATGAAGGCAGTTAAATGGTATATGTGGCCAATGGCATGCCTCACAGATCCAAAGTTCTCTGAGCAAAGAATTGAGCTCACCAAATCTGTGTCTTTGGTTTATATAATTGATGACATTTTCGATGTTTATGGTTCTTTGGACGACCTCACTCACTTTACAGACGCTGTTAATAGGTATATATTCGTTGTATTTTGATCAAATCAAAACGAGAGCTTTTGCTCATAAACATACTCTTAAAAATGAATTGACCTGTTGATAACTTATAAATCATGCAACTCTAGATAAATTAATTTTTCCATGAGTTAACTTTTTTAGTGCGAATCTTGTTTTTTCAATTCCCAAATGTAATATTTAAAATACTTATTTTAAATGTTTTTAGTACTTCTGGTTTTAATTTTTCAATATTTATTTTAATGTTTCCAATACTATTTTATTTTTAGTATTGATGAAAACATTAAAAATAGGAAAAAAAAATTATAGAGTCCTCAAATGTCGTCGTCGTCGTCATTATTATTATTATATGCTAAAAATAATTCTATTAATGCAGATGGGATTCCACAGCCACAGTTCAATTACCAGGCTACATGAAATCTTGTTTCAATCTTCTGCATGACACAATCAATGAGTTGGCTAGCAAGGTCCAGCAAAAGCATGGATTGAACCCAACAAATACTCTAAAGAAATCGGTGAAGAGTCAAATAATAATTAATTAAACTCATTATTTCAAATTTTATATACATATAATATTAATATGGGCCTTTCTTGAAATTACCATTATTTTTTCTTGTCATGAAACAGTGGGCAGCATTATTGAATTCCTTCTTAGTAGAAGCAAGATGGTTAAATTCTGGTGATTTGCCAAAGGCAAAAGAATACCTAGAGAATGGGATTGTGAGCTCTGGAGTTCATGTTGTGTTTCTACATGCATTTTTTTTACTCTTGGATCAGAATATCACTCAACAAAATGTTGCTGATATGGATCAAATCCCAAGTCTTTCTTCTTTAGTCGGCAAAATTCTTCGCCTCTGTGATGATTTAGAAGGAGCCAAGGTAAGTTATTGAGTCGATATGAAATGTCACTTAGATTATAAATGATGAACTTAATAACAGTTGAGTCTCAGAAAATTTTGTTAGAAGAGATAAGTTGCAAAAACATCTTTTTCATTTTTTTTTATTTTAGTATTAAATTATTCATATAAAAATTGATAACTAATTATCTTTCTTTTTATAGTAAAATACTCTGACCACCCTAATTATATATACCACCCTCTATTTTAAAAGCATACACTTTAGTCCAAATCATTCTCCTCTTATCTTATGCTGACTTCAGTCATATTCGCACTTTCACACTACTTTTGGTACAAACAATCACGCACGGCTCTCCATGCCTTGAAGAAACGTGTTACATGTCTCCAAATTATAGATAATAAAAAATTAGTATATACAATGATTGTTCCATC
Source organism: Inga oerstediana (assembly GCA_963210345.1). Lineage (NCBI taxonomy): Eukaryota > Viridiplantae > Streptophyta > Magnoliopsida > Fabales > Fabaceae > Inga > Inga oerstediana. Next base: position 60,608,343 of record OY723400.1, on the reverse strand, counting down.
AGTCATATAATATGTGGAAGAAGTTGGAACAAAGAGGAAAAGAAAAATTCATATATGAATACTTATGGGAAAGAACGTGTAGGGACACAAAATCCAACAATTTCATTAGTGTTCAAATGTTATATGCTTTCATTTTTGTAGATCTCATTCTAAAGATAAACCCTGAATGTTTATTACTGACAATAATGATAATAATTCATGCATACAGAGTGATGATCAAAATGGTATGGATGGGTCATACCTTGAGTGTTACATGAAGGAAAACGATGGCGTTTCAATAGAAGATGCCCAAACACATGTAACCCACTTGATTTCAAATGCATGGAAACGTCTCAATCAAGAAACCCTAATCACATTAACCCCATTTCCTCCTTCTTTCACAAAGTTCTGTCTCAATGCTTCAAGGATGGTGCTTCCTATGTACAGTTACAGAAGAAATGAAAGCCTTCTCAATCTACAGGAATACGTGAAGTCACTGCTTCGTGTTGATGAAGCTACCTATGAGCACATTCATATCCCTTCAAACCCTAAAGGCCACATATTTTCTTAGATAAGCAAGTTATTGTTGTTGTTTTTTTTTTAAGTGATAATAAAGTTTGCATTGTATGATTGTCAAACATGAAATTTTATTTTGTAATTTTAAGAGATAATGAAAATTTCGATCCTTCAAATTTGCCTCACTTAAGTGTAAAAAAGCCTTTTCACTATGGTTAAAAAAAGGGAAAATCCCCATAAAATGCGTTGGAAATAGGGAAATGTCAATTCAGTACATTTAAATTCAAAAATCAAGATTAGTCCACTATCAGTACGGATGAATAGTGCCGGCACCCTCAAAAGACGATTTTGCCCTTCAACCCTCATTCTCGCCACTTCGGAAATAACAACACCTGGTTCTTAATTAACAACTCCGGATTCTTGATTAACAACTCTATATTCTTGATTAACAACTCCAATTTCATCTTTTTTCTTTCACAATAACAACACCGATTTTGTTACGAAGTTGTGAAACAAGAAATGAGAGTTGTTAATGTAGAATATTACAGTTAATAACAAAATCGGTGTTGTTATTGTGAAAATAAAAAGATGAAACTGAAGTTGTTAATCAAGAATATGGAGTTGTTAATCAAGAATGACGAGTTGTTAATGAAGAGTGCGTGTTGTTAATAAAAAAAGAGGTGTTGTTATTGGCCTTAAAACTTAAATTCGGAAGTTGTGAAACAAGAAAGGAGAGTTGTTAATCAAAAATCTGGAGTTGTTAATTAAGAACCAAGTGTTGTTATTTCCAAAGTGGCGAGAATGAGGGCTAAAGGGCAAAATTGTCTTTTGAAGGCGCGGGCATTGTTCATCCGTACTGACAGTGAACTGATCCGGATTTTTGAATTTGAATATACTGAATTGGGATTTCCCTATTTCCAATGCATTTTATAGGGATTTTCCCTTAAAAAAACTACCCCGATTTTGTATTCGTTGTAGATATAGCATGTGTACAAAGTCTTGGATTAAGAATTTTTTTAAAAATAAAATAAAATTCACTTTTTTTAAATAAAACAAAATCATTCACTTTCGTGGAATGACACGAGCCCAAACCCATTTTGGTTGGGCTGATTTTTTTTTTTTTCATTTTTGATACAATGGAAAAGGATTTTGGTTGGGCTCACTTATTGTTATTAGTGTAATAATATTTAGTTAATTTTTTGTACCAAAAAAGTTACTTTTATTATTAGTACTCTTCTAGTCATTAATGTAAGTTTTCTAATGTGATCAGTAGATTGATAAAGTTAAATAAATTACTTAATTATAACATATGTGACGTGATCTCTCCAAAATACTTATGTGTTATAATGGGTTATATATCGATTTATAAATTAAAAGAATTAGTTTGAAAAAAAATGATAAATATGAAAGATAGCATGAAAAATGACTTACATTTAGGATCAAAATCTACTACTAAAGTAGGTCGTACGGTTAGGAGCGAAAGAGTATTATTACTTTTATTATCATTTTTTATGAAATAGGATTAGATCATGTAAGATTAGATTAATCATTTAAATTCTAGATTTCTGTGTAGATTTACCCTTATAAGAGTGCCTATATATAGATCAATTATGTCAAATAAAAGTACAGGTTGAGTCATCAATTGCTTAGCCAATTAATCCTGTGTCCAATTAATCTGAAAGCTAGCAAAGCACCTCATCTTGGTGGGTAGTTCATCTTCTTTATAAACTGACTGATGAGAAATATAGAGAAGTAGAACCTTAAAAAATTAATGAAATAAATGCAGGAACTTGTTCTATACAGCTTTATGAAAAATTGAAAAGATTCACTTCATCACTGTGAAATCTGAATCACTTTCATCAGTTAGATATGAGGCCAACCAGTGGCTCTTGCCTGGGGTGATGATGGCCCTGTACCACCCACCATGATGGTGGGTAATTCTCCACTTTATTTTTGCTTTCTTCTTCTGCAGAAGCTGGAAGATTGAGATCAAGAAAGTCTCTAATTTTCTGAACGGGTTTCTCTAGTAGACCCTTCAGCTGCGAAATGAGATCTCTTATGACCAGCCAAAGCTTGCCCAGATGGAAAAATCTTAAGGCAAATTGGACACTCGTGGTCTTTGTTCTCCTTGGGTCTATTGTAATTATCTCTTCCTCGTTCTCAAAATCAATAGAAAAAATCTCTTCCATTAACTGTTGGTTTTTATTAGAGTGGGAAGAGGAGAGAGGGGCCGAGAGAGTTTAGCTCGATGACGTGGTGCCTTGCTAGCTTTCATATCAATTGGACGCAGAATTTAGAGCTTCTGAGAGATGAGGAGAAAAAAGACGTAAAGAGAATCCGGGTCCCACTCTTGGTTGACTATTGAATGTGCTCACAAAACACATTAAATTTGTGAATAGGTATGTCCCAAAACATAAAATAAATTTTAGGGTGGTCTAATCATCTATTGCGTTTTTATTTTCAACTTTACCTTTTGTTGATGGTATTCATTATATTTATTATTTCTCACTTATTCTCTTTACAAATAAAGGTATAGTTGAGGAAAAAATACATTTATAGCATATTTATTATTTTTAATTAATTTTAAAAGCTTTCTTGATCAACACAAATCGGTTAGTTGAAGCTTGTAATAATGGACAGAGAGAGTACCTATGAGGACATTCATACTCCTTCAAACCCCAAAGACCACATATTTTATTTGGAGTATATCAACTTATAAAGAATTCACTAGACAAGCAAGTTATTGATGCGTTTTAAGTGCTAATAATAATGTTTGCATTGTTTGATTGCCAAGCATTAAATTGTAGTTTGTAATTTCAAGGAATAATGAAAATTTTGGTTCTTCAGATTTGTATCACACAAGTGCAAAAAGCCTTTTCACCACGTCTTAAAAAAAAGCAAAAAAAAAAAAAAAACGGGTTACCGCACTAATTTTGTAATCGATCTTTCTACCAGTATTTGCATTCAACCATTGTAGGCGTGGTTAAGAATTTTTCATTTTTTTCTACACCGGTCAATGCATATCCAGTGTAAAAAGTTTATGTATTGCAAACAGTATCTCTAGTCTTTAATATAAGATATATTCAGATAATTTATCTTATTTCTAAATATAATACTACCTCCGATCCTAATTATAAGACAAAGTTAACTCTTTTTGGAGAAATTAAGGAAGCTAAATAAGTTATTTAATCATATCATATGTTATATATCCTTATATTATATATTAATTTATTAATCAAACTAATTATTTTCAAGAAAAAAATAAAAATATAAATACTCTAAAATAATTTAATTAGCTTCCTTAATTTCTCTAAAAAAAGTCAACTTTGTCTTATAATTAGGACCGAATGGAGTACATATTTTTCATATTTGCCAATCATTTCCTAATTTACCCCCTATTGATGTTTCTTTAACGATAATCGAAAACGAGAAGAAATGAGAAAATTAAGGAAGATGATTGAGATATTGTAGATAATACATGTCATATTAACTAATTCAACTAAAATATCATATTAATTAATTTAACTAACTTCCTTAATCTAATTAAATTAGGTAATTATGTTTATATTAAGCACCTAACAGAGTACTTATTTATGTTCTTCCCTAATCCCCTGTTTAAATAATAAGTTTTAAAGTCACAAAAAAGAGCTGCAAAAAAACAAAATTTGTTAATTAAAGTGTGGAAGAAAATATGGCAACCATACATTTCTCATAGGATACAATTAATGCTCTTCCGCTTAGGAAGACTCAAACAACATATTATTTGCAAATTCAGGAGCATTGAGAGTTTCGTAATGATTCATCCGAATCTAGAGAACATCTGTTCTTGAAATGAGAGAGAGAGAGAGAGAGAGAGAGAGTATGTGTGTGGGTTTTCAAACATGAAATTGAAGTGATATTAAAGAGAAGACATCACACCAATGGAACATATATATCAAAGAACTTTTAAATGAAGAAAGAATCAATCATTTGGACTTGCAAGAGTTTCAAACATGTTTTAACTTCTAACAGCCATATTTAGAGTGTAAAGATTTAAATTATATGGTCGTCATTTGTTTTGGTAAAAATATAAATCATTAAGATTAAACTTGGACCATTTAGACATCTGCTACTCCCAAGTCCCTTCATCATCAAATATATGCAGACCAATAAGCACAATTAAAAGTATGTAGTTCGTATTTATAAACATTGTATCCCTGTTTTACCCACCATTAAAATGCAGTTGGGGTATTATTTGCTGCTCTTGTTCAACAATTTAAATTATGGTTAGTCATTTGTGTTTCAATTGAATTTTTTTTTATTTAAATCTCTTAGTTGTCTTCTTTTCGTTTTCTAAGAATCTTGTAAAAAAATAAAGCAATCAAACCCTGAGAATGAACAGAAAATTCATAGGCCAAATTGCAAATATTCATTATACTCTCTATGATTGCCGATTGGGGCCAGACTTCTAATGAAATACTTTACCATTAGGAAAGCAAAGAGAGATAGAAAATATCATATATAAACCCACTAAGCTCTGTTTCCTACAGAGTGTCAAATAAACCATTTGAAGTCAATATAAAATACCAAAAAATGTAGAGAATCATATTGTTTACTGTCACTCATTATAAGTTCCTTCTATTCTAATTATACAAAATCCAAGTCATGAAAAGTCACAGGTCTAGAGTTTCACTTAATGCCTGGTTAGGTAGGATTGAACTGAGATGATGGAAGTGGAATTGATGGTGGAAGTGGGATGTTGGCTTGTTTGGTAGGTGGTACCCCACTTCCATGTGGAACTTACTTCCATCATATTTTATGGAAGTGAGTTCCTTGGGTAGACCTAAGGAATTCATATGAGTTCCATGGAAGTGCACTTAAAATGACAAAATTGCCCCCATGCACCTCATTTTCAAAAAAAAAAATCTCTTTCTCTGTTCTCGTCGACCCTCATCTACAATGGCGAGGAGAAGTGTGTGGCGACAGCTATGGTGACGGCGACGGCGGTGGAAGAGGCAGCATCAATGACAATGGTGTTCGATTCCAGATCTATTGCTCACCTGTCTTTGATCATTATAACCACATAATAGCGAGGTAGGACGGTGGACGATTTCAAGGCAGCGACGACGGAAATGGAGGACAGCGCTGTGCTTAGATCTCATGAACTCTACTTCCAGATCCATTATGCACTGTGTCTTCTTGGCGTCCCCAATGTCGATCTGCAGGCTCGGATCTTCTCTATGATGATGGCGAACAGTGATTCTACAAAATACGACGGTGACCCTCATACGACGGTGCTTGACCGCCGACCCTTCCCCCCTCGTGATGGTGCTTCATTGGTGACCCTCCCCTTGTAGCTATGGCTTCATCCTTCAATGATGATGAACAGTATTTCCAGGTAAAAGAACGATGATTAACAGTATTTTGATGCCCTGGATTGAGATTTTATTTTTGGATAAGGGTATATTTGTCTTTTTCTACTATAAATACATATACTAAATTAAAAATAATTCTCCACTTCCATCGTCATACTAAACACACTTTAAGACTCAATTCCACTTCCAATTCCACTTCTAGTTCCACTTCCAGTTCTACTTCCACTTCCATTAAATATTCTTCCATCGTACCAAACGTCGCATTAGTTTCTTACAATGAGAACATCACCGCTCTGATTTCTAGACAAGTTTGAAACAGCTAGTTCAAAACTGCTATAGTTTCGATCATTCTTTTGCTAAGCAATTCTTCTGCCACAAGCTACCATATTCATAAGTAAACTATCATAATTAAACAGCCATAACAAAATCACCCTCGGCTAAACGGGAAAAAGAATCCAGTGACATGATCTGTGGTTCATTCACTTGTACATTTTCAGTAATTCGTCTTACCTAATGAAGCACTTGAACTGTTCAAAATGCAGAAAACACACCCATGACATGTACAAATCAATTTAAATCAAACTAACATATACAAATTAAACTAGATAATAGGTAATATTATATATGTAAACAATACAGATCTCTCCAGGATTGCAATTGCAATGAATTTAAAGCATATGTTGCACTATTCATGCCTTGTGGTAAAGCGATTAGTTTAGATTTTATTACATATGTATCAATATAAGGACATCTTGATTGATGATTTACTATGTCATCATATGGGTCACATGGATATCTTTAGCAATTCAAGTTCTCCCTCAAGGAGCCTCTTCCAGAAATAACACAATAGGTAACTGGTTTTTGTATGATTACCAATAATCCATTGATATCATATCTAATTCAAGTATTTTCAGGACCAAAAAGAGTTTTCACTCTTTCAACGTGGTTTTTTTATTGCTTCAGGATATCCAATCACTTTCACCTAAACAAACCACCATTGTTGAATCAACATGTATTTTAATTAGCTTGAACAATTATTTCCTCGTCTGTGTTGAATCAAAACCTCCTAGATGCTACTCTTACAAAAGCAGAGTTGAATCAATTATGTCGCCAAACGGTTTGGTTTGTCTTATCTAATAATGTTCACCGTTAACTATTGTTTAGTCCACAACTGGATGTAATTAAAACCCCTTTAACATTCAATGAACAGTACATTCTAGTTCAAATTGGAGATAATGGGAAACTACATTGCAATTAATAAGCATACAAGGTTATACAAAAAAGGAAAAAAAAATAAGTAAACTGCATATCCCATTTTCAAGCAATCAATTACTTGAGCTCATAATGCCCCATCAAAACCGTTTAAAGGTTATGTCTGAGATTATGACAAAGGATAAAGTACAAGAACAATTAGACACAATAAGAAAGAATAGATGCTACTTTACTTATCTGCCTTCAAATTTAGCTTGTAGCGACGATAGTCATTGGTTACCCCAAGTTGCACGATCTCTTCTGCCTCTGTAATCATAGACTGCTTCACCAAACTATCCACAATGAGCTGCAGAATTGATGGATAAACAAGGCGCCGTATATTGAAGATGTCTTTGCACAATTGAAAAGCAGTTGTCAAATCACCCTTCTCACACAAGAATGGAAGAAGGGTCACATAAGTTATCTTGTTCGGGTAATGCTCAGACTTTGATATCTCAGTGTACCACTTTTTAGCTTCATCCAAATTATCCTCATCAACAAAACCTTTAATCAAAGTGTAATGAGGTAAAATCAAGTTCTCATTTATTCAATGTTACATATGATCTATATATACACAAAGTTACACGTATGAATTAGACACGCCGTTCCTACCGTTTCTAACTCTACGACTTTTCTACATTTTCTTCCTGTCGGCAAGGTATCATTGTTGACTTCTACGTCTAACACTCCCCCTCAAGTTGGAGCATATATATTGATCATGCCCAACTTGTTACAAAGATATTTAACCCATGTCCCATGTAAGGCTTTTGTCAGAAGATCTGCCAGTTGATCGTCGGATCGTATGTGTCCTGTAGATACAATATTTTCTTTGATCTTATCATGAATAAAATGACAATCAATTTCAATATGTTTTGTTCGTTCATGGAACACAGAATTTGAAGCTATATGAAGTGCTGCTTTATTGTCACACCATAGTTTTGCAAGCAATATCGTGGTAATGCCAATTTCCTTCAAGAGTTGAAATACCCATACAATTTCTTGTACTGACTGTGACATGGCTCTGTATTCTACTTCTGCACTTGATTTTGACACAACTAATTGCTTCTTACTTCTCCAAGATATCAAATTTCCACCAACAAACACACAATAACCAGTAGTGGATCGTCTTGTGGCTTTAGATCCTGCATGATCCGCATCACAGAAAAACTCGACTTTAGTGTGCCCATAATCTGTATAAAGAATACCAAGACCTGGAGAACCTTTCAAATAATGCAAGATATGTTCTAAAGCTTCCCATTGTGCCACTGTTGGTGATTCCATGAATTGGCTGAGCCTACTGACTGAGAAGGTTATATCAGGACGAGTTACTGTTAGATAATTCAGTTTCCCAATAAGTCTTCTATATCTCTCAGGAAATGGAAATGGCTTTAATTTCACTGGATCAATCTTCTTCTTCAAATCATCAGGAAGCTCATCAAACATACTAGCATCAAGATCTAGAAAGGGATTTGGAATCATGGGGATGCTGCTTGGTGCAGCTCCAAGTTTTCCAGTCTCCTTTAAGAGATCGAGAACATACTTTCTTTGAGTCAAAAGAATACCTTTCTTACTTCTCAAAACCTCAATACCAAGGAAGTACTTTAATGATCCCAAATCTTTTGTCTGGAAGTGAGAGTTCAGGAAGATTTTAAGTTCTGAGATTCCAGAACAATTACTTCCTGTAATCTCAATATCATCAACATATACTACGAGAAGAATCATGCCTGTATCAGATTGTTGGTAGAACACAGAGTGATCACACTTGCTTTGACGTAACCCAAACTTCTTGACCACATTACAGAATTTATCAAACCAGGCTTGAGGACTTTGCTTTAGACCATGCAGTGAGTTCCGGAGGTAGCACACTTTCCTATTCTCCCCCTGAGCAATAAACCCAGGTGGGTGCTCAATATAAACTTCTTCCAGAAGATCGCCATTTAAAAAAGCATTTTTAACATCTAATTGATGCAGATCCCAATGATATGTGGCTGCCAAAGAAACAAGAAGATGAACTGAAGTGAGTTTGGCTACAGGAGAGAAAGTCTCAGAGTAATCAAGACCATAAGTTTGGGCATATCCTTTGGCAACAAGGCGACCTTTCAGTCGTTCCAAGGAACCATCAGCCTTAGTCTTAACAACAAATACCCATTTACATCCAATGGCTTTCTTGCCAGGAGGGAGATCAACAAGAGTCCAGGTACCAGCTATTTCCAATGCCAAGTGTTCTTCTTCCATGGCGGCACGCCAACTAGGGTGAGCTAGAGCTTGGTAAAGGGTAGTAGGTGTGGAAATGGAATCAAGGGTGGCCACAAGAGAAGATGAAACAGTTGATAAAGACCGATAAGAGACAAAAGATGAGATAGGATAGATACAGTCAGCATATCGTTTGGGAGGACAATGAGGACGTGTACCTTTACGAAGTGCAATGGGTTGGTCATCAGAAGTATCAACAATAGAAGCAGGAACAAGTGGTTCAGTAACAGCAAGAGGAGGATCGGCGGAAACAGAGGCAGGAACGAGGGAGACATCAACAGAATCAATTGGTGAAGCAGGAGGTGTCGACGGTGAATCATTAGTACCATCAGCATCAATGATGATTTCAGGTTCCGGAACAGTAGCCTGTACTGGTGAGAAAAGGACAGGATAAACCAGGATGTCATCTGAATTCTCCATGACAGAGGGAGACTCAGAGACGGACAAAGTCTTGAAGAAAGAAGAGGACTCATGAAACATAATATCGGTGGACACAAGGTAACGACGGAGATCTGGAGAATAACACCGATAACCTTTCTGAATTCTAGAATAGCCAAGAAAAACACATCGTAGGGACTTGGGATCAAGTTTGCTAACACTAGGACGGACATCCCGAACAAAACAAACACAGCCAAAGATTTTAGGATCAACAGGAAATAGCTTAGAGGTGGGAAACAAAATGGAATATGGAATATCCCCACCAAGAACAGCTGAAGGCATGCGATTGATGAGTTAACAAGCCGTAGAGACAGCATCAGCCCAAAAACGTTTAGGGGCAGAGGAATGAAACATGAGAGCTCGTGCAGTTTCTAAGAGATGTCGATTCTTTCTTTCAGCAACACCATTTTGAGCAGGGGTATCAACACAAGAGGATTGGTAAAGAATACCATGACTTTGCATGTAATCGGTGAATGGTGAGGAAAAATATTCTTTTGCATTATCACTTCGTAAGATTTTCACAGGAGTATTAAACTGGGTTTGAATTTCAGCACAGAAATGACGAAAATGAGTAAACAATTTAGAACGCTGTTTCATTAAGTAAAGCCAGGTGGTTCAGGAAAAATCATCAACGAAAGTGACAAAATAACGATAACCAGTTTGAGACAGAACTGAACAAGGACCTCAAACATCAGAATGTACTAACTCAAAGGGGGACGCAACCCGTTTATTGACGCGAGGTGCCAAATGAACACCATGGTGTTTGGCAAACTGACATGACTCACAATTTAAAGTAGACACAGAAGAAAACTGAGGATACAATTTTCGGAGAGAGGACAACGACATATGACCTAAACGACAATGAACTTCAAAGAGAGACGACCCACCAGAACAAGCAACAGAACGTGGCACCTGATCATCAAGGATGTAATGTCCACCAGATTCATAGCCTCTACAAATAATCTGCTTCGTCGATAGATCCTGAATTAAAAATAGTTAGGGAAGAGTGAGATAAAGCAGTTTAAATGACGAGTGAGTTTACTTGGAGATAAAAGGTTAAAGGTGAGATCAGGAACATTAAGAACAGAAGATAATGAGAGGGATGCGGTAGGTTGAACAGTGCTGGAGCCAGTAACATGGACGGGAGAACCATTGGCGAAAAATATGGATGATGGGTTGGCATAGGGGGCATATGAAGAGAATAAGTGATGATTACCTGTCATGTGATCGGTGGCACCAGAATCAATGACCCACTTAGTTGAAGCAGTAGTAAGACCAGAGGATAGAGTACCTGTGGCTAAGGCCCCTGCAAAAGAAGATCCAGAATCAGAGGTACCAGGTGTCTGGGCAATATGAGCAAGGCCAAGCTGTTGATCACGCTGCTGTTTATTTTGCAATTTTTGACAATTTTTCTTAATATGTCCAGGTTCTTTGCAATAATTGCAGATAATACTGCCAGAAGGTATTGTCGGAGGATGGTTGTTTTGTCTGTACCCATAATTCCTGTTCTCAAATGGACCACGCCCAACTAGAGCACTTGCAGTTGGATCAACAGAAGATTGAATCAGGCTATCAGCACGAAGAACCCGGGAGAAAACATCTTCAAGAGAAGGAAGCTCTTGACTAGACATAATCTGAGAACGAATAGTCTCATTAGACGGATTGAGAGCTTCAAGGAAACTTATGATAGCCTGAAGTTCCAAGTTCTTGATACGAGTTGAGAGATCTGCCTGTGGAGACATAACAACCTTCATTTCTTCATACATCCTCTTGAAATCCAAGAAATCTTTCAATGATCGGTCTTGCTGTTGGGAACGATAAAAACCTTTACAGACTTCATGAATCCGAGTAATATTTCCTTTGTTAGAAAACATAAACTCGAGATAGTTCATAATTTCTTTGACAGTGTTACAATGGCTAACAGAAGACAGGATCCGTGGTTCAATAGAATTTTGAATTTGAAACAGAAGTTGAGCATCTGCTCTTTGCCAAGTCAAAAGTTTGGTTTCATCACCAGAAGGAGGATCCGTAGTTAAATGGGTTTCCATCGCAATCCCCAAAATATAAACGTTAATAGTTTTGTTCCAATCACTGTAATTTGTCCAATTTAACTGTGAAGCAGTAATCCTCGCAGACATAGGCAGCATATCAAAATTTTTAGAATCAGCCATAATGAATAGTAGTACACGAACAATTCACACAAAAAATCACAAGATCACCAAATGAGTAGGAATAGTCACGATACACAACAAACCAAGCGAGATTAACTTAAGCAAGCTGCAACCCACTATACCCACAGAGAGATATGAAGTCAAGAGATATATAGTACCTTAATCAAAGGCAAGGAGGGACCCGTAGACAGAAATACTAACGTCAAATATTGAAGTTAGTAACAAAGTGCCATTCACGAAGGTTGAAATCGAATGCGGGGATCAAAGCTCAAAAAATTCAAAAGTCTCGGATGGTCATGAAACTTCAGGACAAGGTAGGAGAGGCTCAGTCGATCAATCTGGCGGAAGCGTCATCGCAAAAGGTGGCCGGAACAGTGCTCACGCGCAGGCGGATGGCTACCAAACTTTGGGATATGACCGATCTGGTGGCTGGGAACACGGATGGCCGGCGCGTGTTGCCTAATGATACTCCGGCGATGGTGGATCTGAAGGAACAAGGGAGCTTCGTCACCGGAAAATATGGAGGTTCTTGCCAGAAAACTAAAAATCAGACACAAAACGGAGAACCAGGCTCTGATGCCATGTAATGAGGTAAAATCAAGTTCTCATTTATTCAATGTTACATATGATCTATATATACACAGAGTTACACGTATGAATTAGACACGCCGTTCCTACCGTTCCTAACTCTACGACTTTTCTACATTTTCTTCCTGTCGGCAAGGTATCATTGTTAACTTCTACGTCTAACACAAAGCATTGAAGGCAAACATATCAGGCTCGATACCTTCGTTCTTCATTTTCTCAAACAACTCAACAGCATCTTTAGTTTTCTTCTCCTTAGCCAATCCCCTTAACCTAGCATTGTAGGTCCTGATATTAGGAGCTAAACTTTTCTCATCCATTTGACTCCATAGTTTCTCCCCATCCAGAAAACGATCTTTCCTATATAGCCAATCAAGAAGCGTATTGTATGTGATCAAATCCGGTTCTATTCCCTTCTTCTCCAGCTCCTGATCAAGCAATGCAATAGCCCGATCAGGATTACCCATCTCACAGTACGCCTTAATAACAATATTATAAGCCATCAAATCGGGTTCAATAGACAGATTCGAGGGTAACTTCTTAAAAACGACTTCCACCATATCAAACTTTTTCGAGCGCAAATAAGCAGCCAAAAGAGCATTGAAAGAAAGCACCGACGCGTACAGTTTCTCTCAGGCAATTCGTCAAACATCTTATGTGCATTCTCACATAAACCAGCATTCCCATACAGAGTAATCAGACGGGCCAAGAAGCCTTCTTTTTGGATGTCTCTGTACTTCTTTTGGTCTTCGAGGATCTCTTCGACGCATTTGAAGCGTTTCGCGACGACAAGGCGACGAACAGTGTCTTCGTATATGCCACTTTTGGTGCGAAATCGAGGATGTTCTGATGTGAAATGAGTGACTAAATTGAAAAATTTAAAACGTTTGTGGGGTCAACTATAATTATTAAGAACTCTTGACTCTTTTCTGTAATTGTCTCTCGTCCTTTTTTATTGATGCTGCTCCTTTTAGAAGTTTTGGGTCTATTTTTGTAATTTTCTCCAAAATAATCTGCAAAGAAAATAAACCCAAAATATAATACCTTATTATTTCAAAAATCAATCAATTAAGGTAAACTATGAAACATATGACATTTTCCCCCTTTAACCTTACTTTCATGCAAACAACTTTAATCACAACTAATCATAATTAATATAATTTAGGTCCAAAAATAGTGATAAAATCTTCAAATACATCATGAAATAGCTTATTAAAATATAGTTCAATCAACCTGTTGTGACCATAGGAGTAACAACACTCTTATAGGCTGTTTGGTATGAGAAATTTTGAAGGGAGGGCAAGGAAGAAATTTTATGAGTTGGTTAAAAGGATTAGAGAAATAGGGTTAAAAGTTTTAAATTAATTTTGCTTCCTCTTTTATCTTAAATATTCTTTTTACTTAAAATTTAAAACCCAACTTCTCCAATGTTTTAAAATTCAACTTATAAAATTTTTCCTCCCCTCCCCTTCTCTTTGAATCCCTCATGCCAATCAGGTCCTCAGACTTAAGCATCCCTGCTTTGGCAAGAAGATATTTAATATACTTGTGTTGTAACAAAATAATAATAATAATAATAATAATAATAATAATAATAATAATAATACCATTAGGATGTTTCTGTACTTCAATCCCCAAAAAAAAAATGAAGGCCACAAAGATCCATGAGAGCAAACTCGATGTTAAGCCAATGTTTCAGCTTGGCAATATAAGAAGATGATGTGCTAGTAATCATAATGTCATCCACGTAGATAAGAACGTAGTTAAAATTTAAATCACTAACAAGACTCATGAATAAAGAGTGAAGGATCACGTTTACTTGGAACTAAATATATATTAATTTAAATTAAATTAATGTAATTTAAAGAATATCTATAAACAATAAATTATCTTAGACGATTTTATCCCTACCCTTGTCATACACACTAAATTTATAGTCAATCACAGTAGCAATAGAATAAAAATATTTATTGTCAATTACAAATCACCAAAATCATTAAGTATACTACATTAATTGACCAATTGAGGTAGTAAAGCTTCTATGACTATGATTAACCTGAAACACAAATAAATCATCAATCATCAAATATATATAATTGATTTGATCGTGTCTTTAATTTACGTCTTGGAGTTAAATGCAAAATATTTTTAATCCAAGAATTGCAGTACAATGCAACACTTGGGTTGTCTCATTTAAAGAGCCTTTTATTGAGTCCTAAGTAATCTATATGCCATACGAATGTAATAAAACAAGGGGAAAATTTGTTTTGGATTTTTCAAAAGTTAAATGCTAAGCTATTGTTTTTTGTTTTTTTTTCCTTATGAGAATGGAGAATGAGTAAAAGTGAATGGAATGATATGGACCGGAGAATATGAATAAAGAATGCTCTTGATAATGAAGAAGTGATAATCCTTGCTCAAAAAAAATTATGGGAGTTAATTCTCTTTAAGTCTTGAAAGCAAAATCCCAAACGATCGCTCGGGTCTAGTGTTCTTAATTAATAGTTACTCCTACGAACGCAACTAGTAACTATCTCTTAAGGCACTACTATGAACCACTTAGAGTGCAATTAAAATGGATATATAACTATAACTTGTTTCTTCTTAATATAAATGTGATAACACGACACTCAATTGATCCAATTCAATTATACAATCTAACAATAACACGTAGAGAACACAATTTCATTGAATCAATAATAATATATATATATATATATATATAAATTCAACAAGCTATAAAAATCCAATCCAATCATAAATATCAAACCAACAGAGACAATTAGCATCAATATCAGTTCTAGAATCATACACAATAATTCCTAAAACTAGACAATTTAAATATATGATTCTAGACTCTCCTTTATAGTCCCATAAGCTCAAGAAACTCTTCACCACCAAGAATCAATGAAAATCAGCCTTTCATGATGTTAACAGTGGCCACAATATCTTCAAAGCATTTAATACCCATGGAAATTGAATGAGAGTCTGAGCAAAATGAATTTCATGGGTTCTGTTAGAAAATGAGAGTGACAGTAGATGCGTATGATGATACTATGACAAACAAGAGAATAATGGAGTGCTATGATCTTCGGTGATGAAAAGAGGAGAAGTGGAATGGTGAATGGGAACGGTGATGGTTCAGGATTGAAGCTGAAATGGTGAAGAGGAGGATATAGGACGAACAAGGATGTGGTATGGAAGAGGCACTGTGGTGATGATGGACAGAAGCTACGGACTGAGAACAGAGGAAGGACGAATCTGGAATGGATAAACGAAAGGTAGTGGTGTCGGTGGTGGTTAGGAAATGAAGGAAAGGATGAATAAAGGAGTTCGCCGGAAACTGAGTTTACACCGCCGGAATCTGGAAAATGATGAAGGTCACTGGAACTGGTGGACTCGACGGGAAGGTGGCGGTTTTTGGTTTCCCTTCTCCGGTTCCCTCTTCTTTCCCTTCAAGCTGCAGCCTCAGCCGTCCAAACTCGAGTCTCAGTCTGCAACTCTGATGGCCGACGCTGCTCTGTGTCTCTCAAGCTCGCAATGGTGATTTCTCCACGGTGAGAGTGAAGTGGGGTCGCCGGCGGCGATGGTGGAGAAGCAGGAGTGCCGCCGGCGACACTAGGAAGAGGAAGGAAGAAGATGTGCGATGATCCGAGGTCCTTCTTGTGCGGCGCCTCCTCTGTTTTTCAATATCACTCTCGGGTCTCCCATATCCACAGCCAAGTCGGGTCTGTGCATTCGTTTGGTCATCTGCACATTATCCAGCAAAAGCTCAAACTGCAACCTATGGCCCAGGGACTAAAGTTAAAAGTTACAAAGGTTTTTGGAGGGATTTCAGTGAAAAATTGTGAAATATTTTGGAGGTTCAATTAAAATTCCTTAAACGCTTTTCTTTACTATTTTGTAAATTTCAAAAATTGTAAGGCTTTTTCTGTAGTTTTTCCTCATTCTTCAAAATATTAATTTATCCTCCAAAATTTCCAATTTTCTTCCAAACCACCTACAAACCAATATTAAACATCATGTAGCATCAAAAGTTCAAAAGGCAATTGTACAAAAAATAATTAATAAATTATAACCATTTTTGCCCATAATTATAATTAATTTAAAACAATTGTCCCTAACTAAAATTAGTACTTAATAATGTGATAATGTTCTAGAAATTGCATTAAAAATCCCAAATTAATCATAAAAAATTCATATAAAATTATGGATCAATCAATAACACTATGAAAAATAAACCAAAAGGCAAATTCTTCTTTTCATACTAATCAATATATATTATGGAACTTTCAATATCTGTATAATATATACTTGATAAACATTTTTCAGACCATAGTCAAAGCGATAAAAAATGTGAATACGCACGCCCGCCAACCTAGCTACCTTCAACAAACAAACTAGAAAGTGACTTCGTATGTGGGCTTATACTTGTGTCCACTAAAATTTGAAGACACCTGTATCAAGGATACGACTATTTATGGAACTTGACAAAACTCCCACTTTCACATTTGCCATTTAATTTGGACCACAAAATTGGAATATAAGACCGTATAGTATGCCTTACTTTGTTGGTGCGTGCGACACATGAATTTGAATTATGCAGTTTGATATTTATCAAGTTGGTAATAATGCAGGGTCCTCACTGCTGGTCAAAAAGAAAAATTATGGGTCCTCACTTAGTTGTTCACACTCTTATGTTTCATATAAGAGTTAAATAACTAATTTAAGAATATTAAAAAAATTAGTTAAGTTGTTATTTATAATTAATAGGTATTGGTTTCACTAAAATACTCTCATAAATCATGGAACTACCCTTTGATGAAAACTTCCTTAATATATGCAATCAATAGGGATACTTGGTAAAAATTATAAATTTGAAAGATAAAATTAATTGATGCCTTATATTTAAAATCGAAGTAAACTTTTTGTCTAACTCTTATTTTGAGGATTGCGGAGTACCTTAACAACAACACCTATGAGTTTGACAACAAACCTTGCTTTGTTCCAACAAACTCATTTTTGTAGTTTTCTGTCAAAATTTGTCAGTGTTGGTAGCTTTAGCTTAGTTTAAACCGAGTTGGAATACAATCCAATATCCATGACTCTTGGATTTATTAATTTATAATATGCATATCTATGAATAATATATATTTCTTTCTATTGGTAATATTATATGATTGGCCCCCATATGGTCACTCTTCATATGTATGCAATGGATCGAGTGGTGAAGCACAAATCTGGAGCTAAAAATAAGAACATAGCAACCATGGCTAGATATAGACTTAGGCCAGTTATTCCTAAATATCTTCATAGCTAGGATAAATTGATATGCACTTATAATTGAACATCTGTATGACGTGTAAGAAAGATTTCCTTCAATATTTATATTTTCAACAGCAATCGTGTTCAAAATACTATTGAGCACTAAATGTGGAGCATATCTTCTATTGAGGATTTGAATTAGTTTGACTTGTAGAGACCAGTCCCTTTCGCTATACACAATCTTAATTGGTAGGAGCTGTACTTTGTTACATTGCTACGAAATTGCAAATGAAGTCAAAAGTGGAATTGTCATTTTGTGTGAACATACTTAAACATAAAAAAAACGCAATCTCATTCATTCCCCACAAACCACAATTTAGAACGATGATTGTTATCAAACAAAAGAATGGAAGGAAAAGGTGGACCCCAAAACCTTATTGGCCACACGATAATTCGAATTTTCAAGAGTTACGTGGAGACAAAACCTCAGCCAATCACCTCGAAACCTCATTATGTCCATCAGTTGCATTAGGGCAAGCCTAGGATACAATGGAAAAACAAAATAGGAAATAATGATAGGGATTTTGGGAAGCCCACCACACTCCTTTTTCTTCTCTCCACTTGTGAAACCACGGGCACCTAATTAGAGAGAAATCCTTTAAGATAAGCCATAGAGATCAAGTCAATTATATCAGCAAGCTTGAACACATTAATCAGTTGAGTTAGGGAAAGCTTAGGATACCGGGTGGTCCAATCGGAAAACAAAATAAATCACAGAAATTTTGGGCTGTCAAGAGGCTTGTGGGGAGCAAGACAAATAAAATATAACCGATTCAATAGGGCTCTCAATTAAGTTATTTTATTTTTATTTTCTATGTAGTTTTATTATTTAAGGGAGTCGTTTTGTATTTCTTGGATTATTAAAGCAGATTTGATATATCTTTTAGATATTTTAAATGATCCAAAGAATCTTTCAAATTTATTAGTAGTATTTTTTCTTAGGATATTATTCTAATTATGTAAGTTGTCAAAATAGCGATCTCAAGGATTTTATTTAATATCTTATTTTTATATCCTTTATTTAATATTTTATATATGGCATTTTATCCTCAATATCTTTGGAATATCTTAGATTATTTTTTAAATGTTTTGAGTCATAACAGGGTTAGGAAGTTTCTTTATTTAAAGTTCGAGTTGTACTCAATTATTTGACATTTATTATTTTATGTTTTGTATTCTTCACAGAATACCTCTAGGTTGCAAAAGTTTAATCAATTGATATATCTAGAGATGAATTACTCTAGGGTTTCAGCAAATCAAATCATATTTTTTTTCGTTTTATGTTCAAAGCGTGAACACAATAGAATATGTACACATTTTTAAATTCAAGAATAGACATCACCATGGCAGGTGTTTGTAGTAGAATCAGAATTTTCTTTGTGTTTATGTACTCCAAGGAGACATCTAATAAAGTCATGCATTCACGTTTTACATACGACATTGATCACACAAAGAATGTTTGACTTTGAAGGAAGTTAAGTATGAATATATATAGTCCACAAGTTAATTATCAGAGAGGACCAAAAGGAAGTTTTGAATATCTTTGATGCAATCCAATGGCTTAGCAATTTCACTAGTATTTTAATATATATATATATATATATATATATATCTCTATCGTATGATAGGTTAGTAACCATAATTGGCTATCATTTTCTAAACGCAAAAAGCTTATATATTTGCATAACCAATACAAATGAATATATTGAATATAAATGTTTTCTAAACGCAAATGTTTCCAGCTTATATTTCCATCAAAAAAAGGTGGAAACATGTTTCCTTGATATAAATGTTTGTGTAGTAGGTGAATATTGAATTAAATTTAAAAAATTAAATTAACACAACCAAAAAATGTGGTAAAATATTGCAAGCATACATGGCAAATACAATCACTTATATGCACAATGATTGGATGTCGTTGTTGCTTTCACTGATGTTTAATCAGTTTTGATTGTTTATTTACTTTGTTTCCCAAAGGTATAACATATATTAAATATAGGTAAAGTTGAAAATTTGTTGAATTTTAAGGTAAAGTTAATGAGGTTTAAGCAATGTTTTAAAAGCCGGACCGGACGTTGAGCCGGAAAGATCAGCGGGTCAAGGTTCAACCGGTTGGAGCGGTTGAGCCGTTAAGCCGGACCGGTGACGTAATAATTAAATATAAAAATATTATATTTATATATATATTACAAAAATTAATCTTTAATCTAATTTCATATGAAGTTAATAATGTCACAAAACACCATTTAAGAAAGAATATTTAAATCAACCATTAACTTAACAAAAAGTACAAATAATAATGATTTCATGCCTTGTTAAAAATTGGTATTTGGTGGTTCTTGATTGATCCAAGTATGAGTTTTTTGAAAAACATTTGGATACAAAATATTATCATTTTCTTAAGCAAATGACTTAAAATCAAGACCTGCAACTTCAATCATCTTCTTGTAGGATTAACTATTTTGTATTTTGGTAAAAAAATCATTTTATATAAAAATATAAAAATAAATTTTATATAACAAAAAATTAAAATATAAGATATAAGAAATTAAAAACGAAAAAAACCTATTAATGAAGATGTTAAAGTTATTGTCCAAAAAAATGTTAAAGTAAAAAAAAAAAAAAAAAAGGCTATGTCATGTCAGGCTTCACGTTGTACGAGAAGGTAAGGTGAGGTGAATTCAAAAATTATTTCCTCCTTCCCAAGGTGACCAGAAACGGTGCTTGTACTACACCATTTTCTCTGATTTTTTTTTTTTTTGGTTCTCACCGTCAAAATACAACTCTCTGCAACTTTTTGCATTGACCACAAGATTTTGGAGAAAACAGGCGAAACCCTCAAACGCCATGGATGATGAAAGTTGCAGCGGCTTGCAATTTGGGAGAAAAGTAGTGAAAGAAAATGTGGTTCGTATTATTTATTTGGCCTTATTCTATATTTTCCTCCTCCATCTTTCGCTATTATCTCCCTCCTTCTTTTTTCTTCATTTCATCGTTGTTTTTTCTATAAGTGTGGGATGGGAGGGGCAGTGGACAATTTTTTTTTTAATAAACTTTTAGATCCATCCGGTTTCCTTGAAACCGCTCCGGGTTCCGGTTTAAATCCGGGTTCCGGCTCAAACACCGGTTCAAGGCGGCTTAAAACGGCCTAACCATTCATACGGTCTAAACCTTTAAAACGAGCCGGGAATGGGGACGGGTGACGGCCGGTCCGGTCCGGCTTTCAAATCCTTGGGTTTAAGACTTTTCTTAATTTCAGAAAAATAAGATAAATAGTACCGGAGGAGTAAATAATATTTAATTAACACATGTTTTAAATGCACGATTTTTCTTAAAAAGCACCCCCAGCCCCACATGTTTTATCTGTAATCCCACTTGATTGAGTGATTTGAAAACTAGGTTGTGTCATATTTGATTAGATTAGTATTCATGTAAAAAGGAAAAAAGTAGGTAAATTGGAAATTGAGAGATAGAGAGAGATAATATATATAATTGCGTTTAATAAAATGATACCTTAATATTGCGCCATCAGTTATATGCCCTCATTATTAGTTTCACTTTCTTTGTTGGGTTTTTTTTTTTTTTTTGAAAACGAGTTTCAATTTTACAAATAACTGGGTCAAACTCTTATAATTAAGACCACACATGGTCCCTATATAATATCCATGCATGCTTCATAGTCTCTATATCTATGCCCAGTTATAAATAACCCATTGTGGTGAACTCAAATACCATCCTCTTGTAGACTTCATCATGGTGAGTGTTTATTTAGTAAAGTATTATTCTTTTTATGTTTCTGCACTTAAAAGGAAGAGATTCTGAACTCAATTATTTGCTTCACATTTTCAGGATGAGATTCTTCAAATCAGACACCCTTTGGTATTGAAGGAAGCTAAGAATGTGTTCAACAGAGTTATCAAAGAATATCCGATAATGGAAGGTTTGTGTATGATCGATGCAATCCAACGGCTCAGCATTGACCACCTTTTCGAAGAGGAGATTCAACAGACTCTTCTGAAGCAAACTTCGATTATCAGTGATTTCACAAACCACCTTCATCTTTCTCAAGCCGCTCTTCAATTCCGTTTACTCAGACAAGCAGGTCTTTGTGCTCATGCTGGTATGAATCTTCACTTTTTTCCCTTCATCATTCCATTTTTTCTTACACTAATAGTATCTGATATATATATATATATTTCCATACTACAAAGTGATATTGCCGGATAATTTTTTTCCTTTTTTTTGTTTTTAATATTATTATCTAGTATCTGATTTGGGGTTCTTGGCCGCCCTTCCCAATACATGTGTCCCCTCTAAGGCTCAAACTCAAGACCAGGAGGGATCTAATGGGGCCTTACCATAGATTCTCTAACCCCCCTACACCCCCCCAAAAAAAATCAACAACAAGAAGTTTTATCCTGCTAGATGAAGTCAACTGTATCTATCAATCAATAACTAAATCTCTAAATTGATTGTTAACCAAAAAGAAGGTTCAACTCAATTATTTCATTGAGTGTTCTTTTCAGTCTTCCTCTATCCCATTAAGATGTCCTCCTATTATCCGATCTACTTTTTTAATTGGCGCCTCCAACGGGCTTATTTGTACATGTTATGAACCACCTCAAATAATTTTCTCTTCAATGAATGTCAGGCCAACTCTTTAACTAAAAGAAAACCAAAAAAGAAAAAGCAATTACATATACGAGTCCCAGCGTGATGATGAACAAACTCTACCTTTCTGAACTTAATTATAATGTCTATATACAGATATATTTGACAACTTCAAGGACAAACAAGGAGAGCTCAAAGAAGAATACAGAGAAGATATAAAGGGACTGGTGGCTTTATATGAAGCATCACAGTTAAGCATAGAAGGAGAAGATAGTCTTCATGATGCAGGAAACCTCAGTCGCCAACTTCTTGAGACATGGTTGTCTAAACATGAAGGCCACCCTGAAGCTAAAGTTGTTGCAAACGCTCTTGAGAATCCACTTCACCAATGCTTGTCAAGATTCACAAACACAAACATCATCTTATCATCAAGTGATGCTGTGATGACATCAAATAGATGGGCCAGTTTTCTTGAACTTGCTGAAATCAATTCTTGCATAATTCGCCACTTTAACCAGAACGAACTCTTTCAAGTTTCAAAGTGAGATTTAGTACTATAAATATGCTTTAATTTTTTGGGTACTTATACTTCCAACACCCTGAAATATTTTTCCAGTAGCACTTATATATTATTCTGAAATTATTTTTCTTTTGTGCATTCAACACCTTAAAGTATTTTTTCAGTAGCACTCATGCCCATTACCCATAAAGTATTTTGCTAATAGCAATAAACACCCTATATTTATAATACAACTGAGTGTTACAACAAAAATACTTTAGAATGCTAAATGCATCAAAAATTATGTTAGAATACTAAGTGATACAGGAAAAATACTTTATGGTGATGGATACAACTTAACTCTATTGTTTTATGGCTTGTGGATATATATATATATATATATCTATATATATATATAAATTACTAATTATGAAGTGTTGACAGGTGGTGGAGAGAAGTTGACGTGGCCAAGGAGATGGAGTTTGTTAGAATGAAGGCAGTTAAATGGTATATGTGGCCAATGGCATGCCTCACAGATCCAAAGTTCTCTGAGCAAAGAATTGAGCTCACCAAATCTGTGTCTTTGGTTTATATAATTGATGACATTTTCGATGTTTATGGTTCTTTGGACGACCTCACTCACTTTACAGACGCTGTTAATAGGTATATATTCGTTGTATTTTGATCAAATCAAAACGAGAGCTTTTGCTCATAAACATACTCTTAAAAATGAATTGACCTGTTGATAACTTATAAATCATGCAACTCTAGATAAATTAATTTTTTCATGAGTTAACTTTTTTAGTGCGAATCTTGTTTTTTCAATTCCCAAATGTAATATTTAAAATACTTATTTTAAATGTTTTTAGTACTTCTGGTTTTAATTTTTCAATATTTATTTTAATGTTTCCAATACTATTTTATTTTTAGTATTGATGAAAACATTAAAAATAGGGAAAAAAAAATTATAGAGTCCTCAAATGTCGTCGTCGTCATTATTATTATTATATGCTAAAAATAATTCTATTAATGCAGATGGGATTCCACAGCCACAGTTCAACTACCACGCTACATGAAATCTTGTTTCAATCTTCTGCATGACACAATCAATGAGTTGGCTAGCAAGGTCCAGCAAAAGCATGGATTGAACCCAACAAATACTCTAAAGAAATCGGTGAAGAGTCAAATAATAATTAATTAAACTCATTATTTCAAATTTTCTATACATATAATATTAATATAGGCCTTTCTTGAAATTACCATTATATTTTTCTTGTCATGAAACAGTGGGCAGCATTATTGAATTCCTTCTTAGTAGAAGCAAGATGGTTAAATTCTGGTGATTTGCCAAAGGCAAAAGAATACCTAGAGAATGGGATTGTGAGCTCTGGAGTTCATGTTGTGTTTCTTCATGCATTTTTTTTACTCTTGGATCAGAATATCACTCAACAAAATGTTGCTGTTATGGATCAAATCCCAAGTCTTTCTTCTTTAGTCGGCAAAATTCTTCGCCTCTGTGATGATTTAGAAGGAGCCAAGGTAAGTTATTGAGTCGATATGAAATGTCACTTAGATTATAAATGATTAACTTAATAACAGTTCAGTCTCAGAAAATTTTGTTAGAAGATAAGTTGCAAAAACATCTTTTTCATTTTTTTTTAATTTTAGTATTAAATTATTCATATAAAAATTGATAACTAATTATCTTTCTTTTTATAGTAAAATACTCTGATTACCCTAATTACATATTCATCCCCTCCATTTTGAAAGCATACACTTTAGTCCAAATCATTCTCCTCTTATCTTATGCTGACTTCAGTCATATTCGCACTTTCACACTACTTTTGGTACAAACAATCACGCACGGCTCTCCATGCCTTGGAGAAACGTGTTCCATGTCTCCAAATTATAGATAATAAAAAATTAGTATTTAAAATAATTGTTCCATCAATCATATATGTGGAAGAAGTTGGAACAAAGAGGAAAAGAAAAATTCATATATGAATTATTATGGGAAAGAACGTGTAGGGACACACACATGTGCACAGTGACTTTCCTTTCTCTCATCATTTTCTATCTCATAATTGAAGGGATCCTTTCTAGACTTGATATCACCAGCTTGTCATTTGTAAGTAGGCTAACATTGGTATTTCGAATGGCACAGCAATTGAATTTAAACAAAAAAAACACAGGCTAAGGGCTGTTTGATTTAATTTTCTGTTTTCAAAACAGTTTTTTACTTTGAAAAACCAAAAAAAAAAAAAAACATGATTGAAAGACTCAAGAGTTACGTGAATAATATTTAAATTTTTAAATAACCTATTTTTCACTACATTTCCCAAGTCAAATAAGTATACTACGGTCATATTTCACAAAATGGCGAAAATAAAAAATTGAATGTGGTTTAAATTTTATTTATCTGAAAAAAAATAAAGGAGGAGAGAAAGCAAACCATGTCAGATCCATGTTTGGGTCTAGGTCAAACCTCTTAAGCAATGTGAGGGGTATAACCTGATTAACAGCAGATGCACCATACAAGAGAGAATAAGAGATAGTTAGATAACTGTGGGCGACACACTTGTTTATAGGGTCAAGTGGCGACTAATAAGGAAGGTTCTTTCTTATTTATTGAGAAATAATTCTTGCCTGCTCCTCAATTCACTAAATGAATTAAATGCTTATTTAATCTCTTTATTTAATTAGGAAGTCTTCTTACTTCTCAATCAAATAATCTTGCCCATTAAAGGCGAATCTGAACCCAAAATCCAACAATTTATTACTGACATAAACCCTGAATGTTCCTTCAAATGTTATATGCCTTCATTTTTGTAGATCTCATTCTAAAGATAAACCTTGAATGTTTATTACTGATAATAATGATAATAATTCATGCATGCAGAGTGATGATCAAAACGGTATGGATGGGTCATACCTTGAGTGTTACATGAAGGAAAACGACGGCGTTTCAGTAGAAGATGCACAAACACATGTAACCCACTTGATTTCAAATGCATGGAAACGTCTCAATCAAGAAACCCTAATCACATTAACCCCATTTCCTCCTTCTTTCACAAAGTTCTGTCTCAATGCTTCAAGGATGGTGCTTCCTATGTACAGTTATAGAAGAAATGAAAGCCTTCTCAATCTACAGGAATACGTGAAGTCACTGCTTCGTGTTGATGAAGCTACCTATGAGCACATTCATATCCCTTCAAACCCTAAAGGCCACATATTTTCTTAGATAAGCAAGTTATTGTTGCTGTTGTTTTTTTTTTAAGTGATAATAAAGTTTGCATTGTATGATTGTCAAGCATGAAATTTTATTTTGTAATTTTAAGAGATAATGAAAATTTCGATCCTTCAAATTTGCCTCACTTTAGTGTAAAAAAGCCTTTTCACTGTGGTTAAAAAAACTACCCCGAATTTGTAATCGTTGTAGATATAGCTAGTGTACAAAGTCTTGGATTAAGAATTTAAAAAAAAAAAAAAAAGATTCACTTTTTTTTAAATAAAACAAAATCATTCACTTTCGTGGAATGACGCGAGCCCAAGCCCATTTTGGTTGGGCTGATTTTTTTTTTTTCTTTTTTGATACAATGGAAAAGGATTTTGGTTGGGCTCACTTATTGTTATTAGTGTGATAAAATTTTTGATAATTTTTTGTACCAAAAAAGTTACTTTTATTATTAGTACTCTTCTAATGATTAATGTAAGTTTTCTAATGTGATCAGTAGATTGATAAAGTTAAATAAATTACTTAATTATAACATATATGACGTGATCTCTCTAAAATACTCATGTGTTATAATGGGTTATATATCGATTTATAAATTAAACGAATTAGTTTGAAAAAAAAATGATAAATATGAAAGATAGCATGAAAAATAACTTACATTTAGGATCAAAATCTACTACTAAAGTAGGTCGTACGGTTAGGAACGAAAGAGTATTATTACTTTTATTATCATTTTTTATGAAATAGGATTAGATCATATAAGATTAGATTAATCATTTAAATTCTAGATTTCTGTGTAGATTTACCCTTATAAGAGTGCCTATATATAGATCAATTATGTCAAATAAAAGTGCAGGTTGAGTCATCAATTGCTTAGTCAATTAATCTAAAAGCTAGCAATGCACCTCATCTTGGTGGGTAGTTCATCTTCTTTATAAACTGACTGATGAGAAATATATAGAAGTAGAACCTTAAAAAATTAATGAAATAAATGCAGGAACTTGTTCTATACAGCTTTATGAAAATTTGAAAATATTCACTTCATTACTGTGAAATCTGAATCACTTTCATCAGTTAGATATGAGGCCAACCAGTGGCTCTTGCTTGGGGTGATGATGGCCCTGTACCACCCACCATGATGGTGGGTAATTCTCCACTTTATTTTTGCTTTCTTCTTCTGCAGACGCTGGAAGATTGAGATCAAGAAAGTCTCTAATTTTCTGAACGGGTTTCTCTAGTAGACCCTTCAGCTACGACATGAGAATCCGGGTCCCAGTCTTTTTTTTTTTTTGATGGTTTATGCAATGGACCATTTTTAGCCTTCGGAGCACCCACCTTCCAGGTATCCGGCGTTAACCTGAAGGCCAACGCCGGATTTACCGACATAGGCCCCCGACAACCGACTAGTCCTGGCGCCCCCAATCTGATAGGTCCAACAGGAATTCACCTCTTTGAGGCGCCCCAGGGGAGAGAGCTCCCAATGGAAATTCTGTACACCTTCCGTTTCCTGGGATCGAACCCAGGAACGGATTGGTGTGGCGCAGATGCCTACCCATCTGCGCCAACTTCCATTGGTATCCGGGTCCCAGTCTTGGTTGACTATTGAATGTGCATCACAAGTCGCAAAACACATTAAATTTGTAAATGGGTATGTCCTAAAACATAAAATAATTTTTAGGGTGGTCTAATAATCTATTGCGTTTTTTTTTTTTTCAACTTCACCTCTTGTTGACAGTATTTATTATATTTATTATTTCTCACTTATCGTCTTTATAAATAAGGGTATAGTTGAGGAAAAAATACATTTATAGCATATTTATTATTTTTAATTAATTTTAAAAGCTTTCTTGATCAACACAAATCGGTTATTTAAAGCTTGTAATAATGGACAGAGAGAGTACCTATGAGCACATTCATACTCCTTCAAACCCCAAAGACCACAGATTTTATTTGGAGTATATCAACTTATAAAGAATTCATTAGACAAGCAAGTTATTGATGCGTTTTAAGTAATAAGAATGTTTGCATTTTGGTTGCCAAGCATGAAATTGTACTTTGTAATTTCAAGGAATAATGAAAATTTTGGTTCTTCAGATTTGCATCACACAAGTGCAAAAAGCCTTTTAACCTCGTCTTAAAAAAAAGCAAAAAAAAAAAAAAAAGGGTTACAGCACTGATTTTGTAATCGATCTTTCTACCAGTATGTGCATTCAACCATTGTAGGCATGGTTAAGAATTTTTCATTTTTTCTACACCGGTCAATGCATATCCAGTGTAAAAGGTTTATGTATTTTAAATACTACCTCTAGTCTTTAATATAAGATATATTCAGATAATTTATCTTATTTCTAAATATAATACTACATCCGATCCTAATTATAAAACAAAGTTAACTCTTTTTGGAGAAGTTAAGGAAGCTAAATAAGTTATTTAATCATATCATATGTTATATATCCTTATATTATATATTAATTTATTAGTCAAACTAATTAGTTTCAAGAAAAAAATAAAAATATAAATACTCTAAAATAATTTAATTAGCTTCCTTAATTTCTCTAAAAAAAGTCAACTTTGTCTCATAATTAGGACCGAATGGAGTACATATTTTTCATATTTGCCAATCATTTCCTAATTTACCCCTTATTGATGTTTCTTTAACGATAATCGAAAACGAGAAGAAATGAGGAAATTAAGGAAGATGACTGAGATATTGTAAATAATACATGTCATATTAACTAATTCAACTAAAATATCATATTAATTAATTTAACTAACTTCCTTAATCTAATTAAATTAGGTAATTATGTTTATATTAAGCACCTAAGAGAGTACTTATTTATGTTCTTCCCTAATCCCCTATTTAAATAATAAGTTTTAAAGTCACAAAAAAGAGCTGCAAAAAAACAAAATTTGTTAATTAAAGTGTGGAAGAAAATATGGGAACCATACATTTCTCATAGGATACAATTAATGCTCTTCCGCTTAGGAAGACTCAAACAACATATTATTTGCAAATTCAGGAGCATTGAGAGTTTCGTAATGATTCATCAGAATCTAGAGAACATCTGTTCTTGAAATGAGAGAAAAAGAGAGAGTATGTGTGTGTGGGTTTTCAAACATGAAATTGAAGTGATATTAAAGAGAAGACATCACACCAATGGAACATATATATCAAAGAACTTTTAAATGAAGAAAGAATCAATCATTTGGACTTGCAAGAGTTTCAAACATGTTTTAACTGCTAACAGCCATATTTAGAGTGTATAGATTTAAATTATATGGTCGTCATTACTTTTGGTAATAATATAAATCATCAAGTTTAAACTTGGACCATTTAGACATCTGATACTCCCAAGTCCATTCATCATCAAATATAAGGCACATCTCTATTGATGCATGCAGACCAATAAGCACAATTAAAAGTAGTTCGTATTTATAAACATTGTATCCCTGTTTTACCCACCATTAAAATGCAGTGGACTTAAAATGACAAACTTGTCCCCATGCACCTCATTTTCCAAAAAAAAAAAAAAAGAATCTCTTTCTCTGTTCTCGTCGACCCTCCACTACAAAAAAAAAACGTGATTTAGTAGCGGTTAAAAATGGGTATTAGTAACGGTTTTAACCGCTACAAACAAGGTTAGTAGCGGTTACTAGAACCGCTACTAAATCTTATGTTGCAAGCAATTTTGTAGCGGTTATCTAAAACCACTACTCAATCAAAAATAACCGCTATATCCTTTGCAGCGGTTCAACTTAACCGCTACAACACCCACATGGACGAAATTTTTTTCAGAGATATTTGTAGCGGTTATATAACCGCTACAAATATAAAAAATTGAAATTTTATTGGCTAAAAAAAATGACATTTTTTTATTTTGTAGCGGTTAACAAACCGCTACTAATTTTGAAGTTCATAAAATTTGTAGCGGTTATGAAAACCGCTACTAATTTCATGAAATTCAAAATTAGCGCCAAAAAATTTAATTTGAGTTGTAAAAAGGCGCATTATTTATTAGCGGTTTAATAACCGCTACAAATATTTAAAAATTTTTAAAAAAATATACGATTGTCAAGCATGAAATTTTATTTTGTAATTTTAAGAGATAATGAAATTTTGGTCCTTCAAATTTGCCTCACTTTAGTGTAAAAAAGCCTTTTTCACTATGGTTAAAAAAATTACCCCGATTTTTAATTCAGTGTAGATATAGCTAGTGTACAAAGTCTTGGATTAAGAATTTTTTTTTAAAAAAAGATGATTCACTTTTTTTTAAAAAAAAAAAAAATCATTCACTTTTGTCGAATGACGCAAGCCCACACTACTACAGAAGATACTTATAAAGTCCCTAAAGGACGTCCCTTTTTGAAAAAGGGACGCCCAAAATATGGTCAGGTTCAAATTTTATCTTTTGGCGCGTCTGATTACCATTATCCGTCATAAAAAAAAAAAAAAAAAAAAAAAGAAATCCTTTAGACGTCCCCAGCCCTGCTGGGGACGTCTAAAGGTACCTTTAGACGTCCCCAGCCCAGCTGGGGACGTCTAAACACAACCTTTAGACGTCCCCAGCCCTGCTGGGGACGTCTAAACACAAACTTTAGACGTCCCCAGCCCTTCTGGGGACGTCTAAACACTACCTTTAGACGTCCCCAGCTGGGCTGGGGACGTCTAAAGACTCTCTTTAGACGTCCCCAGCTGGTCTGGGGACGTCTAAAGGTACCTTTAGACGTCCCCAGCTGGGCTGGGGACGTCTAAAGGTATGTATAGACGTCCCCAGCTGGGCTGGGGACGTCTAAAACCATCACATGCGCCTGTTATGAAGTGACTTGTGCATGTGATTTATGTCAGAAAGCTCTTCTTCCTCCCATCTATCTCTCCTCCTCCATCCCAACTTTACTCATTCACTCCATCTCCGTTAGACTCCGCGCGCCATTGCTGCAGAAATTTCATTGTTTCTCCTTTCCCATTCCACTCCCCTGCTGCATCTCCTCCCAAATTCATCACTCCATCCCCATTGATCGGTCTCCTCTCCCTTTCTTGGTTTTTTAATTTCTTTCTCCAAAGCTTCCTCAGTTCCGTCACCAGGCCATCTTCTTTGCTCCCCTGCTGCAGTTTTTGAGATTCTTGGTTTGCAGATTCTCCACCACCGTCGGCCTCTCCAAAGCTGTGAGAAATTTTCAGGTTAGCATGCATTTTCGTTTTGAACAAGATGACAGGGCGTTTTATTATTAGTTTTGTATGAATTGAATAAGTGTTTAATTTTTTATATTTTTAGTATTAGTTAGAGGTTTATTTTATTATTCTGTTTATGCATTTTGATTAGGTTGATGATGGTAACTATTAGTTTTGGCACATGATAATTGCTTT
This sequence comes from Inga oerstediana, assembly GCA_963210345.1. Taxonomy (NCBI): domain Eukaryota; kingdom Viridiplantae; phylum Streptophyta; class Magnoliopsida; order Fabales; family Fabaceae; genus Inga; species Inga oerstediana. Next base: position 60,576,761 of record OY723400.1, on the reverse strand, counting down.
TAATTAGTAGGGGAAGGAAAAGAAATGCAGGGCGTTTTATTATTCTTCTTATTATTAGTTTTGTATGATGAATTGAATAAGTGTTTAATTTTTTATATTTTTAGTATAGTATATTTTTAGTATTAGTTAGAGGTTTATTTTATTACTCTGTTTATGCATTTTGATTAGGTTGATGATGGTAACTATTAGTTTTGGCACATGCTTTTAATTAGTAGGGAAAGGAAAAGAAATGAGAAAAGAATAAAGAATAAAAAGAAAGTAAAAAAATACAAAAAAAATTATCTTGTAGACACACAATAATTTTTTTTTTTTTCCATAAGACACACGCATTAATATATATATTTAGTGCTAGAATTAGGCAATCTTATTGTAACTTAGTGTACGTAGACATTAATATAAGAAATTCGCGTAGTTGCATTTTTTTTTTTTTACAATTTTTCATTAAATTCGCGTACTTGATTTAATAATTTGGTTGCTAAAATATAAGTGTATTATGTTTGTGCTTGGTGCTAGAAGCTAAAGTTTTGTTTCATTTAAATTAAGCTGAGATGGTTTGTTATTTTGATTTTGGGATGTCTCAATTTTAAGGGGAAATGCTGCCAAAATTTTGAAAAACATGCTTGTAAAAGGCAATTCCCCGTGTTTTCAATTATTCTAAACTTGAGTGTAAATGGAAATGGCATAGGTGGTAATAAAATGGATCATAGTTGGATGAATGCCCTGAGAACAAGTGAAGAATATGAGAATGGGGTTGAAAACTTTATTGCATTTGCTAGGAGAAACGTTCCAGCAAAAAATGGGATGTATTTTTGTCCCTGTGTCAATTGTTTAAATGAGAGAAAACGGGATGTTGAAGTTATAAGGGATCACCTACTTTGTGATGGAATAAATCTTCGGTACACAAGGTGGATATGGCATGGTGAGGAAGTAACTGATTGTCCGTCACACAAGAAGGAAGCTGTGGATGTCATAGATGAAGATACAATGGAGAGAATGATTCACGATGTTGAGGTAGAATCGTTTGCGCAGTCGCATGAATATGACAGCCTGCGGAGTGATGCAGAGACACCGTTGTACCCTGGGAGTAAGTACACACGGCTCACAGGAACATTACATTTGGTTAACTTAAAAGCAACTTGTGGGTGGACCGATAGTAGTTTCACATTGCTGCTTGAACTGTTGTGTGATATGTTTCCAGACGATAATGTACTTCCAAATCGTATGTATGAGGCCAAGAAAATCCTATCGACAATGGGTATGGAGTATAAAAAGATACACGCTTGCCCTAATGACTGTGTACTGTACAGAAAGGAGTATGAAGGCCTGAGTGAGTGCCCTAAGTGTCAAACCGCACGATACAAAGTGAAGAAAGATGGTGGTTGTGGCGATGGGAAGACTAAAAGGCAACCTGTAAAAGTTATGTGGTATCTTCCAATAATACCTCGCTTTAAGCGTTTATTTGGCACTGCAAAAAAGGCGAAGAAGTTGAGATGGCATTCGGATGACAGAATATCCGACGGAAAATATCTTCGGCACCCGGCTGACTCTCCACAGTGGAATTCCACAGCATTTGCGTAGGGTGACTGTGACGTGTGTTCGAGCGGGGGAAGAAGGTACAGCGATCCCTATTCCTGATGCCGAGGTTGCCACGATAGCTCAGGCGAGAGGATCTTTCATCCTTTGGCCTGTACATCTTATTGGCTTGTTACCACAAACACCTCCAATGGTATGCAACTACCTCACTTTTACTTGAGATGTGTTGACATCCTACTAACAGTATGTGTTTTTATGTTCTAAAAGAACGAGCAGGAAGCAGAGAAATGGCCCTTCTTAGCACGATTGCAGCATATCTATAAAGGCATTCGCCAGATTGCAGCATAATTGCTTTTAGTAAATAATTGCCTTGCCATCTAACTTCATTTTAATCTGTATATGTTGTGATAGTTATCACTGGAGTTTGTGTGTTGTCTGTCCTCGGTCGCACGTTGTTTACTGGTTTGATTCCTTAAATAGAAGACCAGACAAAGAAACTAAAAGCGTCTTCAACCAGTAAGTTATTTTTTTGTATTTCATTGCTTCTTGATTCTTCACTTAATGAATTATTCTAATTTATGTTGATTTTCATTTTCATGATAGCGCATGCACGACGTATCGAGCGCTTGGCGGGCCACGCGAACGTAGAGGTGGCAAAGATCCAAAATGGTTGTTTCCAAAGGTACGTAGTTTCAAATCAAGTTCTTTTGATTGACGGTCGTTTTAGATATGCCTTTATTGATTTTAACCATTTGCTTTTGATTTATAGTGCCCTCGACAACCTGGCGGCTGGGAATGTGGATATTATGTCTTGCTTTATATGTATAACATCATTCAGAGTGGCATTACGAAAGATTTTGAACAAGTAATCGCTTCTTCATTCTCTGAGGATAATATTCTTGGTGTTGTGATTCAATGGGAATTCATTCACTTCATTCATTATTTCATCTAAGCTTATTTTCTAATTTACAGATTTTTGACAATGAAGATGCCTACTCATATGAAGACTTAAATATGATCAGAGACTTTATGGCTGGACATCTTCTTCAACGTGTACCAGAAGAGTAAAGTCTTTAGTAGTTTGTGTAGGACATACTTTTGTGGTAGTACATATAATTAGCGTTATTGTTGTTGGATATGGATTGGATTTTAGTCTTGGTTATTGTACAAACTGGGGACTTGGATATGGATTGCTGTGTAGTTTGTCTGGTTTGAAAGTTTGTGTGGCATGTAGTAGACTTGGATATAGATTGTTGTGTAGTTTGTGTGGTTTGAAAGTTTGTGTGGCATGTAGTAGCCTTGGGTTGATCACTGTGTTTGTTGTTGTTTTCATTCTGCTGAACTGCTGTTGTTGGAATTCTATTTCTGCAGTTTACATATTTTCCAGACAGTGCAATATGTATAAAAGGTCCATTTAAAAAAAAAAAAAAAACTTACAACGTCCTTAATAAAAAAAGGGACGTGGAAAGTACTGCTGGCGACACTTTAGACGTCCCCAGGTTCAACTGGGGACGTCTAAGGTCCACCTTAGACGTCCCCAGAAGACCTGGGGACGTCTAAAGTGGACCTTAGACGTCCCCAGGTCTTCTGGGGACGTCTAAGGTGGACCTTAGACGTCCCCAGGTCTTCTGGGGACGTCTAAGGTGGACCTTAGACGTCCCCAGTTGAACTTGGGGACGTCTAAGGGGGACCTTAGACGTCCCCAATGGACTGGGGACGTCTAAGGTCCAGCTTTAGACGTCCCCAGGGTACTGGGGACGTCTAAAGTCCACCTTAGACGTCCCCAGTTTTACAGACGTTAATGACGTTTTTTTCTACGACCCTCACATAGACGTCCCTCTGTTTTCAGACGTTGAAAGGCCAAAAAAAGGGACGTTAAAACCCTTTTTTCTAGTAGTGCCAAGGCCATTTCAGTTGGGTTTAGTTTTTTTTTTTTTTTTTATACAATGGAAAAATATTTTGGTTGGTCTCATTTAGTGTTATTAGTTTATTAATATTTGTTACTTTTTTGTACCAAAAAAGTTACTTTTATTATTAATACTCTTCTAGTCATTAATGTAAGACATAGTTTTCTAGATTAAGAAAGTTAAATAAATTATTTAAATATAACATGTGTTGCATGAAAAATGGCTTACATTTGTGATCAAAATCATTTTTTAGGAGTGCCCAATCTAGGAATTTAGCAGTTCAAAAAGTTTAACAAGATAGTATTTTCATGCTTATTTAAACCACCATCATCCCGCCTGCACCTCACACAGCCACACAATACATAAAAAAAAAATTATTAAAACTTAATTAGCACAACATAAGCGACCCACGAAATCCACACAGATTAAGGAAAAGAAAGAAGCTGGTACACCTTGCACCACACCCAACAGAGAAATACGGCAAGAAAACGCAATCTCACGCACCCACAGCGACTAGCAAATATGATTACAGTGTGTTTGGCGGTGCTATTTGTAGGAAAATTCGTACTATTAGTTTCTTTTCGTGCGTTTGTCTATCGTGGTCGAAAAATGGAGTGTCTAGTTTAATGATAATAAATTTGGACTTTTAGAGAACATCATGGTCAAATCACACGAAATATTGAAGCTGAATTTCTGAGCTTTTTTTTATTGATTTGTGTGATATGTAGTAAAATATTTTTTTAGTTATACCTAATGTGCTATCAAACTGATGGTAATTTAACCTTTAATGTATTTTTTCAACTCCAAAAATTACTTTAAAATATTTTTTAGTCCTTTTAACCCCTTTAAATATTTTTTCAGTTATACCCAATATTTTAAAGTAATTTTTAAATATTTACTTGATTTTTTAAATATTTTTCCACCCACTCTCTCTAACCATTATCACAAAAATCATTTATATTTAAACCAATCCAAACACTCACTTACTTTTGCAAAAGTTATTTATACAATTTCCAATCCAAACATAAATCACATTATAAAATATGGCTTTTATCAAAAGTACGATTACAAAAAGTCAAATAAAAAAAGTCATTTTTTCCATCAATGTTCCAAACACACACTAAGGGTGTGTTCAGATTAGTTTTTGGAGAAAAAATTCTGGTGGAGAATAAATTCTAAGCAGAATAGATTATGAGAAAAAAGTGATTTTGATAAAATGAGAGTGTTTGAGTATTATGATCATAATAACTTTTTTTATGATGTGGGCCCACATAAAGAAAAAGTAGAAGAAAGAGAGGGTGGGGCCCACATAAAGAAAAAGTACAAGAGAGAGAGGGAGGAGCTGACATAAAGCTGAAAGTAGAAGAGAGAGAGGAGATGGGACCCACAAAAAAAGTAGAAAAAAATATATTTTCCCAAAATTTAGGTTTTGAGATCAAAACATAGGTTTAGAAAAATTTTAAGTGTTCGTCAACCAATCAAAACCTAGGTTTTGTTGAAATTGCCAAACACACTGTAAGAAGGAAGACAAAAACCAGCCAACACCTAGGCCTCAATGAACTACGCCCTCCTCCTCTACTCCTTCTTCTTCCTCTTCTTTGTCACGACCTTCTCCTCTGTCCCTTTTGGTCTCTCCTATAACTTTGCTTCTTTGCTTCAGTCGCTCCCCCACTCTCTCTCTGCCACTTTCCTCTAGTCTCTTAGTCTCACGACCGCTCTCATCCCCTTCTCTCAAAGATGAATGATTTCATCTCTGCAACAATTAGGGCTCGCTTGGCAGTGATTTAAAAGGAATCCACGTCCGTTTTAGCCAAAACAGATATAAAATCACTTACTTTCTACGTCCGTTGGGCTAAAATGGACATAGATCTAAACTTTTCACGTTTGTCGCATTTAACGGATGTCAAATCCCTTCTTTTTACGTCTGTTTTTAAGAAAGCAGACATTAGTGAAACTTTTAACGTTTGTTTTCTAAAAGCAAACGTTAAAAGTTTCATTGTAATTTCAAAAATGCCAGCACGTCTTCTTGCAACGTCTGTTTTTTATAGTAGTGAAAGTGGATCTTATATTAAAAATTGAAGGTGGTAATATATATATATATATATTGCTATCCTTCACCCAATGGAAGGAACTCTATAGCTTGAAAGTGTCAAGCTCACGACCTTATGCTTAAGAACTACTTAAGGAAGAGGTATTTGGTGTTAGTACTAGTCGGGCAAGACGCCCCGGGCTCGCACACGAAACTTCTTTATATTTATTTTTGCTGAAATTCTATCCATGTGCGATTATGCCAACAGAATAAAATTAATTTATGTAATTATTGTACGATATTTGTTGAGTGGCTTTTCAATTGGTAAAAAAGTTATATCATACATATATTCAAGAAAGACAATTGTATATGAAGATGTAATAAACGAAAATTAACAAACTTGTATGATAATAACATAAACTCGTCAAAAACTCTCAAATCAAAGGAGCAATACTACCACATAGGGAAAGAGAAAGAATAACAAACCAGCTTTTGTCAGAAAATGGAAAAGCTAAGTGTCACAATGATAGGATAAGCGTCTGAGGACAAAATTGATTTTCGAAAAATTTTTTAAAAAAAATACTGTAGTCAACACGTAATATGTTTGATATTGGGACCCATATCATTAATTGTGCTTGAAAGGAATACCAAAAATGCTGGTGACGCCAGACCTGTAGAATTCAATTTTAGTTTTTTTTTTTTCGATGATTTTCTCGCGCAGCTGCTTCTCTATATAAATGGCTTCTCTTCTTATTTCCTCATGCCTACAATTATCCCTCCAAACTTAGTATCTACCAATAAAGCATCGAAACAAGCCTTTTTTTTGCATTATATATATATATATATATATATCTCATCCGCCATGTCATCACTCTCTCACTTTTACACCCTAAATTCGCCATTTTTTCTGAAGCAAATCTCAGATATTCATAGAACCAACCCCAGAGGAACCCAAATCTTAAACTCTGCTTCCATAAGTAGAGCAATTTCTGTTATTTCCATGCAGCAAAACATCGCTCCTTCAAAAACCAGATCAACAGCATTCAATGTGAGGGAATTTTAATTTATTTTATCACTTTTAATTCAATATCTTCTACACATACATACATATTGTAGGAAAAAATATTTAACTAATAAGGAGATTAGGCGTACCTGGACGAATCCATGTTCGGATCCGGGTTAAAGCTTCAATACTCCATACTTGTGCCCACACAATTATTAGACTACTAGAGCCTAATTGTGATTTGCATAGCAGATCACCAGAACCAGAAAGATGGTAGGAGAGAAGGGAATTACCAGAAAACTCAATGGCGGGGCGAGTTGCAATTGAGGAGGCACACCCTATTTATAGTGGTTTATGGAGACCACTAATTAGGAAACGTGTGCACTCCTTCTTGCCCTCCAAGACAGGAATTAATTGTCTCTCAATTAATTCCCTAATTATGGTGATTTGTTCCTCTTTTAACAAATCCATAATTATTGCTGAAATATTCCCAAATCTGCATCTTATGCTGATTTTATTCTTATTTGATTAGGCTACTTATTTCCTAATCAAATAGTCCGGCCCATCAAGGGAGGACTTGGACCCAAAGTCCAACATCTCCCACTCGCACTTGATGGGCCTCCCATCGTGCGTGCGTTACTCTTTCTTATTTCATACTTGACGTTTGCCGTGACTGCGTGGGCAAAAACGTCTTTCAGATTTGGTGCTTGTGATACTAGAAATCCTTTATATCGGACCAGCATCCAAGGACACCCTTTATATATATAACCGTAAGTTATATGTTCATTGCCTCATATGCCCCAGATTCTCCCATACATATTACTCATGGCATATCTAATCCCTCTCGAGTTAATATGTTGATTAACTCATATTGCCTTCCACGTACATAGTATCCGCACTTACTAGCTACACATAGAGCTAGTAAGGGGTCGACCACAGATACTAGTACATCTTATGTATCTAGGAGTAAATCTTCCTTTTTGACTAAACATCAATCCATCTTGACTTGGTCGCTTTCCTAGTTTTCACTCGTCTGACCGAATCGAGTGTGATCATGGAGCTTCAGCTAAAGTAGCTGTCACCAAACCAAGCTTTCATGATGCCGCCTAAGTCTTAAGGGCATCGTGGAAGTATTCTTCCTTCTTAGGACTCACACTGTGGTGAACTAGGGATCTTTCACCTACATCCCGTGTTGCAGTTTAACTCTCAAGCACATGCAGTATGAATTGCATGCTACGGTGAATGGTTTGAGGTGTACGTCGATTTCTTTATCTTTCACCGTACAGACATTAGTTCCAAAATGTACTCAACATTCGAACCAGAACTTTCTTTTTCACAATATCTCTTTTACAATCTCGTTTGTGAAAAAAAGTTCTTTGCCTGGCTACAGGTCTATATTCATGCTTCGATTCATTTTCTGTGTATATGCACACATGTAGATCTCATCTCAGTCTAACTAAGGCGACTCAAACGCAAAGATTCTTCTCAACCATCTCATGGTGATCATTTGCTCGTCTTACCTTCCCATGCCCCTGCAAAACATGGGAAGACGGTTGTTCGTGTGAGTGAACCAACCTCTTTTGACCTGTACGACATACAAAGCTGTATACCTTTATGTATTTACTCATAACATAATACCATTTCTTTTATCTTTATACAAAAGAAGTTCACGACCTTATATTTTATTTGCGCCCCTAGATTTTCATTAACTCAATGAAAATCAAGCTATGGGCTCAATAAGGGGATCTACCAACATCTTGTCAGTAGAAGGTCATTAAACTATCGCTTTCCCTCTTTGAAAGCATATCTCTCATAGAGATGTATCAAAAAGGTATGTTTCGTCTTGCTGTGATACTTAGGATCCTCATCATAAGATATTATCGTTTGGATCCTTCTATCCACCATTCATTCCCAATCTCTCATAGGAATTACTTTAGCCATATGGCACTTTGAATGATGGCAGAACACGCCCTGCGTTCTATTTTCATGGATAACAGAAAAAAATACTTTGTATATTTCCTTACTCCATCACCATTTGCCTAGGTCTTGTATTGGAGTAGCCTTTCAAAAAAGGAAAGTTGTTGTCTTGACAACTTAATCCATGGTTATTCTCATAACCCATTTCACAGCATGACCAAAAAGCAACTTCCAAGTCTGACAAAAAACATTTGGTCTTATGTACACCAATGTGTACATTCATATTACCAACTGTAGTCTCACATGGGACTCTATCCACCTTTCTTATGTTGGATTCCTCATAGGACATGTAACCTCTTTAGGTTTATGCCCTTGACTTCAGGGGTGTCTATGGGTTTGCAGTTTGACATCCTAAGATGTCTAAGGAGTACACTTGTACATGTCTTAGGTGGGAAAAACTGTATCTTTCTTGTGCAATCCCCATTTATCTTGTCATTCAAGATATTTGTTCAACCCATGACTTTCTTAACTCAGAATTTAAGGATTCTCTGATCCTTTATTCCTTTGACTCCCTTAACACTTGTTTCATTTGTCACTTGACAAAGGATGACTTCATAAAGAATCATCACTAGACCATTTGGAACTTATGTAGTGTTTTTGGATTATTTCGAAGTTGGTGAGGCTTTCACCTTGTGAAAAACTCATATACTACTATTTAGGTGATTGTTTCTACGAAGCCCTTAAGCTGCTTCAGTGTAGAGTTCATCATCCAATTTCCAAAATTCCAAATTGGAAGGTGGTCTTTACATCATCTTGATGCAATTTTCAAGACTAAGCTTGTTGTCATAGCCAAAGTTCAGAGTTAAAACACACAATGGACAACTTTCCATTGTATTACCCCCTAGCCACTAAGTGTTTTAGGTTCTACATGCCCCCAACAGATTTGAGAACCTACTTGTTCCCAATCGCCTCTTGGTTAGGTGACAAATTACCTAAACACGTATTCGGCTTAAAAAGAATCCAAAACCTCCTGCATGACACTTTGCAATTCACCTTAGCAGGTCCTTCTAGTGTCTTTCAGACACTTATAGGTACTTATCATTACCTTCTAAATGATGAAGAGAGCATTCAATCCATTAGGGAATCTATCCCTTATAGTCATTCGCTAGATGACAATTTGCTCCGAGGTGGATTTCATAGGATTCTTTTCCTATGTATGAGTGAGGTAATTGTCTCGTAACTTACCTCTTACCTCTTTCATTGTGAAAATGGTCTCAATCCTCCCACTCGGATCAGTGAACTTAGGAACACTTGGTTATTCCTTGTCACTTGTGAACCTCTTGAAGAGATTTATTGTAATTAATGCTCATTTCCTGCTAGGAAATCTAGGTTTTATGAACGTTGTGTCCCACGGTTTTCTTTCAATCACTGAACCGCCATCATTTTTACTAATGAAGACGTGTCATGTCAAATTCTCATGTCATCTCACAAAGAGATATCTTGTATACCTTAGCCCTAATCTTCCTTACTCATAGGAAGAAGTGTAAATATAAAGTTGATGACCCTTATGGTCTTAACGAACTTGGCCCTGGTCTAAGGCCTGTCCATGATTCATAGGGTAAGGTCGTGACTGACATAGAAGGCATTTGGTTAAGTGTGAATATAATAGCTATGAGTCCACCTACCAACATATGGCTGGTGGCCTCATTGATGCCATTATGTTCACAACCAAATCAAGGAGAGGTCTAACTCTCTATTTCAACAATTCTATTATGTTGAAGGGTTCTAGGTATTGATAGTTGCCTAACAATGTCTTTCTTGCACACAAAGCAGCTTGAACTAATCACATGGGTGTCTCTAACCCTTGTTAGTTCAAAAGGTCTTATCCTTTCAGTTTCACTGATTCCTGACTAGATCAGCCATTATCTAACAGCTTCACACTTACCAAAAATCAAGTAAATATTACTGTATTTCGAGTAAACGTCCACAACGTCAACGAAACACCAAGTTGTTTGTGTTTTGCCCTCACGTTTATTGGTTCACCAACGTCATAATTTGCCAATTGCAGTGGATATTCTCAAAAAATGTTTCTTTATCTTTTTTGCCAGGTAGAATGAGTTCTCAACTTAGGGTATTAAACCTTTAGCACACGTTGTTTAGCAAATACTCTGTTGCTAGTTTGATCATTCCCTTTGACCAAGGTGTACATGTGGCAAGAAATGGAATCTTTTATTCCTAGAAAAGAAACATCAAAATCCAACAAAGGATTTGAGAATCATAGTCCCATCGATCCTTAACTAAAGAGATAACAAAGATGTGATTCTGTCAATTGCAATTGCATGGAGTGAATCAGGGTGGTTTATCTATGTAGAGTTAACATGCAAGTTCCAATCCCTTGATTCTATCTCTTTGTTGCTTTGCATTTGACATGAAGCCATATGCTTCTCTGAAATATCCACAACTCATGTGGATTGCTACTTTTACAACCCTTAAGAATTATCAACGTAGCTTTTCATCTTTGTAGAAACCATTGACCTCTTCTAGATCAAGTTTACCTCATAGGTTTCTTGCCCTTGAGCTTAGATGATGAATCTTCCCACTCTTTAGCTAAGTTCGTCTGACTGATGGATCTTGAATCCTTCAGTCTTTCACATTCAAGTTCAATGTGGTGAATCACATTGCTGAAGGTTACAATATGCATATCAGAGGCAATCTTTACTTTCGTATACGCCCACTCACTGGAAGACATGGCTTACTCCCACTCATTGAGAGACATAGCTTCCTCCCACTCACTGGGAGATGTCTTATCACAACATACACTTGTTGTTTGTTAGAAAGAACTTGGCATTTAGTTTGTCTCAACTTCTTAGTTTGACATTTGCCTTAAGTGTTGCCTAAACAACATGTTAGGACTTAGTACACTATGTTAAAACTTAACTTAGTTTTAACTTTATGGAAGAAGATCACCTATTTCACTATCTTCCAACACTATCCACATGGCTTGGATAAGGTTACATTGCTTAAACCAACATAAGTTTAAGCAATGTTGTTCTTTCTATGCTTGATAGCATAAACCTCTTGTATCCTTCAGTTGCTTCAGCCTCTAAATGCTGAAGACTAGTTGGTAGGATGTCCCTGACATCTCATTCTTCTTGAATGAAAGAGATTTGAGAGTTTCTAACTCCACAGATATCTCTATTGAGCTTGTCTTCATAAGCTCAGTCAAATAGACTTGGTCATAATTGGTCACTCAGACGATTATGGTATACAAATCTTAGTTGTTCAAATAAGACAAAGGATAATTAGATGATAAGTTCACTAGTTTCATGTTCAGGAGACAACTATGTTGACTACCATCCCAATCATACTAGTTAGCTCATCACCCTTTTAACCACAGTCTTCATTTGAACACTTTCCCCTTTGGATTTCTAGACGTATTCCAAAAAACTCCCACTCAATCAAAGAGCAGTTATATTAATAAGATAATAACACATTATCATCTAACTAGCATGAATGTTCAAGAAAACAAGAAGAGAATATACTGAATTCAATTCTATAAACTAACAGAGAATTTAATTTCAAATTCAATGGGAAAAACATGAACATTCAAAAATTTAAGCCTTATATCATTGTCTCTTAACTAGGTTCTCCTTCTCATAGGCCCTTCTGACCATATTAACTTATGTAGCGTCTAGCTACAATTTCAAGCTCCTCTTTGCCATGTTTACTTCCATTCATTTAGGTGTATTTGCAGCATACCTCCCACTTGATGAGATGATTCTCACATCTCTATCTATCTTGTCCTTTGTCACAACATATGTGATAAAAGGTTGACTTTTAGAAGTCATTGCTTCAACATTTGGGAAGACTTATTATTATTCAATAATTATTGAATAATTTTAAGTTGCTGCAATTTTTTTCAGGTTTTATTCCTAAGAGTTTGAGTCAAGGTTGGATAGGATTTTATATTCAAAAACTCATTTGAATAATCCCTTACTTTTAAAGAATATTTCAACATTAACCTTATGTTGCAGCTGAAATTACTCTTAAAAAACAAGCCAACATGTCCCAAAAAATAATAGAACCAACATTGATTCAATTCCAACATTTTTGGGAATCTCTAAGTGCACATAAGCACCTTTTTGACTCAAATCATATCCAAACGTGCTTCAAATATATGCAAATTATATATCAAATTGAAGCTCTCGAATTTAGGGATTTTTAGGAACCAACCACATTTCAATCGGAGGTCCCACGCGCTCTCACGCGCCCCTAGAAGGTGTCTGGATGGAAAAATCCTAAAAAATTGGAAAATTCCAGCGTTGGCCACTCTCGGTGGTGGCGCGTGACATACACGCGCCGCCTTGCGGCCATCTGCCGGCAACACGCGCCGGCTCCCAAGACTCCACGCGCCGTCCTCTCTCCGACGGTGCTTGCCACATGTCAAACGGAGACCCCAGTGGGCCCCACGCGCCATGTGTCCCTTTTTTTTGGTCAACAGTCAACGGATGACTGTTTGACCGTTGACCAGTCAACGTTGACTGGTCAACCGTGACCCGTCACCGATGACGTGGCGCTGACGTGTCTCGGTCAACGCGGCAGTCAACGGATGACGTGGCATCGTTGACCGATGCTGACGTGGCGCCCTCTCGTTGGTGCCACTTGTCAATGGCTGACTGATGACGTGGCGTTGACTGCCACGTCATCGTCTTCAACCTCCAGCCGGGTCAACCCGACCCGGTTGGAGCTCCGACGGGTCATCGCGACCCGCCAACTTCGGGAGGTCATATCTCCCTCGTTTTAGCTCCGTTTTTCGCGTTCATGGTGTCGTTGGAATCGTAGTTCGGCGAACTACAAGTCTATGGCATTTATTTGATCTTAAAACCTCTGTTTCATTGATCAAATCACGAGTGAAGTTGTGGCGGCGACTAACGACCCGCGAACTTCATTCCTTTGTTTCTCCCTCATCCGGACTCCATTTGACGCATTCTAAGCATCGTTGGAATCGTCTCTTCGAGATCTACACATCCATGGCCTTACTTTGGGCAAAAACACCGAGTTTCAAACACCCAATTTTTCTCGACGTTGTCGGCGCGACGTAAACCGACGTGGATGTGTGTCTCTTTGTTTCAAAGGCTCTTCTAACCTTTGAGGGGTCAAGTCTTTTCGTTTTTGAATCCACATAGGTTCCAAAAGATCAACTTGAAAGAGATCCATGAAGGGAGGAGAAGAAACGAAGGAAATCGCATGACGTAGTATATATATATATACGGTTATTATATATATATAAAATAACCAAAAGGAGCAAACGTATGAACCTAGTATTTTATGTGTGCATGTTGAACAAATCTGGGAAGCACACACAGACACGCATATAATCGAAAAAACATAGGAGGCATAATCATGAATATGTATATATAAAACAAATATCATGCTTGACTAAATATATATACATATGCGAGACACTTGTTCATGGTATATCTATGTATGCATTCGAAAATAAATTGAACCATCATATATTCTTTTATCATATATAATCTCATATATATGATTGCACAGCGGAAATAAAAAAATATGATGGGATATAATTAAAAAATTATAACACATGTTTATTCACATAGAATAACCACAGCCTCAAGGATCAAATGGCTCTGATGCCAATGTAGGAAAAAATATTTAACTAATAAGGAGATTAGGCGTACCTGGACGAATCCATATTCAGATCCGGGTCAAAGCTCCAATACTCCATACTTGTGCCCACACAATTATTAGACTACTAGAGCCTAATTGTGATTTGCACAGCAGATCACCAGAACCAGAAAGATGGTAGGAGAGAAGGGAATTGCCAGGAAACTCAATGGCGGGGCGAGTTGCAATTGAGGAGGCACACCCTATTTATAGTGGTTTATGGAGACCACTAATTAGGAAACGTGTGCACTCCTTCTTGCCCTCCAAGACAGGAATTAATTGTCTCTCAATTAATTCCCTAATTATGGTGATTTGTTCCTCTTTTAACAAATCCATAATTATTGCTGAAATATTCCCAAATCTGCATCTTATGCTGATTTTATTCTTATTTGATTAGGCTACTTATTTCCTAATCAAATAGTCCGGCCCATCAAGGGCGGACTTGGACCCAAAGTCCAACACATATATTCAAAGAGATCATCTAAAAACAAAATAATGTGATTCATTTATATTTGTTAGCCGTTTTCTCTGGATGTCGACATTCATATCACACATGCAAAAGAATTGAAGAACGTTAAGAGAATCAAGTTTGAAAAATCAAGAGAGAGTTCAGTGGATGGTTTATATATGATTGATATGATTCAAAGGCTCGGGATTGAACACCAATTTGAAGAGGAGATTCAAGAAGCTGTTCATAATCACTATCTCAAGCTTCGAAGCTCAGATCGTGATGGTCTCCAGCTCTCTGAAGTTTCACTTCAATTTCGCTTGTTAAGACAACAACTTTGTCATGTAGATACAGGTAAACGTGCCTTTCCTTTTCCACAACATAGCTAATAATAATTAGCATATAGGCTAGATTATGCATTACCCCCCGAATATGTACAGAAAATCTCCAAAATAACTCTTTGAAAATTTATAATGAACTCCTCTAAATTCTTACGTTTATATATGCAAATGAGTTTCATACGATTAATTTTGAACATATCCGCAACGGCTTAAAGTTTAAGGGGATTATCTAAATATCAATCAAATTTTTTTTTTTGAGATACAAAGGCAAGCAAAGCTTGAAGGAATTACAAAATCAAGGGCTGGGCCCCAAAGATTGATCATGTGGCTGCAAACCACGTTCTAACACAAAAAGACGGACACATTCCGCCGGTAGTGATCCTAATTCGGCATAATCTGGTGGTTATAGTGAGCCGATCGTGCAAGGTAATCCGCACAGCGAGTATTCTCCCTATGTGCATGGGAAATCTTCAAGTCCCAGTCTGCATAGATAAGGGAATTGGTATCCAAGATGACGTCGTGCAAAGGATGATCATTCCCACATTGAGTTGACAATAAGTGAACGGCCTGAAGAGAATCACTGAACAGTTTGATTTTCCTGAAACCCAACTGTTTACAAAGCTGTAGACCTTGATGGATTGCGTGGATTTCCGCAGCAGTTGGGAAAGAGAGTCCTAACTTCTGTTGAAATCCACATATCCAGTTGCCTTGGTGATCACGGATGACTCCTCCACAGGTTGATTGACCATCGCTAGCAGTCGAACCATCAACGTCGATTCTAATATAACCCTCTTCCGGGGGAAGCCAGTTGAGTAGACCTCTCACCGGAGCTTGGAAGATTTGGTGATGAAAGCGTCCCCTCTCCACACTTTCCGAAAGGTGAATATGTACACAATCAAATTTGAGGGGTTATATGTACACAAAATATAGCTTAAGGGGTGTATACATTTATTATTGATAATTACGTTGGGGTTTATCCACACAGACTTGGAAGTTTATGGGGGCTTATTATTAAGTTTTAAAGGTTAAAGGGGTCATTCGTATATGATCCAAAATTCATACGAGAGTTTTGTGTAATTTAGCCGTAACCAAGCATATGATAGAGACAGCCAAGAAAAAATCTTTCTAGAAGTCGAATATGTCAATGGTTGTAAGCTAAGACAGATATAAAACTACAAATGCAAGCACATGCTACACATGTTTATAACGCGCATATAAGGCAATTATTGGAATTAAACACTGGTCTTGAATCTGAAAAGTTGAATGGTCATTATTGAATCTTATATGCAGGAGTGTTTGTGTTAACATCAGTATGCTGAATATTCCATATTATTGAAACACTGAAAAAGTACTATCACATACAACAGTATTAGCTTCACCTATTTATAGAAGTAGTCTTAATGTTGTCCTAAGATACAAGTTGGGCCTCTAGAACAATTATCACACTTATTTCAACACCCCCTTCAAGTTGGGGGCTAAACAAATCAACAGCTCCTAACTTGCTAAGCATTCAATCTAAATTTCTTTGCCAACTGCCTTCGTTAACACAGTCGCCTCTTGACTATAAGAATGAACATGTTGTAAAACAATTAGTTTGAAGAAAAAAATATAAATATAAATACTCTAAAATAACTTAATTAACTTCCTTAATTTCTCTAAAAAAAAGTCAACTTTGTCTTATAATTAGGACCAAAGGGAGTACATATTTTTTATATTTGTCAATCTTTTCCTAATTTACCCCTATTGATGTTTCTTTAACCATAATAAAAAACGAACAGAAATGAGGAAATTAAGGAATACGACTGAGATATTGTAGATAATACATGTCATATTAACTGATTCAACTAAAATATCATATTAATTAATTTAATTAACTTCCTTAATCTAATTAAATTAGGTAATTATGTTTATATTAAGCACTTAAGAGAGTACTTATTTATGTTCTTCCCTAATCCCCTGTTTAAATAATAAGTTTTAAAGTCACAAAAAAGAGCTGCAAAAAAACAAAATGTGTTAATTAAAGTGTGGAAGAAAATATGGCAACCATACATTTCTCATAGGATACAATTAATGCTCTTCCGCTTAGGAAGACTCGGAAACATATTATTTGCAAATTCAGGAGCATTGAGAGTTTCGTAATGATTCATCAGAATCTAGAGAACATCTGTTCTTGAAATGAGAGAAAAAGAGAGTATGTGTGTGTGGGTTTTCAAACATGAAATTGAAGTGATATTAAAGAGAAGACATCACACCAATGGAACATATATATCAAAGAACTTTTAAATGAAGAAAGAATCAATCATTTGGACTTGCAAGAGTTTCAAACATGTTTTAACTTCTAAGCTAACAGCCATATTTAGAGTGTATAGATTTAAATTATATGGTCGTCATTACTTTTGATAAAAATATAAATCATTAAGATTAAACTTGGACCATTTAGACATCTGCTACTCCCAAGTCCCTTCATCATCAAATATAAGGCACATGCCTATTGATGCATGCAGACCAATAAGCACAATTAAAAGTAGTTCGTATTTATAAACATTGTATCCCTGTTTTACCCACCATTAACATGCAGTTGGAGTATTATTTGCTGCTCTTGTTCAACAATTTAAATTATGGTTAGTCATTTGTGTTTCAATTGAATTTTGTTTGATTTAAATCTCTTAGTTGTCTTCTTTTCGTTTTCTAAGACTCCTGTTAAAAAATAAAGCAATCAAACCGCTACAAATATAAAAAATTGAAATTTTGTTGGCGAAAAAAAATGACATTTTTTTATTTTGTAGCGGTTAACAAACCGTTACTAATTTTGAATTTCATAAAATTTATAGCGGTTATGAAAACCGCTACTAATTTCATGAAATTCAAAATTAGCACCAAAAAATTTAATTTGAGTTGTAAAAAGGCGTGTTATTTAGTAGCGGTTTAATAACCGCTACAAATATTTAAAAAATTTTTAAAAAATATACGATTATTTGTTTTTGTTTTTTCAATATTAAATTAAATAGTTTATTTTGTTATTATTTTATCTATTTCAATTAGCTTATTATTCAATAGTTTAACTTATTAATAAATAAAAAGGAAAAATGTAATTGAATTGGATTAGTATAAAATTTATATTAATAATATTATTAAGGATAGGTAGGTAATAAGGAATTATTATGTTATCTAATATAATGTAATTGTGTATGAAAAATAAATGAAAATGAGATACAGTTATGATATATCTAGAAAAAAAATGGTTAGAATAAATTTTATAGAAAGGAAAGAAGTATTCTAAAAAAAATTAAAAATCTTGTTACCATATTTGATCGTATTATTCAGCTCCTCTACTCATATGAAAGAAGTTGTAAATGAGAGAAAATGAAAGAAAGGTAAGGTGAAAAGAAATTGGGGAGTGTTTGAAATGAGTTGTGGTAAGGGTATTTATAGGGATCCACGTACTATTTGTAGCGGTTATTAGTTAGTAGCGGTTATTTGTATTTTTGTAACGGTTTAATATTTATAGTGATCCACGTACTATTTGTAGCGGTTAATGTATCCATTTTGTAGCGGTTAATTTTTTATTTGTAGCGGTTTAATAACCGCTACAAATATTATTTTATTTTGTTTTAAAATTTTTTTTTTACATTTTATTTTAAAAATTTTTTTGCATTTTTTGTCAAGGCAAAAGCATAATTTGAATTTGATCACTCATCGTCGCCATCCCTACAGAAATTTTGTAGAAAAATTATTGTTATGGATGTATTATTAAATTTAAAAATTTTAATTCAAATGACGTGGACTTAAAAAAACTCACCGCAGTAGAGGTAAATTGTCATCGCCTTCAGGGAAGTAGTTTTCAAAATCAGCTGGCTGAAATAGCTCACTCTCGTAGGCAATGTTATCGCCTTCACCCATGTAGTAAAGGTCCCTTGGCTTTAAATGAATGACCATGTGCCAATCCCTATGCCTCTCGTCCTCGACATAATAAACCTGATGTGCCTCTGAAGCTAGAATATACGGCTCATCATCTTGAGAAATACCAGTATGAATCGGCCGTGAGAAATTCACTACAAAAAAAAGGTATTTTGTAGCGGTGCAATTGTAGCGGTTTAATATAACCGCTACAAATTATAGTATTTGTAGCGGTTTTTACCTAAACCGCTACAAATTTGTAGCGGCAAGGTTTTTTGTAGCGGTTTCCTACAAAAAACCGCTACAAATTTGGCGCGAAATTCCCGTCAAAACTTGTAGCGGTGATTTTGTAGCGGTTAATGCACAGAAACCGCTACAGCAAACAGTGTAGCGGTTATTTGTAGCGGTTACAGCAAGAGAACCGCTACAAAATACCAAAGGTCAGAAGTTTGTAGCGGTTATGCCCCTATAACCGCTACAGAATTTCAAGAGTCTCGACATTTGTAGCAGTTCTGGGCAATAACCGCTACAGAATTTCAAACGTTGTGAACTTTTGTAGCGATTATTGAAGAACCGCTACAAATTGAATAATTTGTAGCGGTTAGAGTAGCGGTTATTTTAATAACCGCTACTAATATCTGGCCTATTTAAACCCCCGCGTGCTTCATTTTCTCCTTTTGCTCATTTTGTTTCCTGAGGTTTCTTTGAGTGATTTCTTCAAGATTTGAGCGTTCAGACGTCTCTATAGGAGTTTTTGCTCAGTATTTCTCAGTATTTGCACTTGAGGTACGTATATAACACGTATTTTATTTATATTTGTATTTTTATTATATTTTTGCATAATAATGTGACTAATTTTTTTTTTAAATTTTTACAATTGATATGGCTTCAGGATAGGATAAGGGGAAGGCCCCTGAGGTCCCCAGACCGATTTTACGGGGTGGAAGCATCCGGGCAGGGGGTAGAGGGAGGGGGCAGCGCGCAGGCAAGGCTACCGCGGCATCTCAGCCCATCCCCCCACAGGCACCGCAGACGATCCCACAGGCGACGACCGCACCAGAGGTGCCTGAGGTGGAGAGGCCAGATATTAGCGTTGAGGACTTCCTCAACGAGGAGGAGTTCGAGATCCCGATTGGGTTCAGGGAGATGGAGTAGTTCCTCGATGAGGAGGACGCTCGGGAGCAGAACAACCCACGAGGGTCGTCTTCGCGGTCCACTGGGTTTGAGGTGCAGGTCGAAGGTAAATTAATTTTTAATTTAGTAAATTATTTATTTAAATTATAAATGTTAACTTTGAATTATAATTTATCTAACGTGCGGTCAACTGTGCAGATGAGCAGGGGAACGTGTTGACGAGGAGGCTGGATGTGGCCGGTCTGAACAGCATGGACCGGACCCTACGAGTTATAGTGCTGTGGAATGAGGGCACTGACCAGCTGATCCACAATGGGGGTCACCTGCTCAACCGCTTCCTGAACGACCTGGGAGCGAATTGGATGCGGTTCCCCCTTCACTTCCCGACGTGGAGGCACGTTCCGAGGGGGCCGAAGGACCAGGCTTGGGAGGAGGTGGTTCAGGTAATTAAAACTATTTAATTAATATTTTTTGTAATTAATTCTATTTAATTATTTTTTTTAAATTATGGTTTTTATAATTATTGATATTTAAATAATTTTTTTTCAGCTGCGGTTTGCTGTCCGGGCCAACCGGAAGAGGTACGCCCTCGTGAAGATGGGCGACGCCTAGAGGAATAGGAGGAACCGTCTCTTCCACAAGGTGGATAAGGACGGGACGATGCCTCTGGAGCAGCTGATCAAGAGCGTCCTGGACGGCATGCCGCCGAATGACTAGGCACGTTTCGTCCAGTTCAGGAGGAGCCCTCAGGCGCAGGTAATGTATTTATTAGATTTTTGATATATAATTTTGTAATTGTTAAATATTAAATTATAATTTCAATTTAATTTGTATTTAATTTTAAATTATAATACATTTAATTATTTGTTTTTCCAGGAGCTTTCTCAGAGGAACACCGAGATCCGGGCACAGCAGACGATCCACCACACAGCAGGATCGAAGACCTTTGCTGTGACCTACAGCGAGCTGGTAACTTTTCAAAATATCACTTACTTTTAGCTGATTATTTCATAATACTAATTATTGTTTTGTAATTGTTTCAGGAGACTAAGGCACAGTAGGAAAACCGTCAGACGGACTATACGGAGCTGTACGCCATCACATATAAACACCGTGACGGGACTGCTACCTCTCAGCAGGCAGAGGCGGCCATTGTAAGTAATTTTATTATTATATTTTTTATAAAACCAAGTTAATAATGAAAAATGATAATTAGTAATTGTTTCATAAAATAGCAGGAGCGGATGCAGCAGTCGCAGGCTGAGCTACGACAGACCCAGCCTGAGGAGTCACAGGAGTCAGTGGACCCGACGGCTCCTTTGAAGGTGGGTCTGGCTCAGCCTGAGCACCCCGGACGCGTGCGGGGGATGGGGATAGGCGCCAGACCCAGCATGGTCTACGGCAGGAGCGCCGCCTCTGAGGCTGGCAGCTCTAGAGGGGTCAGACGTCGGAGGGACGAGTCTATTGACCAGCTGCGGTCAGATTTGGAGCAGACGCAGCAGCAGATGGCGCAACAGCAGCAGCAGATGCAGGTGCAGCAGCAGCAGCACCTGCAGATGCACGCTGATATGCTGTACGCTCAGCAGACGCAGTGGCGTGAGATCACGAACAACATGCTCGAAGGAGCATGGAGTCGCCTGTTCCCGAACGAGCAGCATCCAGCGGTTCCCCCTGTCCCTCGCTACGTCGTCCCGAGTACTACTCCTCCTACTACTGCTCCTCCTCCTGCTGATGACGATGGTGCGGTTCACTCTGCGCAGCGGCCTGATCCAGTGGCATATGAGGGAGCCCCACCTAAGGGAGAACCAGAGGATCAGCCCCCAGCTCCTTAGTTTAGGACATTTTTTTTGTTTAAACATTTGTAAAATATATATATATATATATATGAGTTTTTATTTCAGAACTTTCTTATTGTGTTTTATATAATTATATTTATATTATTAGATCGCATTGTTTAATTTATGAATTATTTATATCTAAATTTAAAAAAAATAAAGTATATCTATATTTGTAGCGGTTTTAACTTAAAACCGCTACAAATATATAGATTTGTAGCGGTTTTAACTTACAACCGCTACAAATATATAGATTTGTAGCGGTTTTAAACTAATAACCGCTACAAATGTCTATATATAATTGTAGCGGTTTATCTTGAGCAACCGCTACAAATATATATTTTTGTAGCGGTTATACACTAATAACCGCTACAAATACTCATCATTTGAATTTTGAAATTTACCGCCTTTGTGCATATTTGTAGCGGTTATGTTATGTATAACTACTACAAATTTAAAAATTATTTTTAAATTTAATGTCCAACGGCTTTAATATTAGTAGCGGTTTTATATATATAACCGCTACTAATACGCAACAAGTAAATTTTGAATTTCTCACTATGTAACGGCTTGAACATTAGTAGCGGTTTTATATATATAACCGCTACTAATACTCAACAAGTACATTTTGAATTTCCCACCAATGTGTAACGGCTTGAATATTAGTAGTGGTTTTATATATATAACCGCTACTAATATTTTATAACTGTAGCGGTTGGTCTGTGTACGGATCCTGAGTTGACGCTTAACATGACTTCTGAATTCCCTGCAATTAATAATGGAAAGGCGTTAGTGAAATGAAAGTGAGAAATGTTACGAAAGATATAGATCGAAAACATGTGAGTGTACAATTCTTACCGTATGAAAGGTTCAACTTGAGTGCAATTAATCAAGACATGTCTATGTGCTTGGAACTTCTCAGTTGCCGTTAGTTTGAAGTTCTCAGTTGCTCCAACTAGTTTAACAACACAAGGGATAAATTCTCCTGATGTCGACGCAGGTTCAGGACAATCGTCAACACAAGGCGGGCGGTTGAAAGCCGTCTCAAGATCATCAAAGTACCTTGAGCAAAACAATAGCACCTCATCCCCTATATAGCCTTCAGCTATAGAACCTTCTGGCCATGCCTTATTCCTCACGTAAGATTTTAATTTCCCAAGGAACCTACGAAGTACAGAAGAGAAAATTGATATAAAATGATGAAAAGGACGACTAGCAAACATTAAATACGGACAATAAATTAAAACACATATTTAAAATGAGTACCTCTCAATCAGATACATCCAACGATATTGTACTGGTCTAACGAGCTTTGTTTCATGAACGAGGTGGACTGTGAGGTGAACCATCATAGTAAAAAAGGACGGAGGAAATATCATCTCCAAATGACAAAGCGTAAGAATGATTTTTTACTGCAGCTGATCGAGCTCCTCAACGATCAAAACCTTAGAACACAACTTCCGAAAGAAAGAACAAAGTTCCATAAAAATGATGGAAACATCGGGAGGAAGTGTATTCTTTATAGCCAGAGGGAGTAACTGCTGCATAAGAACATGTGAGTCATGACTCTTCAGGCCAGCATTTTTTCTAGCCTGCAAGTCGACACATCGAGAAATGTTGCTTGAATACCCATCAGGAACTTTTAATTTCTTCAACGTCGCGAGGAACACTTCCTTGTTCGGTTTTGTGAGGGTAAACTTTGTCGATGGAAATCTGTCATGCTCATCTGGCCAAGTGTCTTAACGAACTCCCATGTCGCGTAAATCTTTCCTCGCTTGAAGGTGATCTTTTGTCTTGCCGAGTTCGTTAAGCAGCGTATACTGCACATTGTCGCAAACATTTTTTTCAATGTGCATTACATCAAGACTGTGGCGAAGTAAATTAGATCTCCAATATGGAAGCGTGAAGAAAATACTTATCTTCTTCCACTGCTGAGGCGCCGAAGTCCTGCGCGTCTTTTGCCGATTTTGTGCTGAATCGTCGCTTTTGCCAAACTCGAAGTCAACATGCTCAAGCTGCTGTAAGATATCTGTACCGGACAAAGTCTGAGGTGGTCCTCTTTTTTCTGCTTTCCCATTGAAGCGATTCCGTTGCAATCTGAACTTATGCGTTCCATCGAGAAATACAGCATACAATCATTTGGGCATGCATCAATCTTTTGATAATTCAACCCCAACCTGTTGATAATCTTCTTGGCCTCGTAGAACGTTGTGGGAATCTCGGCGTCGGGGAATGCATCTTGTAATAAGTCAAGCAACATCAACATTCCCTTATCTGTGATCCCACATAAGCACTTGATATGATACAATTTGATCAAGAAAGATAATTTAGAATATTTGCGACAACCTTGATATAAAGGTATATCTGCTTCATCCATCAAGCTAAAAAAATTCTAAGCTGCTTCATTCCTCATAAAAACCGGCTCAGAGCCGTGCACTTCTTCGTTGAAGTTGTCGCCTTGAAATCCAAACGCATCACGCACAGCATCATTCACAGGATCATCTTCATCTACTTGGACGCCTACTTGAGAACTTCGAGGAAGAGCATCGTCATATCTAATGCCGGCCTTCTCACCATGAACTGCCCAGAACGTATAGTCCTCAGGGAAAGGCTTCATAAGCAAATGTTCCTTCACAACATTTCGTGCATGCCACTTCTTGAACTTACATTTCCGACACGGACAGACGATCTTGCCATTACAGCTAGCGTGAGTGAATGCGAAATCCAAGAAACTGTTTAATCCGTACAAATATTCAGGAGAATTGCGCGGCAACCTGATCCATGATTTATCCATAGCTACAAGTGAGAGAGAAGAAAGTATAGAGAAGAAGATGAGTGAGAAGATAATGACGAATGCCAAGAACCTTATATTCTGAAATTCCAACGTTTATAATTTTATAGCGGTTATAAAACCGCTACACTAACCGCTACAGTTATAAAATATTAGTAGCGATTATATATATATAACTGCTACTAATTTTCAAGCCGTTACACATTGGTGGGAAATTCAAAATCTATATGTTGAGTATTTGTAGCGGTTATATATATAACACCGCTACTAATTTTCAAGCCGTTAACATTGGTGGGAAATTCAAAATTTACTTGTTGAGTATTTGTAGCGGTTATATATATAAAACCGCTACTAACATTAAAGCCGTTGGACAGCAAATTTAAAAATAATTTTTAATTTGTAGCGGTTATACATAACATAACCGCTACAAATGTGCACAAAGGCGGAAAATTTTAAAATTCAAATGATGAGTATTTGTAACGGTTCTTATTGTAAAACCACTACTAAGATATATATAGTTGTAGCGATTTCACAAGAGAAACTGCTATAAATATATATATTTGTAGCGGTTTTAACTTAAAACCGCTACAACTATATATATATATATATATATTTATAGCGGTTTTAACTTAAAACCGCTACAAATATATATGCTTTATTTTTTTTTAATTTAGAAATATAAATAATATTATTGCAATTAATTCATAAATTCAACAACGCGATCTAATAATATAAATATAATTATATTAAACACAATAAGAAAGTTCTGAAATACAAACTCATATATATATATTTACAAATGTTTCAACAAAAAAAAATGTCCTAAACTAAGTAGATGGGGGCTGATCATCTGGTACTCCCTCAGGTGGGGCTCCCTCAGGTGCTGCTGGATCGAGCCGCTGCACAAAATGAATGTTGCTCGTCATCAGCAGGAGTAGGAGCAGGAGGAGGAGTAGTAGTAGTACTCGGGACAACATAGCGAGGGACAGGGGAAACCTCTGGATGCTGCTCGTCCGGGAACAGGCGACTCCATGACCGCTCGAGCATGGTGTTCACGATTTCACGCTACTGCGTCTGTTGAGCGTAGATCAAATCAGCGTGTAGCTGCATCTGCTGCATATGCTGCACCTGCATCTGTTGTTGCTGCTGCTGCGCCATCTGCTGCTCCAAATCTAACCGCAGCTGGTCAATAGACTCGTCCCTCAGACGTCTGACCCCTCTAGAGCTGCCAACCTCAGAGGTGGCGCTCCTGCCGTAGACCATGCTAGGTCTGGCGCCTATCCCCATCTCCCACACGCGTCCGGGGTGCTCAGCCTGAGCCAGACCCTCCTTCAAAGGAGCCGTCGGGTCCACTGACCCCTGTGACTCCTCAGGCTGGGTCTGTCGCAGCTCAGCCTACGACTGCTGCATCCGCTCCTGCCATTTTATGAAACAATTACTAATTAGCATTTTTCATTATTAACTTGGTTTTATAAAAATTATAATAATAAAATTACTTACAATGGCCGCCTCTGCCTGCTGAGAGGTCGCAGTCCCGTCACGGTGTTTGTGTGTGATGGCGTACAACTCCCCATAGTCCGTCTGACGGTTCTCCTGCTGTGCCTTCGTCTCCTAAAACAATTACAAAATTCAATTAGTATTATGAAATAATCAGCTAAAAGTAAGTGATATTTTGAAAAGTTACCAGCTCGCTATAGGTCACAGCAAAGGTCATCGATCCTGCTGTGTGGTGGATCGTCTGCTGCGCACGGATCTAGTTGTTCCTCTGAGAAAGCTCCTGGAAAAAAAAATATTAAATGTATTATAATTTAAAATTAAATACAAATTAAATTGAAATTATAATTTAATATTTAACAATTACAAAATTAAATATAAAAAATCTAATAAATGCATTACCTGCACCTCAGGGCTCCTCCTGAACTGGACGAAACTCGTCCAGTCGTTCGGCAGCACGCCGTCCGGGACACTCTCGATCAGCTGCTCCAGAGGCATAATCCCGTCCTTGTTCACCTTGTGGAAGAGACGGTTCCTCCTATTCCTCTAGGCGTCACCCATCTTCACGAGGGCGTACCTCTTCCGGTTGGCCCGGACGGCAAACCGCAGCTGAAAAAAAATTATTTAAATATCAATAATTACAAAAAATATAATTTAAAAAATATTAATTAAATATAATTAATTACAAAAAATATTAATTAAATAATTTTAATTACCTGAACCATATCCTCCCAAGCCTAGTCCTTCCGCCCCCTCGGAACGTGCCTCCACGTCTTGAAGTGAAGGAGGAACCGCATCCAATTCGCGCCCAAGTCGTTCAGGAAGTGGTTGAGCAGGTGACCCCCATTGTGGATGGGCTGGTCAGTGCCCTCATTCCACGGCACTATAACTCGCAGGCTCCTATCCAAGCTGTTCACACCAGCCACGTCTAGCCTCCTCGTCGAAACGTTCCCCTGCTCGTCTGCACAATTTACCGCATGTTAGATAAATTGTAATTCAAAGTTAACATTTCTAATTTAAATAAATAATTTACTAAATTAAAAAATTAATTTACCTTGGACCTGCACCTCAAACCCAGCAGACCGCGAAGACGACCCTCGTTGGTTGTTCTGCTCCCGAGCCTCCTCCTCATCGAGGAACTACTCCATCTCCATGATCCCAATCGGGATCTCGAACCCCTCCTTGTCGAGGAAGTCCTCGAAGCTAATATCTGGCCCCCCAACCTCAGGCACCTCTGGTGCGGTCGTCTCCTGTGGAATCGTCTGCGGTGCCTGTGGTAAGGCCGACTCCTATGGGGGGGATGGGCTGAGATGCCGCGGTCGCCCTACCTCCACACTGCCCCCTCCCTCTGCCCCCTGCCCGGCTGCTGCCACCCCGTAAAATCGGTCTGGGGACCTCAGGGGCCTTCCCCTTATCCTCTCTTGAAGCCATATCAACTGTACAAATCAAAAAAAAAATTAGTCACATTATTATGCAAAAATCTAATAAAAATACAAATATAAATAAAATACGTGTTATATACGTACCTCAAGTTCAAATACTGAGAAATACTATAGCAGAAACTCCTACACAGACGTCTGAACGCTCAAATCTTGAAGAAATTACTCAGAGAAATCCCAGGAAACAAAATGAGCAAAAGGATAAATGAGGGAGGCGGTGGCTTAAATAGGCCAGATATTAGTAGCGGTTATTCAAATAACCGCTACTATAACCGCTACAAATAATTAAATTTGTAGCGGTTCTACAATAACCGCTACAAATGATAACAACATTTTAAATTCTGTAGCGGTTATTGCCCGAACCGCTACAAAAGTCGAGACTCTTGAAATTCTGTAGCGGTTATACCTCTATAACCGCTACAAACTGCTGACCTTTGGTATTTTGTAGCGGTTTGGTTTCTGTAACCGCTACAAATAACCGCTACACTGTTGGCGGGGCTTGGTCGCGCCAAGTGGCGAGAATATTGTAGCGGTTTCTGTGCATTAACCGTTACAAAATCACCGCTACAAGTTTTGACTGGAATTTCGTGCCAAATTTCTAGCGGTTTTGTCTACCCAACAGCTACAAAAAACGCGGCTAATCTGTCGCGCCACTTGGCGCGTAGCTTGCCGCTACAAATTTGTAGCGGTTTAGGTGAAAACCGCTACAAATACTATAATTTGTAGCGGTTTAATATAACCACTACAATTACACCGCTACAAAATACCTTTTTTTTTGTAGTGCTCATCTACGATGGTGAGGAGAAGTGTGTGGCGACAGCTATGGTGACGGCGACGACGGTGGAAGAGGCAGCATCAATGACAATGGTGTTCGATTCCATATCTATTGCTCACCTGTCTTTGATCATTATAACCACATAATAGCGAGGTAGGATGGTGGACGATTTCAAGGCAGCGACGACGGCAATGGAGGACAGCGCTGTGCTTAGATCTCATGAACTCTACTTCCAGATCCATCATGCACTGTGTCTTCTTGGCGTCCCCAATGTCAATCTGCAGGCTCGGATCTTCTCTATGATGATGGCGAACAGTGATTCTACAAAACACGACGGTGACCCTCATGCGACGGTGCTTGATCGCCGACCCTTCCCCCCTCATGTGATGGTGCTTCATTGGTGACCCTCCCCTTGTAGCTATGGCTTCATCCTTCAACGATGATGAACAGTATTTCCAGGTAAAAGAACGATGATGAACAGTATTTTGATGTCCTGGATTGAGATTTTATTTTTGGATAAGGGTATATTTGTCTTTTTCTATTATAAATACATATACTAAATTAAAATAATTCTCCACTTCCATCGTCATACCAAACACACTTTAAGACTCAGTTCCACTTCCAATTCCACTTCTAGTTCCACTTCCAGTTCTACTTCCACTTCCATTAAATATTCTTCCATCGTACCAAACGTCGCATTAGTTTCTTACAATGAGAACATCACCGCTCTGATTTCTAGACAAGTTTGAAACAGCTAGTTCAAAACTGCTATAGTTTCGATCATTCTTTTGCTAAGCAATTCTTCTGCCACAAGCTACCATATTCATAAGTAAACTATCATAATTAAACAGCCATAACAAAATCACCCTCGGCTAAACGGGAAAAAGAATCCAGTGACATGATCTGTGGTTCATTCACTTGTACATTTTCAGTAATTCGTCTTACCTAATGAAGCACTTGAACTGTTCAAAATGCAGAAAACACACCCATGACATGTACAAATCAATTTAAATCAAACTAACATATACAAATTAAACTAGATAATAGGTAATATTATATATGTAAACAATACAGATCTCTCCAGGATTGCAATTGCAATGAATTTAAAGCATATGTTGCACTATTCATGCCTTGTGGTAAAGCGATTAGTTTAGATTTTATTACATATGTATCAATATAAGGACATCTTGATTGATGATTTACTATGTCATCATATGGGTCACATGGATATCTTTAGCAATTCAAGTTCTCCCTCAAGGAGCCTCTTCCAGAAATAACACAATAGGTAACTGCTTTTTGTATGATTACCAATAATCCATTGATATCATATCTAATTCAAGTATTTTCAGGACCAAAAAGAGTTTTCACTCTTTCAACGTGGTTTTTTTATTGCCTCAGGATATCCAATCACTTTGACCTAAACAAACCACCATTGTTAAATCAACATGTATTTTAATTAGCTTGAACAATTATTTCCTCGTCTGTGTTGAATCAAAACCTCCTAGATGCTACTCTTACAAAAGCAGAGTTGAATCATTTATGTCGCCAAACGGTTTGGTTTGTCTTATCTAATAATGTTCACCGTTAACTATTGTTTAGTCCACAACTGGATGTAATTAAAACCCCTTTAACATTCAATGAAAAGTACATTCTAGTTCAAATTGAAGATAATGGGAAACTACATTGCAATTAATAAGCATACAAGGTTATACAAAAAAGGAAAAAAAATAAGTAAACTGCATATCCCATTTTCAAGCAATCAATTACTTGAGCTCATAATGCCCCATCAAAAATGTTTAAAGGTTATGTCTGAGATTATGACAAAGGATAAAGTACAAGAACAATTAGACACAATAAGAAAGAATAGATGCTACTTTACTTATCTGCCTTCAAATTTAGCTTGTAGCGACGATAGTCATTGGTTACCCCAAGTTGCACGATCTCTTCTGCCTCTGTAATCATAGACTGCTTCACCAAACTATCCACAACGAGCTGCAGAATTGATGGATAAACAAGGCGCCGTATATTGAAGATGTCTTTGCACAATTCAAAAGCAGTTGTCAAATCACCCTTCTCACACAAGAATGGAAGAAGGGTCACATAAGTTATCTTGTTCGGGTCATGCTCAGACTTTGATATCTCAGTGTACCACTTTTTAGCTTCATCCAAATTATCTTCATCAACAAAACCTTTAATCAAAGCATTGAAGGCAAACATATCAGGCTCGATACCTTCGTTCTTCATTTTCTTGAACAACTCAACAGCATCTTTAGTTTTCTTCTCCTTAGCCAATCCCCTTAACCTAGCATTGTAGGTCCTGATATTAGGAGCTAAACTTTTCTCATCCATTTGACTCCATAGTTTCTCCCCATCCAGAAAACGATCTTTCCTATATAGCCAATCAAGAAGCATATTGTATGTGATCAAATCCGGTTCTATTCCCTTCTTCTCCATCTCCTCAAGCAATGCAATAGCCCGATCAGGATTACCCATCTCACAGTACGCCTTAATAACAATATTATAAGCCATCAAATCGGGTTCAATAGACAGATTCGAGGGTAACTTCTTAAAAACGACATCCACCATATCAAACTTTTTCTAGCGCAAATAAGCAGCCAAAAGAGCATTGAAAGAAAGCACCGTACGCGTACAGTTTCTCTCAGGCAGTTCGTCAAACATCTTATGTGCATTCTCACATAAACCAGCATTCCCATACAGAGTAATCAGACGGGCCAAGAAGCCTTCTTTTTGGATGTCGCTGTACTTCTTTTGGTCTTCGAGGATCTCTTCGACGCATTTGAAGCGTTTCGCGACGACAAGGCGACGAACAGTGTCTTCGTATATGCCAGTTTTGGTGCGAAATCGAGGATGTTCTGATGTGAAATGAGTAACTAAATTGAAAATTTTAAAACGTTTGTGGGGTCAACTATAATTATTAAGAACTCTTGACTCTTTTCTGTAATTGTCTCTCGTCCTTTTTTATTGATGCTGCTCCTTTTAGAAGTTTTGGGTCTATTTTTGTAATTTTCTCCAAAATAATCTGCAAAGAAAATAAACCCAAAATATAATACCTTATATTTCAAAAATCAATCAATTAAGGTAAACTATAAAACATATGACATTTTTTTCCCCCTTTAACCTTACTTTCATGCAAACAACTTTAATCACAACTAATCATAATTAATATAATTTAGTCCAAAAATAATGATAAAATCTCTAAATACATCATGAAATAACTTATCAAAATATAGTTCAATCAACCTGTTGTGACCATAGGAGTAACAACACTCTTATGGGCTGTTTGGTATGAGAAATTTTGAGGGGAGGGCAAGGAAAAAATTTTATGAGTTGGTTAAAAGGATTAGAGAAATAGGGTTAAAAGTTTTAAATTAATTTTGCTTCCTCTTTTATCTTAGATATTCTTTTTACTTAAAATTTAAAACCCAACTTCTCCGATGTTTTAAAATCCAACTTATAAAATTTTTCCTCCCCTCCCCTTCTCTTTGAATCCCTCATGCCAATCAGGTCCTCAGACTTGAGCATCCCTGCTTTGGCAAGAAGATATTTAATATACTTGTGTTGTAACAAAATAATAATAATAATAATAATAATAATAATACCATTAGGATGTTTCTGTACTTCAATCCCCAAAAAAAAAAATGAAGGCCACAAAGATCCATGAGAGCAAACTCGATGTTAAGCCAATGTTTCAGCTTGGCAATATAAGAAGATGATGTGCCAGTAATCATAATGTCATCCACGTAGATAAGAACGTATGTTAAAATTTAAATCACTAACAAGACTGATGAATAAAGAGTGAAGGATCACGTTTACTTGGAACTAAATACATATTAATTTAAATTAAATTAATGTAATTTAAAGAATATCTATAAACAATAAATTATCTTAGACGATTTTATTCCTACCCTTGTCATACACACTAAATTTATAGTCAATCACAGTAGCAATAGAATAAAAATATTTATTGTCAATTACAAATCACCAAAATCATTAAGTATACTACATTAATTGACCAATGGAGCTAGTAAAGCTTCTATGACTATGAACCTGAAACACAAATAAATCATCGATCATCAAATATATATAACTGATTTGATCGTGTCTTTAATTTATGTCTTGGAGTCAAATGTAAAATATTTTTAATCTAAGAATTGCAGTATAATGCAACACTCGGGTCGTCTCATTTAAAGAGCCTTTTATTGAGTCCTAAGTAATCTATATGCCATGCGAATGCAATAAAACAAGGGGAAAATTTGTTTTGGATTTTTCAAATTAATAAACTAAATGATTAATGCAAAAGTTAAATGCTAAGCTATTGTTTTTTGTTTTTTGTTTTCTTATGAAAGTGGAGAATGAGTAAAAGTGAATGGAATGATATGGAGCGGAGAATATGAATAAAGAATGATCTTGATAATGAAGAAGTGATAATTCTTACTCAAAAAAATTATGGGAGTTAATTCTCTTTAAGTCTTGAAAGCAAAACCCCAAACGATCGCTCAGGTCTAGTGTTCTTAATTAATAGTTACTCCTACGAACGCAACTAGTAACTATCTCTTAAGGCACTATTAGGAACCACTTAGAGTGCAATTAAAATGGATAACTATAACTTATTTCCTCTTAATATGAATGTGATAACACGACACTCAATTGATCCAATTCAATTATACAATCTAACAATAACACGTAGAGAGCACAATTTCATTGAATCAATAAGAAAATATATATATAAATTCAACAAGCTATAAAATTCCAATCCAATCACAAATATCAAACCAACAGAAACAATTAACATTAATATCAGTTCCAGAATCATACACAATAATTCTTAAAACTAGGCAATTTAAATACATGATTCTAGACTCTCCTTTGTAGTCCCATAAGCTCAAGAAACTCTTCACCACCAAGAATCAATGAAAATCAGCCTCTCATGATGTTAACAGTAGCCACAATATCTTCAAAGCATTTAATACCCATGGAAATTGAACGAGAGTCTGAGCAAAATGAATTTCATGGGTTCTGTTAGAAAATGAGAGTGACAGTAGATGCGAATGATGATACTATGACAAACAAGAGAATAATGGAGTGCTATGATCTTCGGTGATGAAAAGAGGAGAAGTGGAATGGTGAATGGGAACGGTGATG
Source organism: Inga oerstediana (assembly GCA_963210345.1). Lineage (NCBI taxonomy): Eukaryota > Viridiplantae > Streptophyta > Magnoliopsida > Fabales > Fabaceae > Inga > Inga oerstediana. The sequence goes on along the minus strand of OY723400.1, from coordinate 60,543,367 downwards.
GTTCGGGATTGAAGCTGAAATGGTGAAGAGGAGGATATAGGACGAACAAGGATGTGGTATGGAAGAGGCACTGTGGTGATGATGGACAGAAGCTACGGACTGAGAACAGAGGAAGGACGAATCAGGAATGGATAAACGAAAGGTAGTGGTGTCAGTAGTGGTTAGGAAATGAAGGAAAGGATGAATAAAGGAGTTCGCCGGAAACTGAGTTTACACCGCCGGAATCTGGAAAATGATGAAGGTCACCGGAACTGATGGACTCGACGGGAAGGTGGTGGTTTTTGGTTTCCCTTCTCCGGTTCCCTCTTCTCTCCCTTCAAGCTGCAGCCTCAGCCGTCCAAACTCGAGTCTCAGTCTGCAACTCTGATGGCCGACGCTGCTCTGTGTCTCACAAGCTCGCAATGGTGATTTCTCCACTGTGAGGGTGAAGTGGGGTCGCCGGCGGCGATGGTGGAGAAGCAGGAGTGCCGCCGGCGACACTAGGAAGAGGAAGGAAGAAGAAGAAGATGTGCAATGATCCGAGGTCCTTCTTGTGCGGCGCCTCCTCTGTTTTTCAATATCACTCTCGGGTCTCCCGTATCCAAATCCCATATCCACAGACAAGTCGGGTCTGTGCATTCGTTTGGTCATCTGCACATTATCCAGTAAAGGCCCAAACTGCAACCTATGGCCCAGGGACTAAAGTGAAAAGTTACAAATGTTTTTGGAGGGATTTCAGTGAAAGGTTTTGAAATATTTTGGAGGTTCAATTAATATTTCCAGAACTCATGAGTCCTTTTCTGTGGTTTTCCTTAGGTCCTTTTCTTCAAGGTATTAAAACTCAGACCGGGCATTGAACCGGTCGGGATACTGGGTTAAGGGTCAGTGGGTCAAACCGGGACCAAACCGGAGCTAAATCGGGACCAAACCGGTGAGAAATTGAAAATTTTAGACTCATAGTATGAAATTTTAAAGGAAAAATTAAAATTTTTTTTTTAAAAAAAATACCAACCCGGACCAGACCGGTTTACCGGCCTGTTCGCCGGTTCCCAGGCTGGACCGGCCGGTCTGGTCCGGGTTTAACTACCCTGCTTTTCTTTACTATTTTGTAAATTTTAGAAATTGTAGGGCCTTTTCTGTAGTTTTTCCTCATTCTTCAAAATATTAATTTTTCCTCCAAAATTTCCAATTTTCTTCCAAACCACCTACAAATCAATATTAAACACCATGTAGCATCAAAAGTTTAAGAGACAATTGTATAAAAAATAATTAATAAATTATGACCATTTTGCCCATAATTATAATTAATTTAAAACAACTGTCCCTAACTAAAATTAGTGCTTAATAATGCGATAATGTTCTAGAAATTGCATTAAAAATTCCAAATTAATCATGAAAAATTCATATAAAATTATGGTTCAATCAATAACACTATGAAAAATAAACCAAAAGGCAAATAAAAAGAGAAAATAACATAGTTTTGGTCATTGAAAAATAAAAACAAATGAAAACAAAAATTCTAACAGTTTGATTCTAACAACCATGATGGAAACAATACTTCAACTTGTATTCATGGCAAGAGGAAAAAATAACATATTAATGTGTGTGCAATCAATAAGGGTCGATGGGAAAAAATTAATAATTGAGAGCGACAAAGGAAATTGAGGTCCACATATAGAACCATGAGACAAACTCCTCACTATTGAAATCAAGGAGTATATTTTATATGGCTATAACTCTGATACTATATATACATACCGCTTTTTTTCTTTTTTTTAGGAAAAATGTAACTTTAAAAATTTGAGTGCGCACATTTGATAGTTTCTTACATGGTGGGCACTCATTTTCTCTTCAACTTAAGAAGCTTTTTGGATGAACTTACAAACAACATTCTTAAGCTTCACGCCATAAAACTATTCTCACACACAACATAAAATCACTAAAATAAGTTAATCCAAACAAACACTTATAAAAAGTCATCTAAGAAAATTCTTCTTTTCATACTAATCAATATATATTATGGAACTTTCAATATCTGTATAATATATATTTGATAAGCATTTTTCAGACCATAGTCAAAGCGATAAAAAATGTGAATACGCACGCCCGCCAACCTAGCTACCTTCAACAAACAAACTAGGAAGTGACTTCGTATGTGGGCTTATACTTGTGTCCACTAAAATTTGAAGACACCTGTATGAAGGATACGACTATTTATGGAACTTGACAAAACTCCCACTTTCACATTTGCCATTTAATTTGGACCACAAAATTGGAATATAAGACCGTATAGTATGCCTTACTTTGTTGGTGCGTGCGACACATGAATTTGAATTATGCAGTTTGATATTTATCAAATTGGTAATAATGCAGGGTCCTCACTGCTGGTCAAAAAAAAAATTTATGGGTCCTCACTTAGTTGTTAACACCTCTTATGTTTCATATAAGAGTTAAATAACTAATTTATGAATATTAAAAAAATTAGTTAAGTTGTTATTTATAATTAATAGGTATTGGTTTCATTAAAATACTCTCGTAAGTCATGGAACTACCCTTTGATGAAAACTTCCTTAACATATGCAATCAATAGGGATACTTGGTAAAAATTATAAATTTGGAAGATAAAATTAATTGATGCCTTATATTTAAAATCGAAGTAAACATTTTGTCTAACTCTTATTTTGAGGACTGCGGAGTACCTTAACAACAACACCTATGAGTTTCACAACAAACCTTGCTTTGTTCCAACAAACTCATTTTTGTAGTTTTCTGTCAAAATTTGTCAGTGTTGGTAGCTTTAGCTTAGTTTAAACCGAGTTGGAATACAATCCAATATCCATGACTCTTGGATTTATTAATTTATAATATGCATATCTATGAATAATATATCTTTCTTTCTATTGGTAATATTATATGATTGGCCCCCATATGGTCACTCTTCATATATGTATGCAATGGATCGAGTGGTGAAGCACAAATCTGGAGCTAAAAATAAGAACATAGCAACCATGGCTAGATATAGACTTAGGCCAGTTATTCCTAAATATCTTCATAGCTAGGATAAATTGATATGCACCTATAATTGAACATCTATATGATGTGCAAGAATGATTTCCTTCAATATTTATATTTTCAACAGCAATCGTGTTCAAAGTATTATTGAGCACTAAACGTGGGACATCTTTTCCATTTAGGATTTGAATTGGTTCGACTTGTTATAAGGGACCAGCCCCTTTTATTACACACAATCCTAATGGTAGGAGTTATACTTTGTTACATTGCTACGAAATTGCAAATGAAGTCACAAGTGGAATTGTCATTTTGTGTGAACATACTTAAAGATAAAAAATAACGCAATCTCATTCATTCCCCACGAACCACAATTTAGAACGATGGTTATTACCCAACAAAAGAATGGAAGGAAAAGGTGGACCCCAAAACCTCATTGGCCACACGATGATTCGAATTTTCAAACTTACGTGGAGACAAAACCTCAGCCAATCACCTCAAAACCTCATTATGTCCATCAGTTGCATTAGGGCAAGCCTAGGATACCGGGCATGTGAACCAGGTACTAGGAAGGAAACGACAATAAGCTGGCCACGGAAATTTGTTTACAGAGCAAAATACCACATGGTTGAAGCCAGACTGGCTTGACTCTGTACATTTTTCATCTTCCCCTACAAGAGCATGTGGGGGAGAGGTGGGGATTCTGACACAAGCCTCTTATGAATCTCATCCTCCCTATCTCTAATTTGAAATGGTGATAGACTGGGCCCTACCTCCTACTTTCGATTTAGCAAATGGCTAGAAATCTCAGCACATTGTGTTATCTACTAGATATAAGGATGTCTCTTGATTTGTCCAAATATATACACACATATATTAATGTTGTGTGAGAACAAAGATAGAAATTGAGGGTGACAATGGCCTATAATGTTAGAATGTGTAAACTAAGAGGAGAAAAAAATGAAAAGAAAACATTTTTCTGAAGGTGGGTGGCAACCAGAATATGTACAAAGTCAACTGTCAGATTTGTGATTCATTTGTCAAGTAGTTTAATTACTGTGACAATGCACAGTACGGAGAGGCTGTACCATTTTCAGGGCTATAATAATAATATTAATGATAGGGATTTTGGGAAGCCCACCACACTCCTTTTCCTTCTCACCCCTTGTGAAACCCGATTTGGCTCCTATTCTTTTCTCTAAAGAAAAGGAATAGAAAAAATAATGATCCTTTTCTTTCTATAAACCTTATAATAATATATTAAATCTGAATCGATGAAATTTTAATCCAACGGCTCATAAGAAAAAAAGGATCATCCTTTTCTTTAGAGAAAAGGATAGGAGCCGATTCTTGTGAAAACACGGGCACCTAATTAGAGAGAAATTGAACCCCTTTAAGATAAGCCATAGAGATCAAGTCAATTATATCACCAAGCTTGAACACATTAATCAGTTGAATTAGGGAAAGCTTAGGATACTGGGTGGTCCAATCGGAAAACAAAATAAGATCGAGAAATTTTGAACTTTCTAGAGGCTTGTGGGAGGATCAAGACAAATAAAATAACCGATTCAATAGGGCTCTCAATTAATTTATTTTATTTTTATTTTCTCTGTAGTTTTATTATTTAAGAGAGCCGTTTTGTATTTCTTGGATTATTAAGCAGATTTGATATACTTTTAGATATTTTGAATTATCCTAAGAATCTTTCAGATTTATTAGTAGTATTTTTTCTTAGGATATTATTGTAGATATGTGAGTTGTCAAAGAGGGATCTCAAGGATTTTATTTAATATCTTTTTTTATATCATTTATTTAATTTTTTTATATATGGCATCTTATCCTCAATATCTTTGGAATATCTTAGATTATTTTTTTAATGTTTTGAGTCATAACAAGGTTAGGAAGTTTTTTTATTTAAAGGTCAAGTTGTATTCAGTTATTTGACATTTATTAATTCATGTTTTGTATTCTATAAAAAAACATGAATTTTCCGACGGAATTCAATTTCGTCAGAAATTCAGTCAGAAAATTTTCCGACAGAATTTATTTTGCCACGGAATTACCCACGGAAAATATTCCGTCAAAAATTCTGACTTTTTCCATGGACTTTCCGACGGAAAATTCCATCAGAAATTTTCAACGGAATCTCTTGCGGAAATTTTTGATGGAATTGAATTCCGTCAGAAATTGTAAGGGAATTTCCGATGGAACAATTTTCCGACGGAATTGAATTCCTTCGGAAATTCCCTCACAATTTCCGATGGAATTCAATTCTGTCAAAAATTCCCTCTCAATTGAATTCCGTCAGAAATTCCATGGAAAAATTTAAAAAATATTATTTTTAATTATTTAATATTTTAAAATTTAATTTAATTTTAAAACATTATTTTTATAAAATTTATTATTTTTAATTAATAATTTTAATTTAATTGTAAATTTATTTTTAATTATTATTGTCTAATTTCTAAAATATTTTTAATTTTCAATAATAGGTTTTGGTCCTTGTAGGGGTAAAATAGTCATATAAAAAATAAAATTTATTAGTTATTAATTAACATTAGTAAATAAAATATTAGTTAATAATTATTTATTAGTTATAAATTAATGTTAATAAAAATTTAATTTTAGAAATTGAAAAAATATAGTCATATGATTATATATATAATTGTGTGTAATAATAGAACGCCAAAGCAGTCGAGCTTATACGGTAAGGCATCGCGTGCGTACGGACGAGGTTGTGGATTCAAACCAAAGGAGGGGTAAAGTTGAGTTTCATTTCCAAGAAAAAGGAGGTTGCGACACGTGGCGAAAACAGCTTGTGACACATGGCGGAGAGAGGTTGCGACACGTGGCAGATATGGGGGCCAGCGACCAAGTGGACACCTCAAGAGCTGCCACGCGCCGGCGGCGGCGATGAGGGGCCAATCGCCGGAGTTGATTATTATCCATGTAAAAAGGAAAAAAGTTGGTAAATTGGAATTTGAGAGATATATATATATATAGAGAGAGAGAATATATATAATTGCGTTTAATAAAATGGTACCTTAATTGCGCCATCTGTTATGTGCCCACATTATTAGTTTCACTTTCTTTGTTTTTGTTTTTTTGTTTTTTGTTTGTTTTTGCCAACGAGTTTCAATTTTACAAATAACTGGATCAAACTCTTATAATTAAGACCACACATGGTCCCTATATAATATCCATGCATGCTTAATAATCTCTATATCTTTGCCAAGTTATAAATAACCCATTGTGGTGGACTCAAATACCATCCTCTTGTAGACTTCATCATGGTGAGCGTTTATTTAGTAAAGTATTATTCTTTATATGTTTCTGCACTTAAAAGGAAGAGATTCTGAACTCAATTATTTGCTTCACATTTTCAGGATGAGATTCTTCAAATCAGACACGCTTTGGTATTGAAGGAAGCTAAGAATGTGTTCAACAGAGTTATCAAAGAAGATCCGATAATGAAAGGTTTGTGTATGATTGATGCAATCCAACGGCTCAGCATTGACCACCTTTTCGAAGAGGAGATTCAACAGACTCTTCTGAAGCAAACTTCGATTATCAGTGATTTCACAAACCTCCTTCATCTTTCTCAAGTCGCCCTTCAATTCCGTTTACTCAGACAAGCAGGTCTTTGTGCTCATGCAGGTATGAATCTTCACTTTTTTCCCTTCATCATTCCATTTTTTCTTACACTAATAGTATCTGATATATATATATATATATATATTCCATACTACAAAGTGATATTGCTGCATAATTTTTTTCCTTTTCTTTTTGTTTTTAATATTATTATCTGGTATCTAGTTTGGGGGTTTTTGGCTGCCCCTCCCAATACATATGTCTCCTCTAAAGCTTGAACCCAAGAATAAGAGGGATCTAGTGGGGCCTTACCATAGTTTCTCTAACCCCCCAAAAAAAATTCAACAACAAGAAGTTTTATCCTGCTAGATGAAGTCAACTGTATCTATCAATCAACAACTAAATCTCTAGATTGATTGTTAACCAAAAAGCAGATTCAACTCAATTACTTCATTGAGTATTCTTTTCAATCTTCTTCTATCCCATTAAGAGGTCCTCCTATTATCCGATCTACTTTTTTAATTGGTGCCTCCAACGGGCTTATTTGTACATGTTATGAACCATCTCAAATAATTTTCTCTTCAATGAATGTCAGGCCAACTCTTTAACTAAAAGAAAACCAAAAAACAAAAAGCAATTACATATACCAGTCCCAGCGTGATGATGAACAAACTCTACCTTTCTGAACTTAATTATAATGTCTATCTACAGATATATTTGACAACTTCAAGGACAAACAAGGAGAGCTCAAAGAAGAATACAGAGAAGATATAAAGGGACTGGTGGCTTTATATGAAGCATCACAGTTAAGCATAGAAGGAGAAGATAGTCTTCATGATGCAGGAAACCTCAGTCGCCAACTTCTTGAGACATGGTTGTCTAAACATGAAGGCCACCCTGAAGCTAAAGTTGTTGCAAACGCTCTTGAGAATCCACTTCACCAAAGCTTGTTAAGATTCACAAACACAAACATCATCTTATCATCAAGTGATGCTGTGATGACATCAAATAGATGGGCCAGTTTTCTTGAACTTGCTGAAATCAATTCTTGCATAATTCGCCACTTTAACCAGAACGAACTCTTTCAAGTTTCAAAGTGAGATTTAGTACTATAAATATGCTTTAATTTTTTGGGTACTTATACTTCCAACACCCTGAAATATTTTTCCAGCAGCACTTATATATTATTATAAAATAATTTTTTTTGTGCATTCAACACCTTAAAGTATTTTTTCAGTAGCACTGATGCCCATTGCCCATAATGTATTTTGCTAATAGCAATAAACACCCTATATTTATAATACAGCTGAGTGTTACAACAAAAATACTTTAGAATGCTAAATGCATCAGAAATTATGTTAGAATACTAAGTGATACAGGAAAAATACTTTGTGGTGATGGATACAACTTAACTCTATTGTTTTATGGCTTGTGGATATATATATCTATATATATCTATATATATATATATATATTACTAATTATGGAGTGTTGACAGGTGGTGGAGAGAAGTTGACGTGGCCAAGGAGATGGAGTTTGTTAGAATGAAGGCAGTTAAATGGTATATGTGGCCAATGGCATGCCTCACAGATCCAAAGTTCTCTGAGCAAAGAATTGAGCTCACCAAATCTGTGTCTTTGGTTTATATAATTGATGACATTTTCGATGTTTATGGTTCTTTGGAAGACCTCACTCACTTTACAGACGCTGTTAATAGGTATATATTCGTTGTATTTTGATCAAATCAAAAACGAGAGTTTTTGCTCCTAAACATACCCTTAAAAATGAATTGACCTGTTGATAACTTATAAATAATGCAACTCTAGATAAATTAATTTTTTTACGTGTTTACTTTTTTAGTACGAAACTTTTTTTTTTTTTCAATTCTCAAATGTGATATTTAAAATATTTATTTTTAATTTTTTAGTACTTCTATTTTTAATTTTTCTATATTTATTTTTAATGTTTCCAATACTATTTTATTTTTAGTATTGAAAACATTCAAAATACGAAAATATTTATTATCATCGGTCTGTTTTAAAAATTCTAAAGTTCATAGTTCTCTACCATAAATAGTATTTTTAGAAGGTCCTCAAATGTCATATCTCTTATTATTATTATTATTATTATTATATGCTAAAAATAATTCTCTTAATGCAGATGGGATTCCACAGCCACAGTTCAACTACCAGGCTACATGAAATCTTGTTTCAATCTTCTGCATGACACAATCAATGAGTTGGCTAGCAAGGTCCACCAAAAGCATGGATTGAACCCAAAAAATACTCTAAAGAAATCGGTGAAGAGTCAAATAATAATTAATTAAACTCATTATTTCAAATTCTCTATACATATAATATTAATATAGGCCTTTCTTGAAATTACCATTATATTTTTCTTGTCATGAAACAGTGGGCAGCATTATTGAATTCCTTCTTAGTAGAAGCAAGATGGTTAAATTCTGGTGATTTGCCAAAGGCAAAAGAATACTTAGAGAATGGGATTGTGAGCTCTGGAGTTCATGTTGTGTTTCTACATGCATTTTTTTTACTCTTGGATCAGAATATCGCTCAACAAAATGTTGCTGTTATGGATCAAATCCCAAGTCTTTCTTCTTTAGTCGGCAAAATTCTTCGCCTCTGTGATGATTTAGAAGGAGCCAAGGTAAGTTATTGAGTCGATATGAAATGTCACTTAGATTATAAATGATGAACTTAATAAACAGTTAAGTCTCAGAAAATTTTGTTAGAAGATAAGTTGCAAAAATAACTTTTTTATTTTCTTTATTGTAATATTAAAGTATTCATATCAAAATTTATAACTAATTGTCTTTCTTTTTAGGGAGAATTACATTCAAGTCTCACCCAAAGAGAAAAAAATGAAAAAATTGTCCTATTGACAACTCTAAAAACATGAATCGACAACTCCAAGGGCGCGATTAACAACTCCGTAGGATCAATTTTTCATTTTTTCTGTTGGGTGGGATCTTAATGTAATTCTCCCTTCTTTTTATAGTAAAACAATCTAACTACCCTAATTACATAGACCTCCCCTCTATTTTGAAATTATACACTTTAGTCCAAGTTATTAACACCCGTTAAAGAATATTCTAAAAAGATTCTTAAAATTTATTTTTTAATTTAAAACTATATTAGAATAAATCTTGTTTACTAATTTACCCCTCATTATGTCAAATCCCTAATTTATCTTTTAATATGAATGTTTATTAATGATCTATTTAATATTTTTACTAAATTTAGAAAAAATTGAAGTAGTTTTATGTGAAAAATTAAAAATATATATTAAAATAATTTTTAAATTTTGGATTAAGATATGTAATTAAGTGATTATTAAGTATTATATATTTTAAGAAGGAGCATTTTGGTCAAAATGATAGATCAAGATTATGATTTAATAGTCAACTAATGGTTGAATGGATGGAAGTTAAATATCAAAATTAGAATGGAGGTTTTCAAAATAGAGGGGATGTCTCTATAATTTAGAATTAATAGAAGGGTTGTTGATGTATTTTACTCTTCTTTTTATAATAACTTAAAATTTTGATATTAACAGATCAAATATGAACCATTAAATTTATTGTGTTATTCTCCTCTTCTCTTATTGCTGACTTTAGTCATATTCGCACTTTCACACTACTTTTGGTACAACCAATCACGCACGGCTCCCCATGCCTTGGAGAAATGTGTTCCATGTCTACAAATTATAGATAATAAAAAATTAGTACATACAATAATAGTTCCATCAACCACATATGTGGAAGAAGTTGGAACAAAGAGGAAAAGAAAAATTCATGAATTTTTTATCAAAATAACGTGTAGGGACACACATGGACACACTGACTTTCCTTTAAGGAGGCTAGATTTCGTATTTCGAATGACACATCAATTGAATTTAAATCGCGAAAATAAAAAATTGAATGGTTTAAATTTTATTTATGTCAAAAAATAAAGGAGGACGGGAGAAAGCAAACCATGTCATATCCATATTTGGGTCTAGGTCAAACAATCCAAGCACTGTGAGGGGTTTGAACTACTATAGTATAAACCTGAGTAGCAGCAGATGCACCACATAAGAGAGAATAAGAGATAGTTAAATAACTCAATAACTAAGACAAGAAATAACTGCGGGAGACACACTTATTTATAGGGTCAGGTGGTGACTAATTAGGAAGGTTCTTTCTTATTTATTGAGAAATAATTCTTGCTTGCTTCTCAACTCACAAAATGAATTAAATGCTTATTTAATCTCTTTATTTAATTAGGAAGCCTTTTTACTTCTCAATCAAATAGTTTGACCTATCAAAGGCGAATCTGGGCCCAAAATTCAACTATTTCATTAGCGTTAAAATGTTATATGCCTTCATTTTTGTAGATCTCATTCTAAAGATAAACCTTGAATGTTTATTACTGATAATAATGATAATAATTCATGCATGCAGAGTGATGATCAAAACGGTATGGATGGGTCATACCTTGAGTGTTACATGAAGGAAAACGATGGCGTTTCAATAGAAGATGCCCAAACACATGTAACCCACTTGATTTCAAATGCATGGAAACGTCTCAATCAAGAAACCCTAATCACATTAACCCCATTTCCTCCTTCTTTCACAAAGTTCTGTCTCAATGCTTCAAGGATGGTGCTTCCTATGTACAGTTACAGAAGAAATGAAAGCCTTCTCAATCTACAGGAATACGTGAAGTCACTGCTTCGTGTTGATGAAGCTACCTATGAGCACATTCATATCCCTTCAAACCCTAAAGGCCACATATTTTCTTAGATAAGCAAGTTATTGTTGTTTTTGTTTTTTGTTTTTAAAAGTGATAATAAAGTTTGCATTGTATGATTGTCAAGCATGAAATTTTATTTTGTAATTTTAAGAGATAATGAAAATTTCGGTCCTTCAAATTTGCCTCACTTTAGTGTAAAAAAGCCTTTTAACTGTGGTTAAAAAAACCTACCCCAATTTTGTATTCGTTGTAGATATAGCTAGTGTACAGAGTCTTGGATTAAGAATATTTTTTTAACCAAAAAGATTGGGAAAATTTCAAAAAACTACATTGGAAACTGTAAAAGAACAATTCAGCACATTGAAAATGGGAAATGACAGATCATGCGAGTGTCAGACGGGCAAAGGAATCTGGGATTTTGAAATCTCGGTCAAATGATGAAAATGCCCTTCAGCCCTTCAGCCCTCCATCCCCTCACTTTAGAATCATGATCCTCAGAATTAACAACTCCGGATTCAACATTAACAACTTCAATTCTTCTTTTACAATTAACAAGTTTCAGGGCAAAAAACAACACATATCTCTTAATTAACAACTCTGGATTCGACATTAACAACTCCAACTTCTTTTTTCACAATTATTAAGTTTTAGGGCCAATATCAACACCTATCTCTTAATTAACAACTCTGGATTCAACATTAACAACTTCAATTTCTTCTTTCACACTAAACAACTTTCAGGGCCAATAAGAACTCCTTTCTCTTTATTAACAACACCTTATTCTATATTAACAACTCCATTTTCTTCCTCCACTTTGGAATAACAACACCTATATCTTAATTAACAACTTCTGATTCGACATTAACAACTCCAATTTCTTCTTTCACACTTTATAAGTTTCAAGGCTAATAACACTACAAAAAAAAAGGTATTTTGTAGCGGTGCAATTGTAGCGGTTATATTAAACCGCTACAAATTATAGTATTTGTAGCGGTTTTCACCTAAACCACTACAAATTTGTAGCGGCAAGATTTTTTTGTAGCGGTTGGGTACACAAAACCGCTAGAAATTTGGCGCGAAATTCCCGCAAAAACTTGTAACGGTGATTTTGTTGCGGTTAATGCACATAAACTGCTACAATATTCCCACCACTTGAAGCGACCAAGCCCCGCAAACAGTGTAGCGGTTATTTGTAGCGGTTACAGAAACTGAACCGCTACAAAATACCAAAGGTCAGCAGTTTGTAGCGGTTATACCCCTATAACCGCTACAGAATTTCAAGAGTCTCGACATTTGTAGCGGTTATGGGCAATAACCGCTACAGAATTTCAAACGTTGTTATCATTTGTAGTGGTTATTGTAGAACCGCTACAAATTTAATTATTTGTAGCGATTATAGTAGCGGTTATTTGAATAATCGCTACTAAAATCTGGCCTATTTAAGCCACCGCCTCCCTCATTTCTCCTTTTGCTCATTTTGTTTCCTGAGGTTTCTCTGAGTGATTTATTCAAGATTTGAGCGTTCAGACGTCTATGTAGGAGTTTTTGCAATAGTATTTCTCAGTATTTGCACTTGAGGTACGTATATAACACGTATTTTATTTATATTTGTATTTTTATTATATTTTTGCATAATAATGTGACTATTTTTTTTTTTTTGATTTGTACAGTTGATATGGCTTCAAGAGAGGATAAGAGGAAGGCCCCTGAGGTCCCCAGACTGATTTTACGGGGTGGCAGCAGCCGGGCAGGGGGCAGAGGGAGGGGGCAGCGCTGAGGCAGGGCGACCGCGGCATCTCAGCCCATCCCCCACAGGAGTCGGCCCTACCACAAGCACCGCAGACGATCCCACAGGAGACGACCGCACCAGAGGTGCCTGAGGTTGGGGGCCAGATATTAGCGTCGAGGACTTCCTCAACAAGGAGGAGTTCGAGATCCCGATTGGGTTCAGGGAGATGGAGCAGTTCCTCGATGAGGAGGACGCTCGGGAGCAGAACAACCCACGAGGGTCGTTTTCGCAGTCCACTGGGTTTAAGGTGCAGGTCCAAGGTAAATTAATTTTTTAATTTAGTAAATTATTTATTTAAATTAGAAATGTTAACTTTGAATTACAATTTATCTAACGTGCGGTAAACTGTGCAGACGAGCAGGGGAACGTTTCGATGAGGAGGCTAGACGTGGCCGGTGTGAACAGCTTGGACCAGAGCCTGCGAGTTATAGTGCCATGGAATGAGGCCACTGACCAGCCCATCCACAATGGGGGTCACCTGCTCAACCGCTTCCTGAACGACCTGGGCGCGAATTGGATGTGGTTCCCTCTTCACTTCAAGACGTGGAGGCACATTCCGAGGGGGCCGAAGGACCAGGCTTGGGAGGAGGTGGTTCAGGTAATTAAAATTATTTAATTAATATTTTTTGTAATTAATTATATTTAATTAATTTTTTTAAAATTATTTTTTTTGTAATTATTGATATTTAAATAATTTTTTTTCAGCTGCGGTTTGCCGTCCGGGCCAACCGGAAGAGGTACGCCCTCGTGAAGATGGGTGACGCTTGGAGGAACAGGAGGAACCGTCTCTTCCACAGGGTGGATAAGGACGGGACGATGCCTCTGGAGCAGCTGATCGAGAGCGTCCCGGACGGCGTGCCACCGAACGACTGGGCGAGTTTCGTCCAGTTCAGGAGGAGCACTGAGGTGCAGGTAATGTATTTATTAGATTTTTTATATATAATTTTGTAATTGTTAAATATTAAATTATAATTTCATTTTAATTTGTATTTAATTTTAAATTATAATACATTTAATATTTTTTTTTTCAGGAGCTTTCTCAGTGGAACACCAAGATCCGGGCGCAGTAGACGATCCACCACACAGCAGGATCGAAGACCTTTGCTGTGACCTATAGCGAGCTGGTAACTTTTCAAAATATCACTTACTTTTAGCTGATTATTTCATAATACTAATTGAATTTTGTAATTGTTTCAGGAGACAAAGGCACAGCAGGAGAACCGTCAGACGGACTACGGGGAGTTGTACGCCATCACACACAGACACCGTGACGGGACTGCGACCTCTCAGCAGGCAGAGGCGGCCATTGTAAGTAATTTTATTATTATATTTTTTATAAAACCAAGTTAATAATGAAAAATGCTAATTAGTAATTGTTTCATAAAATGGTAGGAGCGGATGCAGCAGTCGCAGGCTGAGCTGCGACAGACCCAGCCTGAGGAGTCACAGGGGTCAGTGGACCCGACGGCTCCTTTGAAGGCGGGTCTGGCTCAGGCTGAGCACCCCAGACGTGTGCGAGGGATGGGGATAGGCGCCAGACCTAGCATGGTCTACGGCAGGAGCGCCGCCTCTGAGGCTGGCAGCTCTAGAGGGGTCAGACGTCTGAGGGACGAGTCTATTGACCAGCTGCGGTCAGATTTGGAGCAGCAGCAGCAGATGCAGGTGCAGCATATACAGCAGATGCAGCTGCACGCTAATTTGATCTACGCTCAGCAGACACAGTGGCGTGAAATCGCGAACAACATGCTCGAGCGGTCATGGAGTCGCCTGTTCCCGGACGAGCAGCATCCAGAGGTTCCCCCTATCCCTCGCTACGTTGTCCCGAGTACTACTACTCCTCCTCCTCCTCCTCCTACTGCTGATGACGATGGTGTGGTTCACTCTGCGCAGCGGCTCGATCCAGCAGCACCTGAGGGAGCCCCACCTGAGGGAGCACCAGATGATCAGCCCCCAGCTACTTAGTTTAGGACATTTTTTTTTGTTGAAACATTTGTAAATATATATATATATATATATGAGTTTGTATTTCAGAACTTTCTTATTTTGTTTAATATAATTATATTTATATTATTAGATCGCGTTGTTGAATTTATGAATTAATTGCAATAATATTATTTATATTTCTAAAATAAAAAAAATAAAGCATATATATTTGTAGCGGTTTTAAGTTAAAACCGCTACAAATATATATAGTTGTAGCGGTTTTAAGTTAAAACCGCTACAAATATATACAGTTGTAGCGGTTCTTAAATAAAAACCGCTACAACTGTATATATATAGTTGTAGCGGTTTCACAAGAGAAACCGCTACAACTATATATATGTTAGTAGTGGTTTTACAATAATAACCGCTACAACTGTATATATATAGTTGTAGCGGTTTCACAAGAGAAACCGCTACAACTATATATGTTAGTAGCGGTTTTAAAATAATAACCGCTACAAATACTCATCATTTGAATTTTGAAATTTGCCGCCTTTATGCACATTTGTAGCGGTTATGTTATGTATAACCGCTACAAATTAAAAATTATTTTTAAATTTGCTGTCCAACGGCTTTAATATTAGTAGCAGTTTTATATATATAACCGCTACAAATACTCAACAAGTAAATTTTGAATTTCCCACCAATGTGTAACGGCTTGAATATTAGTAGCGGTTTTATATATATAACCGCTACTAATATTTTATAACTGTAGCGGTTAGTGTAGCGGTTTAATAACCGCTACAAAATTATAAATGTTGGAATTTCAGAATATAAGGTTCTTGGCATTCGTCATTATCTTCTCACTCATCTTCTTCTCTATACTTTCTTCTCTCTCACTTGTAGCTATGGATAAATCATGGATAAGGTTGCCGCGCAATTCTCCTGAATATTTGTACGGATTAAACAGTTTCTTGGATTTCGCATTCACTCACACCAGCTGTAACGGCAAGATCGTCTGTCTGTGTCGGAAATGCAAGTTCAAGAAGTGGCATGCACGAAATGTTGTGAAGGAACATTTGCTTGTGAAGCCTTTCCTTGAGGACTATACATTCTGGGCAGTTCATGGTGAGAAGGCCGGCATTAGATATGACGATGCTCTTCCTCGAAGTTCTCAAGTAAGCGTTCAAGTAGATGAAGATGATCCTGTGAATGATGCTGTGCGTGATGCATTTGGATTTCAAGGCGACAACTTCAACGAAGAAGTGCACGGCTCTGAGCCAATTTTTATGGGGAATGAAGCAGCTCGGGATTTTTTCAGCTTGATGGATAAAGCAGATCATCCTTTATATCAAGGTTGTCGCAAATATTCTAAATTATCTTTCTTGATCAAATTGTATCATATCAAGTGCTTGTGTGGGATCACAGATAAGGGAATGTCGATGTTGCTCGACTTATTACAAGATGCATTCCCCGACGCCGAGATTCCCATAACGTTCTACAAGGCCAAGAAGATTATCAACAGGTTGGGGTTGAATTATCAAAAGATTGATGCATGCCCAAATGATTGTATGCTGTATTGGGGAGACGATTCCAGCAGGGAGACGTGTAAGAGATGTCACACATCAAGGTACAAGACAATTCGGAAGGGGGAAAAGCAGAAGAAGAAACCTGCAAAGATTATCAGGTACTTCCCTTTGAAACCTCGTCTACAAAGATTATTTATGTCGTCTAAAACTGCTGAGCACATGAGGTGGCATACCGTTGATAAAAATGAAGACAGTAAATTAAGACATCCGCGGGATGCAGCTGCTTGGAAAACGTTTGACAATGACTTTCCAGATTTTGTGACTGACCCCAGAAATGTTCGGCTTGCGTTGGCGACCGACTATTTCAATCCTTTCGGGAATCTTAGCACAAGTTACAGTATTTAGCCGGTAGTCTTAGTTCCCTACAACTTACCCCCTGGATATGTATGAAACAAAGCTCTTTCATTATGTCTATGATCATTCCAGGCAAAAAGGCATCAGGCAATGACATCGATGTGTATCTCCAACCGCTTATTGCGGAATTGCTTGACCTGTGGAATGTCGGCTTAGAGACGTACGACGCTTACAGCAAGACTTTGTTCAACATGCGTGGAGCCTTGATGTGGACGATTAGTGACTTTCCTAGCTTTGGCACATTATCTGGTTGGAATATGCATACTAGGTCGGCGTGTCCAGCTTACAATTTTGACTCTGACGCATTGCGCCTTCCCCACAGCCGAAAGTGGTGCTTTATGGGGCATCAAAGGTTTCTCGATGGAACGCATAAATTCATATTGCAATGGAATCGCTTCAATGGGAAA
The DNA here is from genome assembly GCA_963210345.1 of Inga oerstediana. Taxonomy (NCBI): domain Eukaryota; kingdom Viridiplantae; phylum Streptophyta; class Magnoliopsida; order Fabales; family Fabaceae; genus Inga; species Inga oerstediana. The sequence goes on along the minus strand of OY723400.1, from coordinate 60,525,975 downwards.
CCAGAGAAAAGAGGACCACCTCAGACTTTGTCCGGTACAGATATCTTACAGCAGCTTGAGCATGTTGACTTCGAGTTTGGAAAAAGCGACGATTCAGCATAAACTCGGCAAAAGACGCGCAGGACTTCGGCGCCTCAGCAGTGGAAGAAGATAAGTATTTTCTTCACGCTTTCATATTGGAGATCTAATTTACTTCGCCACAGTCTTGATGTAATGCACAATGAAAAAAATGTTTGCGACAATGTGCTGTATACGCTGCTTAACGAACCCGGCAAGACAAAAGATCACCTTCAACACTACTACAGAATTGAGATATAACCACCCCCAAAGACGTCCCAAATTGAAAATTGGGTGGTTAAAAAGGGAGGCGGTGGCATTTTCGTAATTTTATATATGTAGGGGAACTTTTAGACGTCCCAAATTTGAATTTGGGACGTCTAAAGTGCTTCATGGCGCGAAATATAAATTTTGTAAATTTTTTTTAGCGCCTGGAGGTGGGATTAGACGTCCCAAAATGATTTTGGGACGCCTAAACACAGACTTTAGGCGTCCCAAATCCATTTGGGACGCCTAAAGTCTGGGTTTAGGCGTCCCAAATGCCATTTGGGACGCCTAAAGGCGCATGTCAGACACTTGTCTGACATGCGTCTTCTCATATGACTACTCTCCTCTCCTCACATGTCTCATCTAACTTTACTCTTATTCAACCTCCCCCACCCACACCGTCGGCACTCTTTTGCTCTCTTCAACTCGTCCCTCCTCCTTTCTTCTTCACTTCAACTCGGGCGTCCTCCCTTCCACAGCCGCCGGCGAGCATCATCGCCAGTACAGTCCTAGCAGAGAAGCTGGGAGGTGGAGATCAGAAGGTGGGAGCCGTGAGTGACAGAGGGAGCTGCCGTTCTATACCATCGTTCACCACCGCCCTTCATCACCTTCATTATTCCTTCATCGCCCTTCGTCTTTAATTTGTTTCTTTGTATGGGACATTACCAAGTGTCTGTGTGGTTGTGGCAAGAAAGAAGCCGATTATATTCTTCATTTGGAAGAGAATTTGCAGTCACTGAAAGATAAATGGGAAGATCGATCTCCAAAGCTCATCTTGAAGACAAGAGGTATTGTGCATCTAAGCTATTCTTTCTTTTTAAAATTTTCATATTAGTTAAATTTTGAAGTGTTTTTTACATTATGAGTAGCTTAGTCATCAATCAACGTAGGCGTGTGCAGAAAATTTTAGAAAGTATATAGTATGGATCGGACATTAGAGAAAGGAAACAAGAAAAATTGTATATGTGAAAAAGTGTATGGACATTAGAAAAAGTATAGTATGGACATTACGATTGTAGCCTGACTATCATTTTACTTCTTTAATGAAAATTGTTACTTAATTATCAATAAAAATAAAATAAAAACTAACTTTTGGTTGGATAGATGAAAATTGAACATCATATCAAATATATGAGGAAGGTTTGCTTAACATATATTTTAATTTCAATTAAGATTTATATAGTACATTTTTAAATTAGAGGGAAGGTTACTATAATTTATGTAAAATGGAAGGTGGTAATTAATGTATTTTATTCAATTTTTTAATGTTTAAACTCATATACAAAGAAACTAATGAGTTAGGAATTTAACAAAAAAAGGGATAAATTGAACAATATAATTTGTTAATTTTTATTCTATATAATCTAAACTTAATTGTACCATAAGCTTATAGCAAAAAACTTTATTACTAAAATTGCACCTTAACCCTATATTTTTAATATGATACTTGTAAACATATTTTTTAAATATTTTTATATCTATTTTTAAACAGTGTGTAGATTTTTGCTCTCGTCCACCTCCTTCCTTCCATTGTCGTGCACACCACCGTGGTTCTTTGCTTTCTCCACCTCCCCACCGTGTATACACCTCTGATCTCCAACGTCTTCTCTACCTCTCCAGCATACTAGTGGGCGCCCCCTGATCAGGTTAGTTTATTTTCTTCTTGTTTTTTTTGTAACAGAATGGTATATTTTCTTTTTCATTCCTTAAAATTTACTTGAAATGGTTGAGATTGTGCTGATATATTGCTTATATTGAGATGGTTGAGATTATAGCCTGGTGTGTTTGGTGTGCTTATATTGCTTAAATTGCATGTACTCGGGAACTCCAGTGCAATGGTCTATTTTCTTGTTTATATATAAATTTACTTGTGTATATTACCATTAATTAGTATATATAATAAAATAAAATATGATTTGTTTAAATTAAAGAAATTCTTGTATTCAAAACGAATTATGAATGTTATTGGGTTGATAACTTAATTAGGCAATCCCATCATATGTCGTTGACAATTGTACTAAACGTGTGAATGTGATTGGGAATGCCCCTAGGTAACAAAATGGATCATAGTTGGATGAATGCTTTGAGAACTAGTGAAGAATATGAGAAAGGGGTGGAAGAATTTATTGAATTCGCTAAAAAGAATGCTCCTGCAAAAAATGGGAAGTATTTTTGTCCTTGTGTCAATTGTTTGAATGAGAGTCAACGGGATGTTGATGTCATAAAGGATCACCTACTTTGTGATGGAATAAATCTGCGATACACAAGGTGGATATGGCATGGTGAGGAAGTAACGGATTGTCCGTCGCACAAGACCATTGATGTGGATATCGTAGGTGAAGATAGAATGGAGAAAATGATTAACGATGTTAAGGCAGAATCCTTTGCGCAGTCGCAGGAGTATGACAGCCTACGGAGTGATGCAGAGACACCATTGTACAATGGTAGTAAGTACACGCGGCTGACAGGAACATTACATTTGGTTAACTTAAAGGCAACTTATGGGTGGACCGATAGTAGTTTCACATTGCTCCTTGAACTATTGTGTGATATGTTTCCAGAGGATAATGTACTTCCAAATCGTATGTATGAGGCCAAGAAAATCCTGTCTACGATGGGTATGGAGTATACAAAGATACATGCTTGCCCTAATGACTGCGTACTGTACAGAAATGAGTACGGAGGTCTTAGTGAGTGTCCTAAGTGTAAAACTGCACGATACAAAGTGAAAAAAGATGGTGGTTGTGGTGATGTGACAAGTAAAAGGCAACCTTTAAAGGTTATGTGGTATCTTCCAATAATACCACGTTTTAAACGTTTGTTTGCGACTGCAACAAAAGCGAAGAAGTTGAGATGGCACTCTGATGAGAGAATATCTGATGGGAAATATCTTCGGCACCCAGCTGACTCACCACAATGGCAAAAAATAGATGAAATGTTCCCTCAATTTGGCAGCGAGCCGAGAAACCTACGCCTTGGGCTTTGTACAGACGGCATCAATCCGTATAGAACTCTTACTAGCACACATAGTGCGTGGCCGGTTCTCCTTGTAATATACAACTTGTCTCCCTGGCTATGTATGAAACGTAAGTATATGATGCTATCTATGATGATTTCTGGACCAAAACAGCCAGGGAATGATATTGATGTCTATTTGGCGCCTTTGATTGAGGACTTGAAGAAGTTGTGGGAGGAAGGCGTAGATGTGTTTGATGCTTATAAGAAGGAGTCTTTCAAGCTACGTGCAATGATTTTCACAACGATAAACGACTTCCCTGCGTACGGAAACTTGTCAGGGTACAGCGTGAAGGGTCATAAAGCATGCCCAATATGTGAAGCAGACACACACTTCCAACAACTAAAGCATGGAAGAAAAACTGTCTACCTTGGCCACAAGAGGTTTCTTCATCGGTTCCACCCGTATCGTAGGCTAAGAAAGCGGTTTAACAGCTTACCAGAGCATGGAATGGCTCCAAAGTCACTAACCGGAGAGGAAGTCTACAGTCGAGTGGAACGTATCCATGTCACTTTTGGTAAGAATCAGAGGGTTGCGGGTGAGAAGAACATATGGAAGAAGAGATCCATTTTCTTTGATCTTCCATATTGGCGTTCGCTTGACGTGAGACACAGTATTGATGTGATGCATGTGGAGAAGAATGTTTGTGATAGCCTTATCAGTACGCTTTTGCACATACCAGGGAAGACTAAGGATGGGATTAATGCGAGATTAGACCTTGTCGATATGGGAATAAGAGAACGGTTACATCCACAACTAAGAGATGATGGTAGGAGGGCATACATGGAGCCAGCAGCGCATACACTATCAAAAGCAGAGAAAAGAAGTTTGTGTGGATGTTTGCATGAAATGAAGGTGCCGCAAGGGTATTCCTCGAATGTGAGAAGATGTGTCTCAATGGACGATTTGAAGTTAGTGGGAATGAAGTCCCATGATTATCATGTGTTGATGCAACAACTATTACCAGTAGCTATTAGAGGCATAATGAAAGATGAAGTACGAAACACAGTGACAAGATTGTGCGTTTTCTTCAATGCTATCTGTAACAAAGTCATTGACACTGAAAAGTTGGATGAACTAGAAAATGAGGGTTACATTATTTTGTCACAACTAGAGATGCACTTTCCACCTTCATTTTTTGATATAATGGTGCATTTGGTAGTTCATTTGGTGAGGGAGGTAAGGCTATGCGGTCCAGTTTACCTGAGGTGGATGTACCCTTTCGAGCGATACATGAAGATCTTAAAAGGGTATTCTAAAAGTCCTTATCGACCAGAAGCCTCAATAGTAGAAAGATATGTAGTTGAGGAGGCTATGGAGTTTTGCAAAGATTATATGTCAGGGAAGAAGGAACAATCTCGGCATGAAGAAGGGAGAAGCAAGGGAACACGAGGACTGAAAGTGAAGAATGTTCCTCGTGAAGAGGTGTTGCAAGCCCACTTGTATATCCTGAATAATATGGAAGAAGTTCAACCTTACATAAATGAACACAGAAACACTTTGAAGAACAAGAATCCAAGGAAGAATGACATGCAGATTGCTATTGAGCAAAACAAGACATTCATGCAGTGGTTCGAGGAGAGACACGGGGAGTTAGTGCCGCGAGGTATTTTGGACGAGAGCCACGTTATTCGTCACAAGCTGGACCTAGTAAGGACGTTGTGGCCAAGATTCGAGAGGAGCTCGAACGAGAGATCGAGGCCAACCTTCGCGACAAGCTCCGACAAGAGCTGTTGCCAGAGCTTCAACTTGAAATGGCAAAGATGTTTGAAGCACAAAGGGCAAGGGACGAGGCTCGAACTCAGGAATCCCCGGCCTTCAATAGCACCAGAGGAAGTTACAACCCTCTGGAGCAACCACTTGGCCACCCTTCTCCCACTCCAGTGTCGGGACCACTTGGCGACCCTTCTCCCACTCCAGTGTCGAGAAACCCTTGCACCCTCTATTTGGATGATCCACTGTTGCGTGTTGTTGCTGATGCTCTCGTTCACACACGTGCTACCACCCACCATAATCAGCAAATTCCGGAGGATTTTCGTAGGGTGAATGTGACGAGTGTTAGAAAGGGGGAAGAAGGTACAGCCATCCTTGTTCCTGATCCAGAGGTTGGCACGTTAGGTCAAGCGATAGGATCTTTCATCCTTTGGCCTCGCAATCTTATTGGTTCAGACGCAACACCACCAATGGTAGGAATTACCTTACTGTTACTGAAAATCTGTTGGCATCCTAATAACAATTTGTTTTTTGATGTTCTAAAAGGATGACGAAGCTGCGAGCAAATGGCCCTACTTAGCACGGCTGCAACAGATCTACAAGGGCATTAAACAGATTGACTTGAAGATGCCTCCAGGGATTGTGGGCCAAGTGGAGTATCCCTACACGATTGACAATAAAGATCTCAAGCAGTTTATCAGGTTGGAGGAGATAGATGCAGGCTGGGTCAAATTTGCAGTCCGGTAAGTTTTTTTTCAATTTTCCCATAGAATTCATTTAGTGGTTTTTTGTTTTCATACATTCAAGAATTGATTCCTTATTTTAATTCTATTATAGCACCTTCCACGATCTCTGCGCAAACATGGAAAGAGGTAATTGGTATGGATTCTTATGTCCTGCGAATACGACAGGGGATACTTGTAATGTGGCGCATAGGACTCACTATGTCGGCTACGCAATGGCACAAACCAAACTTCGTTGTTATCTAGCACCCATTGTCCAATGGTTCGTATTTACATTTTGTCAATTTCAGAAGTTTACTAAATAATTGTCTTCTCACTCATCTAACTTCATTTTAATGTGTACATGTTGTTAAAGAAACCACTGGACTTTGTGTGTTATATGTCCCCGCCGCAACGTAGTCTATTGGTTTGATCCCTTGAGTAACAAGCCAGACAGAGATACAAAATCCGTCTTCGACACATAAGTTATTCTGTTTGTATTTCATTGACAACAAAAATAAATGAATGGTTCTAATTTCTGTTCATTTTGCTTTTCATGATAGTGCTTGTCAAACATATAGAATCCTAGGTGGGTCACGCGAGGGTCAAGTTGTTAAAAAGCCAAAGTGGTTTTATCCCATAGTAAGTACATTCGATCCTACCTAATTGTTTCATTGACGGTCCTTTTAGACATACCTTTATTGATTTTAACAACCAATTGCATCCCTTTGATTAAAAGTGCCCTCGGCAACCTGGCAACACTGAATGCGGATATTATGTTATACTTTATATGTATAACATAACTCAAAGTGGAATTACTAGCGATTTTGAAAAGGTAATCGCTTCTTCATTCTCAAATGATAATATTTTTGGTGTTCTAATCGAAATGCTAATTAATTCATTTGCTTGAGATTCATTTCATCAAAGCTTATTACTTTCTAATTTTCAGATTTTTGATAATGAAGATGCCTACCTACGTGAAGACCTTGATTTGATCAGAGATCTTTTGGCTGGACATCTTCTTCAACATGTAGAGCAGTAAACTTGTTATTTTATATCAGTTTGTACTTGTGTGATGACAGCGTTTTGAAACTTTCTGGTTGTTTTTTGTTGATATATATAGTAGTAGGTTGTATGAAAGGTTATTGTATGTGTATATAGTAAAGATTGTAGTGCTGGATGTCCTTACCAGTTTGTAACGGACAGTGTGGTTTATGAATCCATCTTCTATTCTGTTTTTGCAGTTTGAATTCGTTGGGTAATACAGAATGTAAATTATGGTATAAAAAAAACCTAACTTTTAGACGTCCCAAATGACATTTGGGAGGTCTAAAGTCCCACCCTGGGGGACTTTAGGCGTCCCAAATTACAATTTGGGACGCCTAAAGTGCCCCAGCGTGGGACTTTAGGCGTCCCAAATTACAATTTGGGACGCCTAAAGTTAGCCTTTGGGCGTCCCAATCATTTGGGACGTCTTTTGTTTCAACTTACTACGCCCCCAGCATATACGTCCCCTCGTTTTGGGACGTTAAAGGTGCCAAATTTGGGAGGTTAAAGCCCCTTTTTGTAGTAGTGCAAGTGAGGAAAGATTTACGCGACATGGGAGTTCGTGAAGACGCTTGGCCAGATGAGCATGACAGATTTCCACCGGCAAAGTTTACCCTCACAAAACCGAACAAGGAAGTGTTCCTCGCGACGTTGAAGAAATTAAAAGTTCCTGATGGGTATTCAAGCAACATTTCTCGATGTGTCGACTTGCAGGCTCGAAAGGTTGCTGGCCTGAAGAGTCATGACTCACATGTTCTTATGCAGCAGTTACTCCCTCTGTCTATAAAGAATACACTTCCTCCCGATGTTTCCATCGTTTTGGTGGAACTTTATTCTTTCTTTCGGAAGTTGTGTTCTAAGGTTTTGATCGTTGAGGAGCTCGATCAGCTGCAGTCGAAAATCATTCTTACGCTTTGTCATTTGGAGATGATCTTTCCTCCGTCCTTTTTTACTGTGATGGTTCACCTTACAGTCCACCTCGTTCATGAAACAAAGCTCGCTGGACCAGTACAATATCGTTGGATGTATCGGATTGAGAGGTACTCATTTTAAATATGTGCTTTAATTTATTGTCCGTATTTAATGTTTGCTAGTCATCCTTTTCATCATTTTATATCAATTTTCTCTTCTGTACTTCGTAGGTTCCTTGGGAAATTAAAATCTTACGTGAGGAATAAGGCGTGGCCAGAAGGTTCTATAGCTGAAGGCTATATAGGGGATGAGGTGCTATATTTTTGCTCAAGGTACTTTGATGATCTTGAGACGGCTTTCAACCGCCCGCCTCATGTTGACGATTGTCCTGAACCTGCGCCGACATCAGGAGAATTTATCCCTCCTGTTGGTAAACCAGTTGGAGCAACTGAGAACTTCAAACTAACGGCAACTAAGAAGTTCCAAGCACATAGACATGTCTTGATTAATTGCACTCAAGTTGAACCTTTCATACGGTAAGAATTGTACACTCACATATTATTCGATCTATATCTTTCGTAACATTTCTCACTTTCATTTCACTAACGCCTTTCCATTATTAATTGCAGGGAATTCAGAAGTCATGTTAAGCGTCAACTCAGGATCCGTACACAGACATCCTCAGAAGTTGATAGGAGGGTCCACAGAGAATTCTCGAGCTGGTTTGCGCGTAGAATACTAAATGACCACAACCCACACTCACCAGATTTCAGAGCTCTCACAATCGGCCCTCTTGATCATGCAAAACGGTTTACAGCATATAATGTCAATGGTTTTAAGTTTTGCACGGTTTCACGGGATCAAGGATTGCAAACACAGAATTCGGGTGTTTATGGCACATTTGGGACAAGGAGTTATGCGAGCAGCAGTGACGCCAACATGCAGTTCGGAGGCGCCCCTTACTAGGGCAAGCTTCTTGATGTGGTCGAGCTTAATTATCAAGGCCGTTTCACCGTGACGCTGTTTAAGTGTTTGTGGGCAAATACCACTACTTCTCGTGGATTGACAACTGACGACCTAGGGATCACATCAGTCAATTTCTCACGGCCGATTCATACTGGTATTTCTCAAGATGATGAGCCGCATATTCTAGTTTCAGAGGCACATCAGGTTTATTATGTCGAGGACGAGAGGCATAGGGATTGGCACATGGTTGTTCATTTAAAGCCAAGAGACCTTTACGACATGGGTGAAGGCGATAACATCGCCTACGAGAGTGAGCCATTTCAGCCAGCTGATTTTGAAAACTACTTCCCTGAAGGCGATGACAATTTACCTCTACTGCGGTGAGTTTTTTTAAGTCCACGTCATTTGAATTAAATTTTTTAAATTTAATAATACATCAATAACAATAATTTTTCTACAAAATTTCTGTAGGGATGGCGACGATGAGTGATTAAATTCAAATTATGCTTTTGTCTTTACAAAAAATGCAAAAAAAATTTTAAAATAAAATGTAAAAAAAATTAAAAAAAAATTAAAATAATATTTGTAGCGGTTATTAAACCGCTACAAATAAAAAATTAACCACTACTAAATGAATAACCGCTATAAAATGGATACATTAACCGCTACAAATAGCACTAGAAATATTTAACCGCTACAAAAATACAAATAACCGCTACTAACTAATAACCGCTACATTAACCGCTACAAATAGTATGTGGATCCCTATAAATACCCTTACCACAACTCATTTCAAACACTCCCCAATTTCTTTTCACCTTACCTTTCTTTCATTTTCTCTCATTTACAACTTCTTTCATATGAATAGAGGAGCTGAATAATACGATCAAATAAGGTAACAAGATTTTTAATTTTTTTTAGAATATTTCTTTCCTTTCTATAAAATTTATTCTAACCATTTTTTTTCTAGATATATCATAACTGTATCTCATTTTCATCTATTTTTCATACACAATTACATTATATTAGATAACATAATAATTCCTTATTACTTACCAATCATTAATAATATTATTAATATAAATTTTATACTAATCCAATTCAATTACATTTTTCCTTTTTATTTATTAATAAGTTAAACTATTGAATAATAAGCTAATTGAAATAGATAAAATAATAACAAAATAAACTATTTAATTTAATATTGAAAAAACAGAAACAAATAATTTTATATTTTTTAAAAAATTTTTAAATATTTGTAGCGGTTATTAAACCGCTACTAAATAACGCGCCACAACTCAAATTAATTTTTTTGGCGCCAATTTTGAATTTCATGAAATTAGTAGCGGTTTTCAAAACCGCTACTAATTTCATGAAATTCAAAATTAGTAGCGGTTTGTTAATCGCTACAAAATAAAAAAATGTCATTTTTTTCGCCAACAAAATTTCAATTTTTTATATTTGTAGCGGTTTGTTAACCGCTACAAAATAAAAAAAAAGTCATTTTTTTTCGCTCTCAAAATTTCAATTTTTTATATTTGTAGCGGTTATATAATCGCTACAAATATCTTTGAAAAAAATTTCGTCCATGTGGGTGTTGTAGCGGTTAAGTTGAACCGTTACAAAGGATGTAGCGGTTATTTTTGCTTAAGTAGCGGTTTTATATAACCGCTACAAAACTGCTTGCAACATACGATTTAGTAGCGGTTCTAGTAACCCCTACTAACTTTGTTTGTAGCGGTTAAAACCGCTACTAATACCCATTTTTAACCGCTACTAAATCACGTTTTTTTTGTAGTGACAACACATATCTCTTAATTAACAACTCCGGATTCGATATTAACAATTCCAATTTCTTCTTTCACACTTAACAAGTTTTAGAGCCAATAACAACACTCATCTCTTAATTAACAACTCCGGATTCAAAACTAACAACTCAAATTTCTTCTTTCACAATTAACAAGTTTCAGGGCCAATAACAACACTTATCTCGTCATTAACAACTCCGAATTCGTCATTAACAACTCCTATGTTGTTATTTCGACTGAGGGCTGAAGGGCATTTTCGTCATTTAGCCAAGATTTCAAAATCCCAGATTCCTCTGCCCGTCTGACACCCGCCTAATCTGTTATTTCCCATTTTCAATATACTGAATTGTCCTTTTACAATTTCTAATGTATTTTTTTGGAATTTTCCCAAAAAGATTCACTTTTTTTAAATAAAGAAAAATCATTCACTTTTGTGGAATGACGCAAGGCCAAGCCCATTTTGGTTGGGCCTATTGTTTATTGATACAATGGAAAAGAATTTTGGTTGGGCTCATTTATTGTTATTACTTATTAGTGTAATAATATTTGGTTACTTTTTTGTACCAAAAAAATTACTTTTATTATTAGTACTCTTCTAGTCATTAATGTAAAATATAGTTTTCTAATATGATTAGTAGATTGAGAAAGTTAAATAAATTATTTAATTATAACATATGTGACGTGATTTCTCCAAAATACTTCTGTGTTATAATGAGTTATATATCGATTTATAAATTAAATGAATTAGTTTGAAACAAAAATGATAAATATGAAAGATAGTATGAAAAATGACTTATATTTAGGATCAAAATCTACTACTAAAGTAGGTCGTACGGTTAGGAGCGAAAGAGTATTATTACTTTTATTATCATTTTTTATGAAATAGGATTAGATCATATAAGATTAGATTAATCATTTAAATTCTAGATTTCTGTGTAGATTTACCCTTATAAGAGTGCCTATATATAGATCAATTATGTCAAATAAAAGTACAGGTTGAGTCATCAATTGCTTAGCCAATTAATCCTGTGTCCAATTAATCTGAAAGCTAGCAAAGCACCTCATCTTGGTGGGTAGTTCATCTTCTGTATAAACTGACTGATGAGAAATATAGAGAAGTAGAACCTTAAAAAATTAATGAAATAAATGCAGGAACTTGTTCTATACAGCTTTATGAAAATTTGAAAATATTCACTTCATTACTGTGAAATCTGAATCACTTTCATCAGTTAGATATGAGGCCAACCAGTGGCTCTTGCCTGGGGTGATGATGGCCCTGTACCACCCACCATGATGGTGGGTAATTCTCCACTTTATTTTTGCTTTCTTCTTCCGCAGACGCTGGAAGATTGAGATCAAGAAAGTCTCTAATTTTCTGAACGGGTTTCTCTAGTAGACCCTTCAGCTGCGAAATGATATCTCTTATGACCAGCCAAAGCTTGCCCAGATGGAAAATCTTAAGGCAAATTGGACACTCGTGGTCTTTGTTCTCCTTGGGTCTATTGTAATTATCTCTTCCTCGTTCTCAAAATCAATAGAAAAAATCTCTTCCATGAATGAAAACTGTTGCTTTGATTGCTTCGAACCCATTCAACGTAGACCCAGTTGATGAACTCTCCGGTTTCTTCCCTTTTGAGTTCAAATTCGTTGAATCAAAGTTGCTGCCAATAGTCAGTTTTACTTTAGTCGTTTCAATTTTGCTCCTTTGATTAGTTTGGACCATAAAAAAATAGTTTAGATTTGACGTGGTGCCTTGCTAGCTTTCATATCAATTGGACTCAGAATTTAGAGCTTCTGAGAGATGAGGAGAAAAAGGACGTAAAGAGAATCCGGGTCCCAGTCTTGGTTGACTATTGAATGTGCATCACAAGTCGCAAAACACATTAAATTTGTGAATGGGTATGTCCCAAAACATAAAATAAATTTTAGGGTGGTCTAATCATCTATTACGTTTTTTTTTTCAACTTTATCTCTTGTTGATGGTATTTATTATATTTATTATTTCTCACTTATCCTCTTTACAAATAAGGGTATAGTTAAAAAAAAATACATTTTTTTTATATTTATTACTTTTAACTAATTTTAAAAACTTTCTTGATCAACACAAATCGATTATTTGAGGCCTACAATAATGGACAAAGAAAGTACCTATGAGCACATTCATACTCCTTCAATTCCCAAAGACCACATATTTTATTTGGAGTATATCAACTTATAAAGAGTTCAATAGACAAGCAAGTTATTTATGCGTTTTAAGTGCTAATAATAATGTTTGCATTGTTTGATTGCCAAGCATGAAATTGCACTTTGTAATTTCAAGGAATAATGGAAATTTTGGTCCTTCAGATTTGCGTCACACAAGTGCAAAAAGCCTTTTCACCGCGTCTTAAAAAAAAAGGGAAAAAAAAAAGGCTTACCGCACTGATTTTGTAATCGATCTTTCTACCACTATTTGCATTCAACCAATGTAGGAATGGCCAAGAATTTTTCATTTTTTCTACACCGGTCAATGCATATCCAGTGTAAAAAGTTTATGTATTTTAAATACTACCTCTAACCTTTAATATAAGATATATTCAGATAGTTGATCTTATATCTAAATGTAATATCTATTTTTCATATTTGTCAATTTTTTTTCTAATTTACCCTCTATTAATATTTCCTTAACAATAATCGAAAACGAGAAGGAATGAGAGAATTAAGGAAGATGACTGAGATAATTTAGAGAATATATGTCATATTAATTAATTTAACTAAAATATCATATTAATTAATTTAACTAACTTCCTTAATTTAATTAAATTAGGTAATTATGTTTATATTAAGGACCGGAGAGAGTACTTATTTAAGTTCTTCCCTAATCCCCTGTTTAAATAATAAGTTTTAAAGTCACAAAAAGCTGCAAAAAAAAAAAAAAACTTGTTAGAGTTTTTAACCATTCATGTGCAAATAATTGCAAAATTAAAGTGTGGAAGAAAATATGGCAACCATACATTTCTCATAGGATACAATTAATGCTCTTCCGCTTAGGAAGACTCGGAAACAACATATTATTTGCAAATTCAGGAGCATTGAGAGTTTCGTAATGATTCATCAGAATCTAGAGAACATCTGTTCTTGAAATGAGAGAAAAAGAGAGAGTATGTGTGTGTGGGTTTTCAAACATGAAATTGAAGTGATATTAAAGAGAAGACATCACACCAATGGAACATATATATCAAAGAACTTTTAAATGAAGAAAGAATCAATCATTTGGACTTGCAAGAGTTTCAAACATGTTTTAACTTCTAACAGCCATATTTAGAGTGTATAGATTTAAATTATATGGTCGTCATTACTATTGATGCATGCAGACCAATAAGCACAATTAAAAGTAGTTCGTATTTATAAACATTGTATCCCTGTTTTACCCACCATTAAAATGCAGTTGGAGTATTATTTGCTGCTCTTGTTCAACAATTTAAATTATGGTTAGTCATTTGTGTTTCAATTGAATTTTGTTTGATTTAAATCTCTTAGTTGTCTTCTTTTCGTTTTCTAAGACTCGTGTAAAAAAATAAAGCAATCAAACCCTGAGAATGAAAAAAAAAATTCATAGGCCAAATTGCAAATATTCATTATACTCTCTATGATTGCCGATTGGGGCCAGACTTCTAATGAAATGCTTTACCATTAGGAAAGCAAAGAGAGATAGAAAATATCATAAACCCACTAAGCTCTGTTTCCTACAGAGTGTCAAATAAACCATTTGAAGTCAATATAAAATACCAAAAAAAGTAGAGAATCATATTGTTTACTGTTACTCATTACAAGTTCCTTCTATTCTAATTATACAAAATCCAAGTCATGAAAAGTCACAGGTCTAGAGTTTCACTTATTAGTTTCTTACAATGAGAACATCACCAAGCTCTGATTTCTAGACAAGTTTGAAACAGCTAGTTCAAAACTGCTATAGTTTCGATCATTCTTTTGCTAAGCAATTCTTCTGCCACAAGCTACCATATTCATAAGTAAACTATCATAATTAAACAGCCATAACAAAATCACCCTCGGCTAAACGGGAAAAAGAATCCAGTGACATGATCTGTGGTTCATTCACTTGTACATTTTCAGTAATTCGTCTTACCTAATGAAGCGCTTGAACTGTTCAAAATGCAGAAAACACACCCATGACATGTACAAATCAATTTAAATCAAACTAACATATACAAACTATATGATAGGTAATATTATATATGTAAACAATACAGATCTCTCCGGCATGAAATTTTATTTTGTAATTTTAAGAGATAATGAAAATTTCGGTCTTTCAAATTTGCTTCACTTTAGTGTAAAAAAGCCTTTTAACTGTGGTTAAAAGAAATACCCCAATTTTGTATTCGTTGTAGATATAGCTAGTGTACAAAGTCTTAGATTAAGATTTTTTTTTTTTTTTAAAAAGATTCACTTTTTTTAAATAATACAAAATCATACACTTCCGCGGAATGACGCAAGCCCAAGCCCATTTTAGTTGGGCCTATTTATTTGTTTTTGATACAATGGAAAAGAATTTTTGTTAGGCTCACTTTTTGCTATTAGTGTAATAATATTTAGTTACTTTTTTGTACCAAAAAAGTTACTTTTTTTATTAGTACTCTTCTAGTCATTAATAACAAACATAGTTTTCTAATGAGATTAGTATATTGAGAAAGTTAAATAAATTACTTAATTATAATATATGTGACGTGATCTCTCCAAAATACTTATAGATTATAATGGGTTATATATCGATTTATAAGTTAAACAAATTAGTTTGAAAAAAAAATGATAAATATGAAAGATAGCATGAAAAATAACTTACATTTAGGATCAAAATCTATTACTAAAGTAGGTCATACAGTTAGGAACGAAAGAGTATTATTACTTTTATTATCATTTTTTATGAAATAGGATTAGATCATATAAGATTAGATTATCATTTAAATTCTAGATTTCAGTGTAGATTTACCCTTATAAGAGTGCCTATATATAGATCAATTATGTCAAATAAAAGTACAGGTTGAGTCATCAATTGCTTAGGCAATTAATCTTGTGTCCAATTAATCTGAAAGCTACCAATGCACCTCATCTGGGTGGGTAGTTCATCTTCTTTATATACTGACTAATGAGAAATATATAGAAGTAGTACCTTAAAAAATTAATGAAATAAATGCAGGGACTTGTTCGATACAGCTTTATGAAAATTGAAAATATTCACTTCATCACTGTGAAATCTAAATCACTTTCATGAGTTAGATATGAGGCCAACCAGTGGCTCTTGCCTGGGGTGATGATAGCCCTGTACCGCCCACCATGATGGTGGGTAATTCTCCACTTTATTTTTGCTTTCTTCTTCCGCAGACGCTGGAAGATTGAGATCAAGAAAGTCTCTAATTTTCTAAACTAGTTTCTCTAGTACTAGTGACCCTTCAGCTGTGAAATGAGATCTCTTATGACCAGCCAAAGCTTGCCAGATGGAAAAATCTTGAGGCAAATTGGACACTCGTGGTCTTTGTTCTCCTTGCATCTATTGTAATTATCTCTTCCTCGTTCTCAAAATCAATACAAAAATCTCTTCTTGCTTTGACCAACCCATTAATGAAAAATGTTGCTTTGATTGCTTCGAACCCATTCAACATAGACCCAGTTGATGAACTCTCCGGTTTCTTCCCTTTTGAGTTCAAATTCATTGAATCAAAGTCACTGTAAATGGTCAGTTTACTCTAGTCGTTTCAATTTTGCTACTTAGATAAGTTTGGACCATAAAAAAATAGTTTAGATTAGGAGGAGGAGGATGTTAAGTGGTGGGAGATTGAAAAAGAACCGTGACACAGGAACAAACGGGGAGGGAGTGAGGAGAGAGAAGTTGTCTATTGGAATATGTGCTAGTTTGAGTTTCTTGATGGAGGTCCCCGGCGTCCAAGTAATGTCGCTGGCAAGAGCTTTAGGAACTGAGGAAAATGCTGGAATGACTAGGTGCTCGAAGAATGAAGTCAATGGGGTTCCTTCCATTGAAGAAGAATCAGATCATCCAGGAAGCAGAATGATGATCAGGGATGCTTCTTCAAATAATCCTAAGTTTGCTTATTCTTTCAAAGACTCGCTTTCAGGATTTAGGGGAACAGAGTATAATGGTATTTCTCATGGCATCCCTAATGTGGAAGACGAAGTCTTTTTCTCAGATATCTTGAACCAGTCCTGGGATATTCCCCAGCCTTCAGAATAGCTAAAAAGCCTCATGGATGTTTACCCCACAATGAAATTGTCTCAGGAAGAATATAATCGATGGGCTAAACCTTGGAATAACGCTCTCATTGTCATTGTCTTGGGTGCAAAATTCAAGTTCTTCAGGCTTAAGGAACATTTATGTAAAATCTGGCAGACAAGTAATTTTGAGCTAATCGATCTTCCCAACAACTACTATGTTGTAAAATTTAAAGAACAGGATGACTGGCAGCAGCTCTATGCGAAAATCTTTTTGGAGGACCATGGACAATAGTTCAGCACTCAATCCTGGTGCAGAGGTGGTCTCCATACTTCAATCCATTCCATAATCCTCTGGGAAGGGTAGCAACCTGGATTCGAATTCCTCATGTGCCGCTTCTATGTTACAATAAGGATTGTATGTGGAGACTTGGAGATATGGTTGGGAAGACTCTTAAAGTGGACATGAACTCCATTGATAATCTGGAGCAGGATGAAGCAAAAATTTGCAGGGGACGTTATGCCAGGATCTGTGTCGAATTGAACCTGCAAAAAAAACTTGTCCCTCATGTTATCTCAGCATCGGAGCTTTTCAACATTGAATATGAAGGCTTGAGCCTTATATGTTTCTTATGCGGTAGATACGGTCACAAGCAAGATCAGTGTCCATGGAAATTTTTACCTGAAAGTGCCTCTCATGCTAAGGGTTCGTCTGGATCTATAAGCCACGCAGCTCTACCACCACCGAAGATGTCATCGGGAAATATTCTCCAGACTAGAGATGAGCTATTTGGCCCGTGGATGTTCGTGCGGAAGCCTGCCAAAGCGTGAACTTTGAGAAGCAATGACGGTAGGATCAGAGTGGGTGGTAAAGGCTATGCAGAGGATATAGGATAGGGCAGAGGATCCAGATTCGGCACCCTAGCTAGTACGAATGTAGATGAAAGTGGGATTCCCAAGCTGCCTTTAGCTTCTGAGCAGGGGAAAGGGAAAGGGAAAGGCAAATCGGTGGATGAGTTAAGATTGGTAAAAGGACAGCCGCATCCCAATAAGCCTCTGCAGCAATTTGTAAGGGAAAGTCAAACTTTTTTGAAGAAGAAAGTGTCAGAATAGGGGTCTAACCAGATGCAATTCAAAAAGGGATTTCACGTGGGACACAAGCGCTGGGCCAAAGTGAAGAAGACGAAGGTAAACGCCAAGCCCAATCAAATTGAAAATAACGAAAGACCCAAGGTTTCGGTCTTGGGCTTAAAGGATGCAGAAGGTTTGGGAGGCTCTTCTTTGTTAAAGCCCAAGAAAGGATTGACCCAGATAACCCATAAGTTGATTAAAGGCAACTTGCAAAGTTGTGGGCCTCACCAAGATGGAGGGATTGTTGAGACGCATCCAGCAGGCCACATAATGAATTCTGTTGTGTCCGAACCTCACATAGGAAAGGAAAAAGGAAAAAGTGTAGTAGCCTCTATTTGTAATGCTGATGTAGCCAAGACTCACAAAGAAAAGGAAACAGAAACTAGCACTCTTCCTATTTCTGAGAACGCCAAGGAATAGGTATCATCTTCGGACTCTTCAAGCATGGAGTTGGTTCCGTGGGTTGAAACAAGTACTAACCGAGAGCTTAAAGACCAAGGTTCCGAGCTGCTCTCCATCTCCCAATTGGAAGTGGTTGTCATGATGGGAGGAGACCCACCGGACAAGTAAGTACCGCATTCCTATCTTGCATGTTTGTATATATCTATTTATTTATGATTGTCTCATCTTGGAATTATCGGGGTGCAGGAGGTAGTGCTTTTCCTCAGATATTAAATGATGTGGTTAAAAAATATGGAATTAATATGATGTGCTTAATTGAGCCAAGAATCAGTGGTATTAGAGTCGATAAGGTAGTGAGGAAATTGGGTTTCAATGACTGGTTGAGAATTGAAGCCATAAGGTCGCAGGCGGTATTTGGGTGTTATGGAATAATTGTGAGTTCCATCTTGAATATGTATCTTCAAACACGCAGCTTCTTCACTATAAAATCTCTGCTAATAACAATCTGAATCCCACTCTTGTCACTTTTGTTTATGGGGATACTAGTGTTTTGAAGAGAAAGGATCTGTGGTTGTCACTGTCAGCTATCCATCAAACAATGTCCATTCCATGGTTGGCACTAGGTGACTTCAATGCCATCCTTAGCCCCAATGATAAAATAGGAGGAGCTGATCCCATTCTTAACTCTATGAATGATTTCCAAAATTGTATTGATTGCTGCAACCTTATTGAAGTACCGATCGTGGGGGATAGATTTACTTGGGAAAAAACTGGGGTGAAGGAAAGACTGGACTGGGTCTTCTATAACTTTGATTGGGAAATCCAAAACCCCCAGGCCAAAGCTTATCAAAACCTCAAATTCAAGTCCAATCATCGAGTGGTTGTAGTTTTTGATAAAAATAATAATGCATACAGCAAAAGGGAAAATCGCTTTCTATACCAGGCAGCATGGTGTATTGAAGATGGTTTTAGTGATGTGGTCAAAGCAGCTTGGCAGGGAAAGAATTGGCTTTAGGGGCATCTAAAGTTTGTAAAAGAGGCTTCAGAGTGGAACGTTAGAGTGGTTGGGAATGTATCAAAAAAGAGAGAGAAATCATCCGTAGATTGGAAGGAATTGATCACGACAGGTGTAAAAAGGGTTGTCAAAATGGCCTCTTTAAGATTGAAAAGCAACTTTGGAGCATGTATCAAAAAATCACTTTTCAAGAAGAATTGATATGGTTTCAGAAATCTAGGTGTAAGTGGCTAAGCGGGAGTGACCAAAATACAAAATTCTTTCATGCCAATGTATTAGCTAAGAGGAAAAGATGTAAAATTGAAGCTTTATAGGACGACAATGGTCACTGGGTAACTGATGAAGCACAGTTGAGAGGTATGGCACTTGATTATTTCCAGAATCTTTACTCGGTGGATAACTTATCAACCCCCTTTTCTCCCTGGACGGTGTGCTTCCCAATATTATAAGATCAGCATTTAGACCTCCTTCAGAGGCATGTATCTCCGGTTGAGATAAAAAATGCAGCTTTTGATATGGGAGCTTTTAAATCCCCAAGACCAGATGGCTTACACCCCCACTTTTTCTAAACTCAGTGGAATACGGTGGGGCAGCAGATATGTGACCTAGTGGCCAGTATCTTTGCAAACCCAGAGGACATTCATGAAATTAATCAGACAAACATTGTTCTCATCCCAAAGATCGATCGGCCTACATCTTTGCAAGACTTTAGACATATTTCTTTGTGCAATGTGAGCTACAAAATTGTTAGTAAAGTAATTGCTAACCGCTTTAAAAGTATCATGAGCCATCTTGTCGCAGAGAATCAGTATAGCTTTATTGCAGGCAGGCAAGGCATGGACAACATCATCTTAGCTCAGGAGGCAATCCATTCCATAAGAACCAAGAGGGGGGAAAAGGTTACATAGTAGTGAAAGTTGATATGGAAAAGGCTCTTGACAGGCTTGACTGGCGTTTCTTAAAGTTCACTCTCCACAGCTTAGGGCTGAAGCTGATTTTGTTAAGTTGATTATGTGCTGTGTCTCATCCACTTCAATGAGCATCATCTGGAATGGAGTAACATCAGATAGTTTCACTCCTTCAAGGGGGTGATGCAAGGAGACCCTCAAAGCCCATATCTGTTTGTCCTATGCATGGAATTACTCGGTTAGTTAATTCACCAAGAAGTTGAAATAGGTAACTGGTGCCCTTTGCGACTGAACGCTGCTAGCCCCAAGATTTCGCACCTCTTGTTTGCTGATGATTTGATTCTTTTCGATGAGGCATCAGTTGAGTAAGTGGAGGAGATTCAGAATGTTATGGAATTGTTTTGTCGAGTTTTTGGTCACAAGATCAATTTGCACAAATCTAAAATGTTTGTTTCTCTAAATGTCTACTTTAACTGAGCGTATGAGCTAAGTCAAACTATAGGGATTGGACTGACGGCTGACCTAGGGAAATATTTGGGAGTTCCTATCCTTCACAAACGTATGGTTAACACGACTTTTGCTCTGATTCTCTAGAAGGTTTAGTCAAAATTGACTAGCTGGAAAGGAAGACATCTAAGTATGGCAGGGCAGACGATCCTCATCAAGTCAGCTCTATCTGCCATTCCACAATATCAGATGCAATCAACCCTTGTTCCGAAGGGGGTGTTATCTATAGTTGAAAAATTGAGTCGAGACTTCTTTTAGAACCAACATAATGAATCCAAGAAACTGCATCTGTTAGCATGGGATGTTCTAAAGAGAAGGAAGTGTGAAGGAGGCCTGGGGATAAAAGATCTACATTGCCAAAACAAAGCTTTCCTAATGAAACTGTGATGGGGCCTAATCACTAAACCTGAAGCCTTATGGGTGAAATGCCTACGTGCGAAATACTCATGTGGAATGGATTTGATACCGAAGGTTCAGAGATGGCTCAATCAATCAGCTGTGTGGAGTGGCATAGTTGCAGTATGGAAGGATTTCGAGAGGGGTCTTGGCAAAAAAAATTAGAAATGGAAGAAACACCTATGCTTGGCAGGAATGCTGGGCCCCAGTTGACAAGCCACTAAAATACTTCATTGAAAGGAACACACACCTTCTTGATATTGATGCTCAGGTTTGTTCCTTTACAACACAGACGGGCCACTGGGATAAAGCCAAATGGGAAACCTTTCTTCCCACTTGGGTGGTAGATAAGATAACGATGGTGACACCCCCAACGAGCACCGGTGATGACGTGATTGGTTGGAGGAATGCTCCCGACGGTGACTTTAGTGTGAAGTCAACTTATGAGAAGATCTATCATCAACAAAACCTCAATTCTCAACCCCACTGGCGGCATTGATGGCACTGGGGAATTCCTGAAAGAGTCAAACTCTTTATGTGGCAAGTATTCTATGAGAGGCTCCCAACAAATGATACAAGAGTGAGACATAATCCACATGTTTCAAACACTTGCCCTTTTCAGTGTGAGAGTGAGGAGAACATTCTTCATGTGTTGAGAGATTACGAGCAAGCTCAAAGAGTGTGGTCCTCTTTAACTAACCCCATATACTATCCTATGTTTTTAATGGTTGTTTGCAGGAATGTCTACAATGGAACATGCAGTACTCACCAGGCAATAAGGGAACTTCTAGATGGTCATGGCAACAAGTATTCAGCACAACGTGCTGGCCCCTATGGAAGAACAGATGCAGTCAACCATTCGAAGGGGTAGCTGAGAAGCCATAAGAGATAGTACATAGTGTTAGGATCGGTAGGCACAGTGGAAGAATTTTAAAAATTTTCACCGATCCTAATCGAGGATCTATCAACGGCGTTTAAACCAAGTTGGAAGGATTCATACCTTTTGATGATTCAGAGTTTTCACGATCTCTAGGAGCCAACACGTCAGGTCCGCTCCCTCTACCGATATCTACACGAATGCTCTCCAACCGAAACTGCGTGCTAGCGCCTCTAATATCTCCTAGGGTTTCACTTGCGGCTCTCAATTCTCATGTGCGTATAAATATATCTGCTCTATCAAGTTTATAACCTATGAGGGCTATTTTCAAATTTCAAAATTAATCATCATTAATTTTGAAATTAATTAGCAATTAATTATCTTGATGAGCTAATTAAATAAATTCAGTTTAAATTAAACTTGTCCAACAGTTTTAATTTAACCTATTTATTTAATCCAAATAAAGAGCCATTAGATTTAATTTACCTTCATAAATTAAATATGAGATACTATATCTCTATCATGTTAGTTATTAAATTTAACATATCTTAATAAATTAAATTTAAAACTAACACAATATAATAATATCATATAATATATATATATATATATATAAAAGATATATATTTCGAAAATATATATATCTATATAATATTATTAAATATAATAATATCATATAATATATATATACATATATATATATATATAAGATTTTAAAGGTAGTTGGGACAAATTCCTTCTATTGGCAAAGTTTGCCTACAACAACAGCTATCATTTGAGCATTCAAATGGCTCCATATGAGGCACTATATAAGAGAAAGTGTCAATCACCTTTGTGCTAGACAAAGTTGTCTGAGAGGCGCTTACTTGGGGCAGATATTGTTGATAAGACAACAGAGCAAATAAAGTTGATTAAGCAAAGGTTGCTAGCTGCTCAGAGCCAACAGAAAAGTTATGAAGATAAGAAGCGTAAACCTCTAGAATTTGAAGTCGGTTACCACATGTTTATGAAAGTTTCACCAGTTACAGGTATTGGCAGAGCACTAAGAGTAAAGAAGTTGCAACCGAGATATATTAGTCCATCTGAGATCTTGGCGAGGATTGGGCCAGTGGCATACCGCATTGCTTTGCCACAGAACCTGAGCAGGTTGCATGATGTTTTTCATGTTTCCCAATTGAAAAAGTATCAACCCAATCTAGAGCATGTAATTGAATATGAAGACGTGGAAATACAGGACGATTTGACTTATGAAGTCACACCTGACTGAATCATCGATCGGCAGGAGAAGAAGCTCAGAAGCAAGAGTATCTCGTTTGTAAAAGTTGTCTGGAAAGGGTTATCTCCTAGAGAGGCCACATGGGAAATAGACGCAGATATGAGAAAGTGTTACCCGGAGTTTATGGCTATGTATTTGTAGCAAATTTCAGGAACGGAATTTATTTTACTAGGGAAGAAATGTAATATCCCAAATTTAATGAAGGTTAAAATTTTCTAAAGAGAAAATTTAAATGGGAATTTGATAATAAGTCAAATTATGAAACCTATGAAATTTAAGGAATCTTAAATTAGACAATGGGAAATATTAGGGCCTAATGTGTGTATCTAATAGGATAACATTATACCTATATATATTAAAAACACACATAAGCATAAGCAATATTCTTACCGACACTCAACTTACCGACACAAGAGACACACACATGGATAAAACACACCCACTTTACACATTTCTCACTTTCATTCGGACAACACACACACTTGTCATCACACACCTATTCAATCAACATCCCACACACAATATCACTTATTAATTCCTCCAACTCCCATTTACGTCTGCAGCCAAAATAAAATAGAGAAAGAGAGAGTGAAAGAAAGAGAGAAAACAGAATAGAAAAGAGAGGAAGAGACGTGAGTGAACCGGAGGAAGTTATATTGGAGTAGAGGAAGAAACAAGCTCTAAACCTTACATACAACCACTGATCCTTGTATAGGTGAGTCTCCTACACGTTTATCTTCATTTTCCCATTGGATTTGAGGTTTTTTTCTGGGTTGTTTAGTTGCTTGAATTGAGAAAATTCGCCGAAAAATTCTGTCACCAAAAAGTTGTTAAACCAGTGATTGTGTGACTATTTTGGGGTTCTTTGGTTCTGAAATTTGATCATTAACCTCAGGAAATATGTGTAGGAGAGTATAGAGTTAAAGTTTATGAGGTTTAGAGTACAAATTCATGTAGTACATGTTAGTTTTCTTAATTCTGTTTTGCTGTCCGAAAAATAGAGTACATACCTGAAACTTGTAAAATCTTAAACAGAGGCTATAGATGGAATTTTCAAATGGGTCTTTTTGTATATATATTTTAGGATGTGTAGTTGATGATAGAATCAAGAAAAGTATAATTTGGAGTGAAAATGGATGAGTTCTTGATTTTTGTATTTAGACTATCAAAACTGACATTTTTGGGAGTCAGTCAGTATCATATTACGTTTTGACCAGACAAACCTTAGTGACAAATTATGAAATTTTACAGGAATATAGTAGATATTCATAGCTTTCAAATTCGTCTAAGAACGCATTATTTTGATATCTTAAGAGAGAGTTATGATTTATGAAATTTAAGTCAGTAACAGAGAACATTCTGGACGTTCAAGTCTAGCAGTTATGATTTTTTATAATTATGGGAAACATTAGATGATATCTAGTAGTTTTGGGTACTTTTCTATGAAAGTACACTTAAATAGCTTTCCATAGAATTTCAGAACACTCAATTTCGATATTTGTAGAATTAGTTAAGAGTTTTGGAAATTGAGCTATGTTTCTAACGATTTTTACTCATTTTTATTTAATTATTTATTTAAATAAATCAATAACCTTGTTGGGAGATTATTCAAATGGTAGTTTTAAGAAAAATCTAGTTCTAATGCAGAACAGGAAGGGGTAAGGGAGAGCAGAGAAGAAGAGAGAAGTGCTAGAAGGAGATGAGAGAGAATAGAGAAGAGAAATAGAGAAGAGAGGTCGGAGGATAGCAATAAAGGAGGGAGAGATATAGGCAAATAGAGGGAGGAGAGAAATATAGGAAGAGGAAGAAACTTAATAATTCATATTATTTAATCATAAGACATCTACAAAATGAGATTCTTGAGAGCTATTTATAACCCAACTCTAACCCTCGGAATTAAAAAGAGAACATTCTAGAAATTATAAAATTAAATTGAAATAACAATTAATAATAAATATAACAATAAATCAATACTAAAAGAAAATATTTTTAAATCTTCTCATTAATCTTCAAATCTCCTTGATGGTCTTCAAATCTTCTAGTATCTACAATTAATCTTTTACTTCCTATTTTCATTTCCATCATTTCTCGCCCACTTGAAGAACTCGCCTACTGACGAACTAAAAGGGAGGCACAGATCTAAGGAAGTGAATGAGATTGACGTGCTAGCAATGAAGTGATGTCAAACAGAGCTCTGGAAGGTGAGATTTGGCCTTGGTAGCATATTTCAAGAATCAAGGATGACCATTGTTTTTGAGTTTTTTTGGGAAGTTTTTTATGGCTATTTGGCTTCGATTTGGATTTTGAAAGCTATTTTAAAATGCTTACGCACAAGCAGAAGAGAGGTAGGAACCTAGATCTAATACCAAATTGATGCAGGAATCAATTGACCTTACCATGGTAGGAAATAGAAGAAACTAAATATAAAAGGCCTACCATGGTTGTTTAGAAAACAATTGTTTTCTTTAAAGCTTTTAAGACACTATCATGCTAGAAAAGGATATGCCATCATATAATAGTTTTAAATAACAATTCGAAAAGTTAATCAGAACAATTTAATAAATTATTTCCAAACACAGCAAAAGTAAGTACTAGGGATCACTGACAAAAAACTAGGCCTCAGGCATTTAAAGCCCAACATGACAATAGTCATTCCACAAGCCCAAACAACAACTTATTAAATCCCCTAACCCAAATCCATTTTTGCAAATTCATGGCGACAGGGGCTCTACCCAATAATAACAATACTTATTTATTGAATTTCTCAATCAAACACCAAAATCAATAGTTTTCATAACCATAGTTTACAATATTCAAATTGTATAGAATTCTCAAACCATAATTAAATAGTTCCTCGGTCATGGCAATACATATGCAAATAGGAATGACAATGATGGCATGTGCCAGTAAGAGGAACCTTAACAAGAGCCTACAAGTAGGCTCACCTTATACAATTTCCCTACAACCCTATTCTGATCTCACCTGAAAAAAAAAATAAAAATAGCAACCATGAGATCTAAAGATCTCAATAACCATTAGTTATTTAGAAATATACATGCAAACCAAGATCGAGAACATACAGTTCCAAAATCAAGTACAAGTCAAAATAATTTTTATATATTTTTCCTTTACATAACTAATTCTCAATTCGATTACCAAAATCACCTCCAAAAAATGTTCCAAAACAATTGAACATCATAATTCATTTTCTAAATATCATTCATAAGAAATTTCACAAAAGCATGTCTCAACCTTATTACAAAAATAATTATACAAAAGCTTTATCATATTCAAATCATAAATCACATATATAATATGCCAAGCAAATGACTGATGCATAGACTACCCTTATTACGATTAACCACCCTTATAATCGCTGATTGGAGCCATAGCTAACAAATGATTTATCCATTTAACTGGATTACTCATGATTCCAAATCATGAGGTGTCACTCAGCCAAGGTCCCTAGCTCAACATGATTGGACTATGGCTTCCCTCCTTTTGATGAAACCAAGGAGGTGTCACTGTCTACTGAACCCGTTGTAATTCCCAGTCAAAGGAAAAACATTGGAGACGGGGCCTTAAGAATCGCCACTCACTATGCATCGAGTAGTGGCATAACACATGGTATTTACATACACAATAACTCCCATCACCGCTCCACATTCATCTATGTGCATCAAGTACAAACAATCACAATTATGGCATGTATATACAAGTTCCAAATCATGAGTATGCATGGTTCCAAACAAGATTTATCAAATAATAGATCCTCTCAATCATCAGTAAGATAACAAATAGCATCATCTAAAATATATAGCATCATTTCCATATCATTTATAACAAATGATATTTCCATCGTAACACACAAACATGCTTAAACACTTTCAAAAATACATAACCATGAGTTCTAAAACACACAAGCATGCTTGAATAGTTTCCAATCTCATCAATATGAGTTTTTAGTCAAATATGCAATTCCAAATCAAGCATTCCATGGGCACAACAAATCCCAAAGCAGTTTAAGATATATATATATATATATAGTTGACAAGTATATAAAAGAATAACCAAGGTTACCTCTACTCCAAGCTTATTATTACTAACACTTGAATGCTTCCAATTTACCAACACCAAACAATCTAACTTCAATCTACATAGTTATTATACAATTTCTTATTAATCAAATTGCTAAACAAATAATCAAATTAATGATATAGATGTAAAGTCTCCAACTCTACCTCTAACTTCCAAATCATATATACTGCCCAAATTTCTATCGTAGTATCAAATCCCATCATTTCTAAATTCCAATAACACATTTGAACTAACAATTAGCCTGTAATAACTCAAATAGACCAAAATCCCAATTTCTCCTAAGGTTCCAACTAAAATACACATTTTTAACTTACAAGCATTAACAACATTCTAATCCGATTGAACATAAATTCTATCTCCAATAAACATTTCCCAATGATCAAACTCAAGTTTAATTGGTTATAACTATCATATTCAATTATAACCACCCTCTAACAATTAAACCCTAACTCTGAATCTCCCCAATAATGTAATAGAAAAGTTCTACACTAATTAAATGCAAGTATTCACTTACCTTACAATCATACGGTTCCCATTTGTCGAAAATCAACACTTGCTCCAAGCCCTAATCTCCAAACTTGCTTTATTGCCAACAACATTTACACTTTTGGAAAGCTTCCAATGAGTAGAAAAATATTTTTGAAATAAGCATTGAGGGTTGGAGATTTTATGAGGGAGAAATGATGCTCAAAGATATCTTAATCCTCCATTAACAAAGGACTGAAGCTTCTTGCTGAAAAGAAAAAGAAAAAAATTATGCGGGGAAGTAGAGAAGAGACACTGGAAGAGATGATAGAATCATTGTAACATCACAGCACCTCGCTCTCAATATTGTTCACTTTGAGGCCAAATGCGTCAAGAGGGGGAGGTATACAGACCCTTATAATGTGTGTTTCATTCCCCTCCCTATCCGATGTAGGACATAACACTCCACCCACCTTTGGGCCCAGCGTCCTCACTGGCATATCAACCCATATCGACCCGAGCCTTGCTCTGATATCAGTAAAGTGTTATGTTCTACATTGGCTTGGGAGGAAAATGAAAGACGCGTTATAAGGGTCTAGATACCTCCCAATCTCAACGCATTTTTAAACCAAGAGGAGGAACATGGCCCTAATGCAGACAATATCAAAAGTGAGGCACTATGATGTTACAATCGGTATCAGAGCCAGGTTCAGGTAAATGTGGGTTAATGTTCCAGCGAGGACATTGGGCACAAAGATGGGTAAAATGTTATGTCCCACATTGACTGGGGAGGGGAACAAGAGACGCCTTATAAGGGTCTAGATATTTTCCCATCTCAACGTGTTTTAAAACCATGAGGGGTGATGAGGGCCCTAAAGCGGACAAAATTGAGCGTGGGGCATTGGGATATTATAGTCATTATAAAAAGGGGTGAGGGTCCCACCCATTTTTTTTTACATTCCATTATCTTTTTTTATTCTTCTTTTCTTTATTCTCCCTGTCTTTTTTTTTTATTTTTTATAAAAATTTTAAATTTATAATTACTAATAATTTCTTATTTTGAAATTGGTAAATATCTTAATCGCCTTTCCTAATTAACCACCATTTGCCAAAAATTCCCAAAGTAAAAACAAATTAAGCTTTATTTATGAATTTAACTCATAAAAATTTCTATAATATATAAATAATTATAATATTTTAGGGGGGAAATATTTTAAATACTTGTATTTAATCCCACCTAATCCTTATTTAATTATTTCTATATTCAAATAATTACATGGTAATTTCCAATTACCATAAAATAATTCCATAAAATTCAAGGGAAAATTCCATATAAAGACGGTTGAAATAGGAAAATCCTATATAAGGTTGGTAAAATCAACAAATCTAAAATTGGGTCATTGACCCAATTTAGGATATTTAAATGTTGGTTATTTTCCAATAATACCCCTAACCCATGGTCTAAAGAAAAGAGGAAAGGAAAAGCCTCCGTTTTCAATTATCTTTACGGCGGAAGAATCAAAACAACGGAGCAAATAGAATGAAGGCAATGTTTTCACTAGAAAATTCCCAACATCAAATAAGCAATAACATGTCCCTTTTCTTTTTGGTGAGTTCAACGGCGATCTTCATAGCGTTGCGAAGAGAATTCAAATCTAGGGAACAAACTGAAGGTTTTTAATTTTGAAAAAGTCCCAAAGATAAAATGCAATTTTTTTTTTCCAGAAAAAACCAAAAACTACATCAAGTTGAAATTTTCAGTTTTAAGTCCAAACAAAACAGTGATATTAGAAACCATTCATTGATGAGAATATGCCGCGGAGGTCAACAGAGATAAATGAATCAAAACATCATTCAACGCTTGTAAGCAATTTTTGCATTAATTCTAACATGTCCTTCATTCTTTTCTATTTCATAAACTAAATACATCTCTTTATTTGTGCGTTCAGATTTCTTCCCACCAAGGCAAACAGAGATATACAGAGTGTAGGATTCTTCACATAAACTGTGAGAAAATTCTCGTGGGATGCAAGCAAAGGACTGACTGACCAACAAAACAATAATGTGGCCACACTTAATTACCCTTCATTATCGTGTATATTAGTATATATGCTTTTCGACGTCTGATATTACAAAGCATTGACTGACTCACATATAAAAAAACAAATCTGTCTAAGTACATATATTAACTAAAAGGGATTAAGGAATGAAGATTTAACATTAGAACCAACTTATTGTATCCTTCTTTGCTGATTTTCTAACTGTGTCGAGGCCTCCAATGAATTTTTTGCCGTTAGGGTTCTTACATAGTGCGTAAACAATATAGTTTTGTCTCCAATTTAACTTTTTTTTTTTAATAACTAAGGGATATAGAGGTTATTTAGCCCAATTTCTAAATCCCTAATTATGTCACATAACCTAATTGATAATATGTTAAGTTTAGTAACTCAAATTAGAATTTGGATAATTCAACCGTCATTATATAGGATTTTCCCAAAATTCAACTCAATAATAATAACATATACTACCTTCCATTTTAAATCTTATTTCATTTGTTTTCCATTTTTATAATTCTCAAATAATGCGTTTGATGTTCTCTAAACCTCAAATTACTCAACAAATCACATCCCTAATAGTATTTAAATATTAAAATAAAATTG
Source organism: Inga oerstediana (assembly GCA_963210345.1). Lineage (NCBI taxonomy): Eukaryota > Viridiplantae > Streptophyta > Magnoliopsida > Fabales > Fabaceae > Inga > Inga oerstediana. The sequence continues at coordinate 60,495,510 of OY723400.1, read as the reverse complement.
GAATGTTACATTATAGGCCTCAACCTAATCCTAGGAATTAATAACGGAATAGAATGCAATTACAATAAATAGGAATTGATAACAGAGCATTCTAGAATACTAAATTAAAAGCAAATAACATTAGTGATAAAAGATAATAAACAATCAACATTAAAACAAAATATTCCCTAATCATCTTATTAATCATAAAAATGCTTAGTTGTCTTCAACTCTCAGAATCTTCCATTATTATTTTCATCTTCCTTTCGTATCTCTATCATTTCTTCCCCGCTTGAAGAACTCAGCTCCTGACAAGTTAGAATGGAGGCACAGATTTGGCTTCTGGAAAGCCTTTCCAACAAACAAGGTTATAAAACATCAGATATTGAAGGGAACGAGCATTCTGATCATACTGATTTGGAAAACCCTTCCAATAAACAAGGTAGTTGTAGAAGTTATCACCGAAGGAGAAACAATGTGCTCTTCTATAACTACAACAACTTCAAGATAATAAGTAGCATGATTATGATGAACTTGAAGAATAGGATGTCAATATACAATAGAAATCTAATAAATTTGAACACCTGTTTTGTCAAGATTTCCAACATGATGAATCTCTATGGTTTGTGACTCATGATCTTTGGTCACCAATGCAAAATCTTGATTTAATTCAAGACTCATGTCTTCACAGTGCATGGAGATTTCTTTTGGTTTAGCCTCCTCTTGCTTCTTAATAACATCTATGTTAACTTCATCTACTTCCTTGACCTCTTCCATGGCTATGCTTTCACTTACAATAGAAAACCCAATTTCAGGATCAATTCTACTGTTAATATCTTCTTGTAGCACATCATGCATCATTGAAGGAGGATCAAAGAAGCCACCTTTTGAGAAAGATATCTCAATACCTCGTTGTCTAACCATATCTATGAGTGCCCTCTTAATTTCTTCAAATTTGTGGTTTATGCTCAGTTCCAATTCCTCCCTAGACTTCTTTCAAACCCTTCCATGTTCCATAAGGCTATTTTGTGCAATTTGGATACTATTGGCCATTTACACGGTCAGTTGAACTTTAAAAGAAAAAGGAATGATATTTTTTGGCTTCTTTTTTTTTTTCCTCTTTTATTCTCAACTTTTTTTTTTCTTTTTTCCTCTTTTTTCAACTAAAATAACAAAAAAGAAACTAAATATTGCAAATAGCAATAAGAACAACTTAAAGAAAGAAAATTGCTTTGGTTGATTTTCTTTAAGAGTTGGGCAGTGAAAGCAATGAAGGGAACCAGGCTCTGATACCAAATTGATGCAGAATAGGAAGGAAAAAGGGAGAGGAGAGAAGAAGAGAGAAGTTCCAGAAGGAGATAAGAGAGAAAAAAAGGAGGGAGGACAACAAGAAAGGAGAGAGAGAACTAGATGAATAAAGGGAAGAGAGAAATATAGGAAGAGGAAGAAACTTAGTAATTCATATTATTTAATCATAAGACATCTAGAAAATGAGATTGTTGAGAACTATTTATAACCCAACTCTAACCCTAGGAATTAAAAAGAGAACATTCTAGAAATCATAAAATTAAATACGAATAACAATTAATAATAAAGATAACGATAAATGAACATTAAAAAAAATCTAAATCTTCTCATTAATCTTCAAATCTCCTTGATAGTCTTCAAATCGTTTAGAATCTACAATTAATCTTATTCTTCCTATTTTCATTTCCATCAAGTTCTCACTTGCTCTCTAATGATAGCTATTCTCTGTTGTCATCACTGTGCTTACACATAGTTTGTAGATTCTCTGATATATATATATATATACACTTTTTTCTAACTGTATTCTCTAATGTGGTAACATCCATTTTAGATCATAAACCATGTGGATCACTCTTTTGAATCATCTAGCAATATTGAGAGGTATTTTATAGTCCTTCACTATTACGTACTCTGAATCATGAAATGATGAAATTTATATTTGCTTGTATTTAGCTTCAAAAATAATATGTCTTACACTCCTCTTTGGTCCTAAATATTGGAACTAATTAATGAAGAGTTTATTTCGAACATAAATATGACATAATTGGCTACGCCATTCCCAAAAAACCAAACAGACACACACATATCAGTTTTAGTTAAAAGACAATTATACATTTAGGAGAAATAAGGTAGACACCAATCTTTTTGAAAGGTGAGAACTTCCAAACTATTATAAGAAGTTTATTAAGACTTCACTTACATAACAAAATTACCAAAGTAAAGAGAGCAGGACAAGGATGAAAAGTACAAAAACAAACACGTAAGAAAGGAAAAAATTGCAAGTGGTCAAGTAACACTAGCATTACTCAGTACAGACAGAACATTGTCAAAAGAAAAAGGAAATTTTGAATAAACTCATAGTGCGTTTAGAACCAAGTGTAGTGGTATACAACAAGTCGAGAATGACTTGTGAAAAAATAAAGGTTAAGACTTAAGTGCATGTTATAGAAATATATATAATTTGGATAAGAAATAAATATGTTATTAGTTAATATCCCAAATTAAGCCAGCAATCCAGGCTTTCACCCAAGAATGTCAAGAAAGTTTCCCAGAGACCAGCAAATAAATATGGGTTAAGGTGGAACCAGCACCCTGAAGTATTTTTTTAGGTGCATCCAGTATCCTAAAGTAATTTGTGGCACATCCAACATGTTGATATATTTTTTTTAGGTGCATCCATCACCCTAAAGTACTTTTTTGTGCAATTTTACATTTAACAATTTAGATAATTTAGGGTGCTGGATACACTTGAAAAAAATACTTTAGAGAGTTGAATGCATAAAAAAAATAGTTCATGGTACTAGACACATTTGAAAAATACTTTAGGATGCTTGGTGCACAAAAAAAAACAGTTTTTAAGGTGTTGGATGCACAACAAAATACTTTATGGCATTTGATGCAACTGAAAAAATACTTCAAGGTGCTAGATGCACCTTAATCCAATAAATATGACCTCCGAACCTTAATATAAAAGCTAATTGAGTAATTTGTATATTAAGGAAGTTAGTTATGTTTATTATTTGTAATAAATATTTTGGTTTTCCTAAAATGACATCTTTCATCATAACTACTTTTGAATATAAACTCTTTAATGTATACGATCAATAGGGATACTTTAAGAAAAAATTATAAATTTAGGAGATAAAGTGGATTGAGGTTTTATATTTAGAATCATATACAATCTCCAACTAACTCTTATATTAAATACTAGAGGTTGTATAAGCCCAAGAGAATATCAAGTTCGAGATCGAGAATATGATTCTTGCCTTTAATCGCTAGAAAGCCCAAAAGGAGATTGTACGGCTATACTACGTATGCAAATATTAAGAAGTTAACCATTTTGGGCCTATGGATATAGTTGTTTTCAGGACGAAAATAGTTTTTTAAAAGAAACTCTTAATAGTAAAGAATCAGTATCTGCTTGGTCTCATTTTTTCTTTCCTCATCCTTCATGTAGAAATTCTTAATATATAGTCAAGGATTGAAAAAGCAGTCAAGAAAACATAATAAATAGATGCAGAAAGTAAAAAAGTTTTTAAAAAAAATAGTTAGAGCTCATTTTTCCTTAACCAGAGAATAGTGAAGTGAGGGTACAACTCCTCTTAAAAGCCAACTTAAGAAACATAAAAAAGAACAACATTACAATCTTGTCCAACTAAACGGCAATACTTCATTCTTCCATTTATTATTTTAAATATCACAAAATTAAGAAGAAAAAAAATCTGCCGACAAATATCGCAAAAACATAACTTATGCCTTTTACTTTATTCCAATAAAAACCATTGTTGTTATAGTCGTACTGGGCATCAAACTTACCAACACGCTGATTCAAGATTCAATCATCAGACCGTGGTGGAATTGTGGTTATAAGGAAACAGAAAAGTGTCGGAGAGTGAGAGAGAATGTGTTCTGAAAGTTACTGTTCATCAAGTTGCACATGTCTTCACCAAGCCTTTGTCCCGAACCGTCGTGATTTCTTAAAGTCTAAACTCAAGGTTCATGGTACCTTGAGTTTACGGGACGTCCAGCTGTAACCAGTTGTAACAAAATTAGTTTCATTTTTATTTAGTTATGCCATTAAGTTAGAGTTTAGTTAGTTATGTCGTTCACTTACTAAACTCTAACTTAATGGCATAACTAAACAGAAATGAAATTAATTTAGTTACAACTGGTTACAGCCGGACTTCATCTTCTAACAGCCTCCCCTAAACTCAAGGTATCATGAACCTTGAGTTTAGACTTTAAGAAATCAAAACGGGTCTGGGACAAAAGCTTGGGAAAGAGATGTGCAACTTGATGAACAGATGGTATGTGAAGAACTCGTAGTTGATTTTGCAAAACTCTCTCTCGAACAAAGAACAAATCAAGCTCTTGTGCTTCGTTATGTGGTGTAAAACTAGATTTCGAGAAAGCAGGACAGTGCTGAGATTATCACGTAGGACTTGAGGAACTTGAACAGACTTTGGAACTCGAAGTTCAGTCAACAAGCTTTGTAACCAAAAGAGTTATGTTGTTTTTTAAAATAACTATCCAAATAGATTTTTTTTTTTTCAAAACGTGTTTTAAAAAAATATTTCATAAAACTAATTTGGAAACAAAAAAAAAACAGAAAATATAAATAAACAAGCCCTTAACTTTTGTGCTCGAATGTGAGACAAGGGGTTGCTTCTTAGCTGCCCAAGACATAAGATTCCCACCAAAATATACGCAAAATCCCGAGGTTGACCGACAATCATCAACATCGTTGCCCCAGTTAGCGTCACAAAAGTTCGTAAGCCTCATATGAGATTGCTTAGTAAGGACTAATCCATGTGTAATTGTTCCTTGAAGATAACGTAGAATCCTGTTGACCGCTCGCTAATGACTAGCCTTTGGATTTTGCATATATTGACATACCTTGTTAACACGGTAGGAGATTTCAGGCCTGGTAACAGTATCATATTGCAATCCCCCAACCATAGACCGATACAGTTAAGCATTTGAAAAAGATACAGGATCTTGATGACTAATGCAACGTGTGATGAGGACTTTTCATCGTTAGCTTCGGGATCCAGACCAAAAATTAACTAAAGATTACGTATAGGTAAATCTATAATCGTTCTCTCTTGAGGAGCATTTTATTGATTCCTAAATAATATAAATGCCATGCAATTATAATGAAACAAAGGGAAAGGGGTTTTTGGTTTTTCAAATTAATAACTAAAAGAGTAATACAATTTAATTAAATGCTAAACTATTATTTTTTGTATTTTTTAAAAAATGGTGAATGAATGAATGGAATTGGATTCAAAAATGTGAATAATGAATGCTCTTGGTAATGAAAAGTGACTATCCTTACTCAAAAAGGTTATGGAAGTTAAAACTTCATTTAAGTCTCAAGAAAAACCTCAAAATAACACTTGAGTTCAATACTCCCAATTAATAGTAACTCCTACAAACATAGCTAATGACCACTTCTTGAGATATTGTTTAAAACCACTTAATGTGCAATTAAAATTGGAATGATACTACATGATTCTTCTTAATATGAAGTGCTAAACAATCCCTCCAAGGCACAAATTAACCACATTAACTAGACAATAAAACGTCAATTAACATAATCTTATTGCCACCACAAAGAAATTCAAACATATATAATCTTCACACTATAAAATCCAATCTCAACTACAAATATCAAACCAACAAAGATAAATTAACATCAATCTCAGTTCCAGAATCATATACAATCATTCCTAAAATTAGGAAATCTAAATATATAACTCTAAACTAATGGAATAATAGAAAAACTCCCCTATATTCATTGAGCTCAAGCACACATCCTTATCAACAATAAGCTGGAGAATTAGTTACACATAAGACCCAATGCAACCACAGCTCCATTATTGACGCTGCACCTTTTAGAAGTTTTGGGTCCTTCCTTTATTGGGCCCCATAGTTTGGTTAGAGGAAACTTGCAAAGTATTGGGCCCCAACTCCACGCACCTACCCACATGCCTCAACTCACGCATGCTGGTGAAAGAGTGGGCCTAATTGATCCTATTTGTGGAGCTGAGCCTATTCCAACCACATTGGTGCTTCCTAGTGAGGCCGAGAAGCAAGAGACGAACCATTCTTTGGAGACTATGAGCATGGCTTTGGTTCCTCTAAACCATTCCAATCCAAATCAGGACTTGCTTGAACATGGGTCTGAGATGTGTTCTGTATCCCAGCTTGAAGTTGTTGTTCTCATGGAAGATAAACCACCAGACAAGTAAGTGTTTTATGCCTCTCCCCTTTTCCTGTAGTGTTTTATGATTATCTCATCTTGGAATTGTCGTGGGGCGGGTGGTAGTTCTTTCCCTAGAGTGTTAAAAGATGTGGTTAATAAATATGGCATCAATGTTATGTGTCTTGTGGAGCCCAGAATTAGTGGGAATAGAGCAGACAATGTAGTGAGGAAGCTGGGGTTTAATGACTGGTTGCGTATTGAAGCTACTGGCTACGCTGGAGGTATATGGGTGCTTTGGAATAACTGGGAGGTTCATCTTGAATATATTGCTTCTAGCACCCAATTGCTCCACTGCAAAATTTTTGACAAGAACAATATGAATCCTATGTTTGTGACTTTTGTCTATGGTGATACCAGTGTTCTAAAGAGGAGGGATCTGTGGTCGGCTTTACATGCCATTTATCAAACGGTGACTATCCCCTGGCTAGTCTTAGGGGATTTCAATGCCTTCCTTTCGTCTGGTGACAAGGAAGGTGGGGCTGGTCCTATTCATAGCTCTATGATGGATTTTCAATCCTGCATTAATCGTTGTAACCTCATTGAGGTGCCTTTTGAGGGTGACAGATTCACTTAGGAGAAATCTGGGGTTAAGGAGAGACTTGATTAAGTTTTTTGTAATTTTGACTGGGAAATCCACAACCCTAACTCTAAATCTTTTCACCTCCTTAGGTTTAAGTCTAATCATCAAGTTATTGTTATTGCTGACCATCAGTCCAGTGCTTGTAGTAACAGGGCGAGGAAGTTCCTTTATCAAGCAGTGTGGTGCAATAAAGATGGGTTTAGTGATGTGGTTAAAGCTGCTTGGCAAGGGAAGGATTGGCTTCATGGCCAATCCCAATTTGCTAAAGATGCCTCGATATGGAACGATAAAATGGTGGGTAATGTTGCAAAAAAGAAGAGAGAAATCATCCGTAGATTGGAAGGTATTGACCGTGCCAGGATCAGTGAGGGTTCCCAGAATGGTCTCTACATGATTGAAAAAAAGCTTTGGGATATGTACCAAAAAATTGCTCTGCAAGAAGAGCTGATCTAGTTCCTGAAATCTAGATGCAAATGGCTCAAGGGGGTGACATAAATACAAAATATTTCCATGCCAATGTGGTGTCAAGGAGGAAACGGGGTAATATTGCGGTTCTGCAAGATGATGATGGTAACTGGGTCTCCGAGGGGAATCTTTTAAGAGATATGGCTCTTGAGCATTTCCAAAAGCTTTATTCGGCCGAGAATGTCTCCTCTCCCTTCTCCCCTTAGATGGCCCATTTCCCATCTTTAGACGCTCAACAACTTGACCTCCTCCAAAGGCAGGTTTACCCGGTTGAGATCAAGAATGCAGCTTTTGAGATGGGAGCCTTCAAAGCTCCGGGTCCAGATGGCTTGAACCCCCACTTCTTCCAAACTCAGTGGGATTTGGTTGGGCAGAAGATTTGTGACCTGGTAATTAGGATTTTTGACAGCCCGGATGAGGTGAAAGCAATTAACTATACTAACATTGTCCTTATTCCCAAGGTTGATCATCCAGTTTCCTTTAAAGATCTTAGACCCATCTCTCTGTGCAACGTGAGCTACAAAATTGTCAGCAAGGTTATTGCCAATCGTTTCAAAGGTGTCATGAACTATCTTGTAGCTGAAAACCAATGCAGCTTTATCGCCGGGAGGCAAGGCATGGACAATATCATCATTGCTCAGGAGGCTATTCATACCATGAGAAACAAGAGAGGGAAAAAGGGCTTTTATAGTTGTGAAAGTTGACATGGAAAAGGCTTTCGACAGGCTTGACTGGCGTTTCTTGGAATTCACTCTTCATAGCCTTGGATTGTGTGTGGGCTTCGTTAAGTTGATTATGAGCTGTGTTTCTTCTACCTCTATGAGCATTATCTGGAATGGGATTCCGTCTGACTCCTTCACCCCCTCAAGAGGGGTGAGGCAAGGTGATCCTCTAAGTCCATATCGTTTTGTCCTTTGTATGGAGCTTCTCAGCCAGCTTATCCACCAAGAGGTTGATATGGGGAACTGCAGACCCCTTCAAATGAGCACCTCTAGCCCCATATTTCTCATCTTTTCTTCGCTGATGACCTTCTTCTTTTCGGTGAAGCCTCGAATGAGCAGATGGAGGAGATTAGAAATGTTATGGAATTGTTTTGCAGGGTTTCCGGTCATAGGATCAACCTGAGTAAGTCTAAAATATTTGCGTCCAGGAATGTTCACTTTAACAGAGCTTATGAGATGAGCCAGATTGTGGGGGTTGGGCTCACAGCCGACCTTGGGAAATATTTGGGTGTTCCCCTCCTTCACAAACGTATGGTCAAGATGACCTTTGCTTCGCTTCTCCAAAAGGTGAGATCAAAGTTGTCCAGCTAGAAGGGCAAATATCTGAGCATGGCAAGCCTGACGGTGCTCATCAAGTCAGTTCTATCTGCCATTCCTTAATATTAGATGCAATCAACTTTGGTTCCGAAAGGAGTCCTTTCAGCAATTGAAAAATTAAGCAGAGATTTTTTTTGGAATCAGCATGACGAGTCCAAGAAAATACATCTAGTAGCTTGGGACATTCTCAAAAGGAGGAAGCATGAAGGAGGATTGGTAATAAAGGACCTTCGCTGCCAAAACAAAGCTTTACTCATGAAATTGTGTTAGAATCTTATCATAAAACCAGAAGCTCTGTGGGTCAAATGTCTTCATGCCAAATACTCTTGTGGCTTATCTTTGGTTCCTCATGTGCAAAAGTGGCATAGCCAATCGGCTGTGTGGAGTAGAATTGTAGTAGTTTAGGAGCATTTCCAAAGGGGTCTTGGCAAGAAGCTCAGAAGTGGAAGGAGCACGCAAGCTTGGCAAGAGTGTTGGGCCCCTCTTGACAAGCCTCTAAAATTTTTCGTTGATAGGAATTTGCACCTTGTAGATATGGAAGCTCCTATTTGCTCCTTCACTTCCCCATCTGGTCATTGGGATAGGGCACAATAGGAGGCTTTACTTCCTAATTGGGTGGTTGATAAAATCATGATGCTCCCCCCTCCTATGGGCACTGTAGATGACGTTGTTTGTTGGCGCAATGCTCCCGATGGTAACTTCAGCTTGAAATCTTCCTACGAAGGTATCTACCACCAGCAGTCCCTCACTCATCAACCTCTCTGGCGACATCTTTGGCACTGGGGTGTTCCTGAAAGAGTCAAACACTTTATGTGGCAAGTTTTCCATGAGAAGCTCCCGACAAATGAGATTAGAGTGAGATTTAACCCGAGTGCCCTAAACACTTGCCCTTTTCAGTGTGAGAGCGAAGAAACCATCCTCCATGTTCTGAGAGACTATGAGTAGGCCCAGAGAGTGTGGCTTTCTTTAACTAACCATTTATACTTTATTATGTTTGCTTCTGGTAATTTACAGGATTAGCTTAAATGGAATTCACAGCATTCCCCAGGAAATAAGAGAATGGCTAGATGGTCATGGCAAAAAGTATTCAGCACCACATGGTGGCTTCTTTGGAAGAACCGGTGCTGTCAGGCATTTGAAGGTAAAGCTGATAAACCAAAAGAGCTAGTTCACAAATGCATCTATCACCTTTCAGAAAGTGTGGAGAGCGGGCGCTTTCATCATCAGATTTTTCAAGTTCCGGAGAAAGGTCTTCTAAACTGGCTTCCCCTTGAGGAGGGCTATCTTCAAATTGACGTCGACGGTTCGATTGCTAGTGATGGTCAATCAGCCTGTGAAGGAGTCATCCGCGATCACCAAGGCAACTGGATATGTGGATTTCAACAGAATTTAGGACTCTCTTTCCCAACTGCTGTGGAAATCCACGCAATCCATCGAGGACTCCATCTTTGTAAGCAGTTGGGTTTCAAGAAAATCAAACTGTTCATAGACTCTCTTCAGGCCGTCCTCTTACTGTCAACACATTGTGAGATTGATCACCCTTTACACGACGTCATCTTTGATACCAAATCCCTTATCTTTGCAGACTGGGACTTGAAGATTTCCCAAACACATAGGGAGAATACTCGCTGTGCGGATTATCTTGCACGATCAGCTCATTACAACACCCAGATTTACGCCGAATTAGGGTCACCACCGGCGGAATGTATCCATCTTTTTGCATTAGAGCATGGCTTGTTGCCACATAAACAATCGTTGGGTTCTAGCCCCTTGACCTTATAATTTTTTCAAGCTTTACTTGCCTTTGTATCTCAAAAAAAAAAAAGAAGTTTTGGGTCTATTTTTGTAATTTTCTCCAAAATAATCTGCAAAGAAAATAAACCCAAAATATAATGCCTTATATTTCAAAAATCAATCAATTAAGGTAAACCATGAAACATATGACATTCTTTCCGCCTTTAACCTTACTTTCATGCAAACAACTTTAATCATAACTAATCATAATTAATATAATTTAGGTCCAAAAATAGTGATAAAATCTCCAAATACATCATGAAATAGCTTATCAAAATATATTTCAATCAACCTGTTGTGACCATAGGAGTAGCAACACTCTTATGGGCTGTTTGGTATGAGAAATTTTGAGGGGTGGGCAAGGAAAAAATTTTATAAGTTGGATTTAAAAGGATTAGAGAAATAGGGTTAAAAGTTTTAAATTAATTTTGCTTCCTCTTTTATCTTAGATATTCTCTTTACTTAAAGTTTAAAACCCAACTTCTCCAATGTTTTAAAATCCAACTTATAAAATTTTTCCTCCCCCCTCCCTTCTCTTTGAATCCCTCATGCCAATCAGGTCCTTAGACTTGAGCATCCCTGCTTTGGCAAGAAGATATTTAATATACTTGTGTTGTAATAATAATAATAATAATAATAATAATAATAACAATAATACCATTAGGATGTTTCTGTACTTCAATCCCCAAAAAAAATGAAGGCCACAAAGATCCATGAGAGAAAACTCGATGTTAAGCCAATGTTTCAGCTTCGCAATATAAGAAGATGATGTGCCAGTAATCATAATGTCATCCACGTAGATAAGAACGTAGTTAAAATTTAAATCACTAACAAGACTCATGAATAAAAAGTGAAGGATCACGTTTACTTGGAACTAAATATATATTAATTTAAATTAAATTAATGTAATTTAAAGAATATCTATAAACAATAAATTATCTTAGACGATTTTATCCCTACCCTTGTCATACACACTAAATTTATAGTCAATCATAGTAGCAATAGAATAAAAATATTTATTGTCAATTACAAATCACCAAAATTATTAAGTATACTACATTAATTGACCAATTGAGCTAGTAAAGCTTCTATGACTATGATTAACCTGAAACACAAATAAATCATCAATCATCAAATATATATATATAACTGATTTCATTGTGTCTTTATGTCTTGGGGTCAAATGCAAAATATTTTTAATTCAAGAATTGCAGTACAATGCAACACTCGGGTCGTCTTATTTGAAGATCCTTTTATTGAGTCTTAAGTAATCTATATGGCATGCGAATGCAATAAAACAAGGGGAAATGTTTTTTTTTATTTTTCAAATTAATAAACTAAATGATTAATGCAAAAATTAAAGGGAAAATTCCAGAAAACTACAAGCAAAAATACAAAAGGACAGAAAGGTTGGGTGAAAATAAGAAATCCCAAATCAGTTGCTCATGAGGAATCTGGCATTTCAAATGTTAGCAAAATGACCTACATGCCCTCCTAAAAAGGGGAAGTAAAGAGACGAGCAGAGAGTGACGGAGGGAGGGAGAGAAACGAAGAGACACAAGATTCAAAACGGAAAGGGAGGAGGGCGCGATGTCGAGCTGAGGGAAACAAGGACACACGAGCGCTGGCTGAGGGAAACGAGGAGACAGGAGATCGGACTTGACGGTGCGATGGGGAACGTTAGGCAGCGCGGCGAAGGGAGACGAAGGTCCGGTGAGTGTGGGGTGTGGGAAGGCGGAGCGGCGCGGTGAGAAGAAGGGGAGGCGAGTGTGGGGTGTGGGCGGCGCGGTGAGAAGAAGGCGAGGCGAGTGTGGGGGGTGGGAAGGTGGAGCGGCGAGGCGAGACTAGTGTCGGGGTGTGGGAAGGCGGTGCCGAGCAGGACGGCGAGGCACTGCACGGAGTGGCGGAGCCCCTCTGCTATTGGTTAATCAAAGAAGGTGAAGAGAAAAGCTGAACTGGAATCGGAAGGACCTCATACCCGTATGCTATAGGTATTGCCAATAATGTTCATGGTTGTGGTATGATTTTTTGGCATTTGTCAGTAGCTGAATATAATCCCAATCTTCTTTAACCCGTGCAACAAGAATTGATATGCACATACAGATTTTTCCACATTTAAACATAAATAGAGATTGCAGAAACTTTGATTAATTGAGGTAGAATAGGTTGAAATTAGTACTGAAAGGATGGTAATGGGGAAGTAATGGACAGTAGGACTTCTAGTGACTGTACTAATGCTGCCAAAGTATGCACTGTCATATAGTTCAGTAGGACTTCTAGCTGTAATCTGTGGTTGATAGTTTTTCTCTATTTTATATAAAGAACGTACAACTAGTGTGTCTATTAACTGACATTATCTATATGTAAGTTTGCACCGAAGATTGATTCTTTCGATGCCTTCCCTTTCTTGATCCTGAGGGTTCTTCTTCTTCTCTCCGATATCATGAGAGTCTCCATTAGGGTGAGCCTTCCATGTCCTTGGTAGCTATGAGCTTCAATGATAAGACTTCAGGGCTGTGTTAGAGAAATTGTTCTGCGAGTTCTTGTCTCTTGCATATTTTGTTTCAGCCTGCATATATTCTTCCCTTGTGAAGATTATCCATAGTGAACAATTTTGTTCCAACTTCTGTCTAGGAATGAATGTAATCTAACTCCATATATGGCATGTCATGTGCTTTTCTGGGAATTTTACTGTCTTGCCTCCGTATGTTAAAGGTTGGGTGCCTGATTTATCATACACTTCTTCCTTCCTCATTTTGCACGAATGAATGAACTTAAGGCTGTACTAATAGCCACTGCCATTCCACTAGTAGATTTGCTTATACTAATCCTTAATCTTTGCTCGGTTCATTGACTCGCACTAGTACATTTATATATTTTGCATGTGCATATGTTGATTTCTTTTGATTAATAGTGAGAGGGATGTTGTTAATAAAGAAGGTGATGTTGTTAATAGTGAGAGAGATGTTGTTTTCTGGCATAACAAAGAACTAAAAATTTGTTTTCAGGTAGTTATTCCTGTAGTGACAGAAATAGGAATTAGATCGATGGCCATGAGGTTTGAATGTGTTTATGAATATGACTCATTTGATTGAGTGTAACATTGTAGAGGTTTGTATTCTCATGCATAGAGTTGATTGGATTGTATAATTGGATACATGTTTGGTTGAGGGTCGATTTTGTTAAGGCTCCTGTACTTGGATGTTGAAAGTTGTTTTGCAGCAGAACATGGTGGTTGAAGAAGGGCAGGATTTGGATGAACAAGGGAACAAGGAGGTGGGAAAAGGGCAAACAACAAAAGCATTGAAAAATGGCTTAGTGTTGTTTAAAATAGAGTTTTTCAACAAATTGAAGGTGAAAAAAGATGATAAATGTGTTCTACCCTTCAATGATGCGCTAGAAGCATGGAGATCATTAAGTGACCGAGAGAGAAAGGAATATTGTGAGAAGGCAAAATATACTCAGAATGAAAAGAAATCAATAATGGAAAAGAAGACTACGAAGAGGAAAATACCTTTTATCACACGTTCCTCAATCCAACAATTCAAGCAATTGGCTGACTTCATAAGCAAAGACACAAGTCTGAAGGATAGGGTTGAAAGATTAGGTTTTGGGAAGTTGCTTGAGGTTGGAGGTTGCAATCGGTTACCGAAAGATCTTATTGTGTCAATGCTCCGGTCATATGATCCACCAACTCACCAATTCCAAATTAGGGGCAAGACAAGGGAAATTTCAGCGGTTGACGTGCACCAATTACTTGGTGTGCCACACGGAGGTGAACTTATTTGAGCTGATGTGGATGATGATGACCCAGTGTACACAAAGCTAAAGAGTGAGTATTCAAAACGCCTATATAGCAAGATTTTTTAGGCCATTATTGGGGGGAGAGAGAATGATCATTTTGAGTTCTTGTTCATGTTGTACAAACTTGGAACGTTTCTAGCTCCCACTGCAAGCCCAAAGGTCAGTTATTGGGTACTGAAGATGATGAGTGCGACCATAAAGGGCTTTGAGAAATTTGATTGGGCGACCTTCATAATTCAAGAGTTGTGGAAAGATATGGAAGACTATGTTAGAGCTATTAGGAAGAAGAAGACTACCAACACGAATGTCGGTGGATACGTGTACTTATTGTTGGTACGTATTTATATTTTTTTTCCAATTTATATGCTTCAATTGCCAATTGTTGTAGCTGATAATATGTGATTGAATGGGCAGCTATATTTCGGTGAGCACTTCGCAATGGTGACAACTGAGAGACACCAATATGGTGATGCTATAAAGTATTAGACTGAGGGGAGATTTAAAGAAATGGTTAAATTAGATAGGGAAAGCAATATGGGCATACTATTTGGAGGAACGGCCTCCCAAACATATGTGCAGCCAAAGGACAACATAGGAATTGACCATTTGGACCAGGTATTTGTATCTAACTTCCCGTAGTTGTACGTTACAAACAAATTCCTAACATTGACATTTCATTTGTCGTGATTAGGACCTGAAAGATATGTATAGAAGATTGACGAGGGTCATTGCTGAGGAGTTGATAAAAGTCCAAGTGAAGAGAGGGGGCAGGAAAAGATCAATGGGCAAGAAGATCACAAGAAGGAAATGGACCCTCATGCACACGATGTTCATAACGTTGTTTCTGCTAAAGTAGAAGAAAATTATGAGGAGGAAGAGAAGGCCTCTGAAAGTGATTTTGGTGATTCTCCCATTAGCGTATCAGATAGTGGAGGAAAAGGAGGGGACGTTGTGGAGGACGAAGAGCTTGGCATGGGTCAAGTGTTGCGCAGATCATGTAGGGTTAGAAAAGAGAAGAAAATAGAATCCCCGTATGTTATGCTTAAGGAAATTAAGCGGAAAAAGAAGGAAGTGGACGACAAGGAAAGGTTTTTCCATATAATTTCCCAGCTCCCTCCAAGCATAGGTGGAGATAAGTGAGTGATCGATGTTTGCCTTACCTGTCATTTGCATTTTAGACCAATTGAATAATGTTTTGTAACCTTTGTTTTGTTGTTGCCTTGTTATTGAATGTAATGATAGGGAAATGGTGACCATGTGTGACGAATATGTCACTCGAGAAGAGCTATACTCTTTAGGTGGAATTCATAAGGTGAACAATCGGGTAAGTAAGACCAAATGTAAATGATAAGCTGTATATTGTTTAGTAAATGGCCAATGTTTGATTATGTCATTCTGGACTGCAGGTGGTGTCACTTGTTTGCAAGACTTTGATGGCAGATATGAAGGAACAATGACTCATTAAGAGGCACATTTTTTATGCCGACTTTATGGTCAGTATATTATGAGGAAATAAGGGGTTGTGGCTTTTTTTATTGATACTAATATGTATATTTTGTAGGCGCTTGTTGTCGGCAAAGGTAAGAATTGGAGACCAACATATTACAAGGGTCACTTACTGCCGGAGCAAATAGGCTACAATATAGCGGATTGTGAATTGGTTATTGGCCCCGTACTTGTGCGTGAACATTGGTTTTGTGTTGCCTTAGAGCCGAAAACCATGAATTTCTTTGTTCTGGACTCTATGCAACCAACAGTTGAAAAGAAAAAAGCAAAGAAAAATAGCATATTCGAAAATCCCCAAGACTACGCAGTGGAGACATGTGTACTGTACTTTTTCACTTACTATTTCCTTTCATTTAATATGTTCAGATCACAACTCCACTGATGTTATTATTTTTTTCGGGTTCAGCGGGGCAGGTTTTATGATATACTTCAATTTGTCAGTCACAATCGGCATGGCAAGAATCCAAAGGCTGATATCATTCGGGCGCCTATACCACAGCAAAATAATCTGTATGTCTTACCTTATCTGCTGTGTATCACAATTTGACTTTTTTCACTTGTGTTACCAAGGAAGTGACTGTTGTTTGCAATTATAGGAAAGACTGTGGTGTCCACGTGTTGATATGGTTGTTTCAATGGAGCCCAAATGTGACACTCGATTACACAAATGTATGTACTTTTGCATGTGAACTTTACATGTGCACTCAACTTTTCATGTGCACTTTACTTTTCATGAAAATGTTCTCTACTTTTGATGCGTACTTCATTTTCTGTAAGATCAAGTTACACAGTACAGGAAGGATATTTTATGGTGGCTGGTCAATCATCCTCGAAATTCATCTCCTGTTGACGCTCTTAGCCTGTTGGCAAAGCCACCCACTAAACGACAACGGTTTACACAGTAGACTTTAGTGATATTGTCTGCCACAATAGGAACATGTTGGCATATACCTTTTTGTTATGGGTAATGTTATTTTGTGAAAAACATGCTATTTGTGTGCACATGTTGTGCCTTTTTGTACCCCAGTTTGGACGCTACTTTGCTGTCATTTAAAGTGCAATGTGATTACGTGTCGCATGTTTGTTCATTATTTGAATTTTTTGTCTCATCTGATGTACATTTTTTATTAACACCAGCAACCCGTACATTAACATCATTACATTCGTTATTAACGACTTGGCGTCGGTAATTAACAGCATCGAATGAACAGCTTAGGACGACGTCATGTAAATTGGAAACACAACTTATATGCGCGTAATAACATCTTTCCTTTCGCTGTTAACGACTATGCCTCGCCTATTCACATCTTCCAATAACAAGTTAGGACGACGTCACGTAGATGGGAAAACACAACTTGTGTATGCGTAATAACATCTTTGCTTTCATTGTTAACGACTATGCCTCGCCTATTCACATCTTCCAATAACAAGTTAGGACGACGTCACGTAGATGGGAAAACACAACTTGTGTCTGCGTAATAACATATTTGCTTTCATTGTTAACGATTATGCCTCGCCTATTCACATCTTCCAATAACAAGTTAGGATGACGTCACGTAGATGGGAAAACACAACTTGTGTCTGCGTAATAACATCTTTGCTTTCATTGTTAACGACTATGCCTCGCCTATACACATCTTCCAATAACAAGTTAGGATGACGTCACGTAGATGGGAAAACACAACTTGTGTCTGCGTAATAACATCTTTGTTTTCATTGTTAACGACTATGCCTCGCCTATTCACATCTTCCAATAACAAGTTAGGATGACGTCACGTAGATGGGAAAACACAACTTGTGTCCGCGTAATAACATCTTCGCTTTCATTGTTACCGACTATGCCTCGCCTATTCACATCTTCCAATAACAAGTTTGGACGGCGTCATGTAGATGGGAAAACACAACTTTTATAACCCTAATAACATCATTCTTCTCTTTATTAACAACTTTATATGTACTATTAACAACATTATTTCGTTCATTAACATCTTCTGAACAAGAAATGTGAACTTTTTAGCATCATTGCCTTAACGCAACACCTTTCACATCTTCCATTCACACGGACAACAGAAGATGTGTGAAGGAACAAGTTTGCAAAAAAACATGTTACCAGCATAAAAACACCATTTGCCTCTATAATAACAACATGGTTTTGTTGATTAACACCTTTATATATGTATCAGTTCCTGACAGATCACAATCTGCATAATTACATCCAGCAACCATATAAAGCCCAAAAATAAGTTACACACTGCCCCTTGTACACGTTGACATATTTCATGACAATGGAACATTATCTCTGGACTAGTACATAATGTTTCCTTGTCACAAACATTGGATTACATAAAACACTAATTAAAGTAACTACCTACTAGAGTACACAATTGACAGCAACCTATCTCCCAAAAAAAAAACCATGAGTGGGTTGACAGCACCTTTACAAAAGCATAATCAAAAAGTTTCACTTCACAATATTGCAACTCCTTCATGTTGACAATTTCACTTCATCCAATATCAGCCTGGGTTTGGATTTTTGCATGTCCTTCTAGTGTGACCGGCTTCATGGAAACTTGCACAGTGGTATATCTTCTTGTTTTGGAATTGCGATTCACGCCTTTTGGTTCTTGGAACCATACTACGGCTATAAATCTTTTGTTGGGATGTGATTTTGTAGCATTCTTCAACGTACTCATACACATTGGCATGAACATGCTCTATGGCTGCACAAGCATGTGCACAAAGGATCCCCGACATTTGCCACACTTGACAACTGCAAAGACGTAAACAAAGATCAACACTTAATGATCCATATTTGGTATGAACACAAAGGCTAACCCTACCATAATTTTCAGGGGACATATGTTCAGCATGAGCAACATTTTGCTTCAACATTGACTCTATGTTGGGGCCTATCCCATTTTTCCACTTACTCATTGCCATACTAGATGCATACATCTTCTTAGCAACCTTCTCACGATATTCATGAATAAGTTGGGCCACATTGTGTTTCCTCTCCTTCACCATCCACGCGTTAAATGATTCAGCAATGTTAGTAGTTATGTTATCCCATCTTCGGAAGGGGAACTTGCTTAATGCCCATTTATCAATATCCCCTTGCTGATTCAGCCACTCATACATCTCTGGATAGGAATTTTGCATGTAGTCTATTGCCTTATTGAAATCGGCATCCAACCTTGCATATGCAATATTATCAAGCAACTATAATGCATCTTCCTTTGAACACCCACTAGTCTTCCTCTTGCCTCTATTTACTTTCAGTAATTCTTAATTAAAATTCTCCTTCACATGCCTATAACAATAAGCATGTCTTTCCCCCCCCCCAAAATTGTCCTCACCGCCCCTTTAATTGCATTGTGACGGTCAGACACGATTGTTAATTCAATTAACCCAACTATTTCTTTTATCTTGTGTAAAAACTATGACCAATCCTCTAATGTCTCCCCCTTCACAATAGCGATTGCAAAGGGCAACATTTCATTGTCCGCATCATACGCAGAAGCGGAAAGCATCGTTCCCTTGTATGGTCCAGACAAGTGGGTGCCATCAATGTATAGCAGATGTCTAGCACCAGTCATGAATCCGTCAATACAGCAACCATATGCAATAAATACTCGCTCAAATATGTTATTCACGCTTGCTTCCCATTTAGCAACAGTCCTCTCATCTGCTTCCTTCAATCGGTCACAAATCTAAGGTATCAACATATACGAATCTTGCGGTCTTCCTTGTAGGTCTTCCATGGCTTTTTCCTTCACCCGGTATGCTTGCTTGTACGTAAGAGTTACACCATATTCTGTTTGCAACATCTTTCTTATTTCATTTGGACGTTTCTCAATGTGATTTCTCACCTCATCAACTATAATTGACGATGTCAAGTTAGATCTTCCACCATGACTAACCTGAAGATTGTCTTGGGCACTATGAAAATGTTCATCTCTGAATGTCGTTACCCGTAGTAATGGGCTGGTCTTAGCAATAGCATTTGCTGTTACCCTCCAAGGACATCCAAAAATCTTACATTTAACTAAAATGCTGTCCTTGATATTTCTCACAAATTCAAACTCAAACTTGTGTGCTATGCTGTACTTATACAACGCCTTCTTAAAAGCTTCTGCATGTGCAAAACTCTACATGACTCCTGAAAGTAATCCCCTCCATTTCGTACAGTTTAACTCCGGCATTGGTGTAGGTGCACTCTCTACTCCACAGGGCAGCCTATTACATCCTCCACCAATTTCAGCAGTCAAACAAGCAGCAACACTTTCATAACTAACTGGTTCATAATCATTTTCCACAATGCTTCGACACTGAGTAGATGTTTGTTGTGACAGTCCCAGTAGATCATCAGCCCTGCAGTGAATAGCAACTGCAGTTCGTTAATAACCAACAAGAGCTTCATAAATAACAACTATAAAAATTACAAAATTTTACACTTACATGTCTGCCTCAACTGATATATCTGACACATTATCATTCCCTTTTTTTGCTATATACACATGCCCACTCCTTTCATTATAGTCATACAAGTTCTTAACTTCACCTTCATCATTTAAATCTATTAGTGTCTTCTCATCAAAGCTCACTGTATATTTCATCTCACACATGTTACAATCAATCCCAAGCCATGATGATATCATCAACCTCAAATCTTTTAGTGTTATCAGCTGTTTTAGCCACTTCGCCTTCACATAACCTCCAACATATTGAATTTTACCTTCATCATTACACACTAATTTGCCTCCAACATGAAAAAAACAAAATAGTTCCTTCAAAGATGATGAACCTTCATTACATGTCATTTTGCATGCTTACCTGAAAAAAAAAATAATTAAATTAAAGTTACACCACTCTTTATAATCTCACACCAGTAAGCTTGTATGGACAAAAATTTATTATTACACCCACTAACTTCCCTGCCATCACCTACCACCTGTAATTTACAACAATACTATATGTTTTAACATCTCCATCCTCACTGTTAACAACACCCAAAAATCTTTACCCTGCATGTCCTATTAACAACAACATAATGTTCTTTAACATCTCGATATTCACTGTTAACAACACCAACAAATCATCACCCTCTATCTCATATTAACAACAACATTATTACTTTTACATCTCCATATTCACAAATAACAACACTCTGCCCATGTCGTCACTCTGCCTCTATTATTAACAGCCAGCCAATAGGTCTTTACATCTTCATACTCACTAATAACACCACCCTCACCCAACCTTACTATCCACCGCAACACCACCTTTCCCCTGATTCAACACCCATCCCGTCAGCACTCACAGTAAACAAAAATGGCACAAGCTTCATCAATCACTCAACAAAACGCAATCGAATCCATCGCACAACCATCAACATTGTCCCATTACCTTAAAGCCACTACTTTTATGTCAGATCATCTAACACCCCCTTACCCATAATGCGTCCGCTTCGATTTCGTAAATCGTAACCACAAACCACATAAACATTTTTCAATTAACATTCAAGAAACACAACGTAATCATCATTTCTCTCTCAAATTTACTTACCCGTGGCTTGCCTCTGATTTCCGTAGCTTTTCCTCCTGTTTCGTCACTTTTTGGCGCCACAACACTGCACATTGCTTATGCTGACGTTTTTCCTTTTTGATGTCTATTACGAGGGCATGTAGGTCATTTTGCTAACATTTGAAATGCCAGATTCCTCATGAACAACTGATTTGGGATTTCTTATTTTCACCCAACCTTTCTGTCCTTTTGTATTTTTGCTTGTAGTTTTCTGGAATTTTCCCAAAATTAAATGCTAAGCTATTGTTTTTGGTTTTTTTTTTCCTTTTGAAACTGGAGAATGAGTAAAAGTGAATGGAATGATATGGAGTGGAGAATATGAATAAAGAATGCTCTTGATAATGAATAAGTGATAATCCTTGCTCAAAAAGATTATGGGAGTTAATTCTCTCTAAGTCTTGAAAGCAAAACCCCAAACGATCGCTCGGGTCTAGTGTTCTTAATTAATAGTTACTCCTACAAACGCAGCTAGTAACTATCTCTTAAGGCACTATTAGGATCCACTTAGAGTGCAATTAAAATGGATAACTATAACTTGTTTCCTCTTAATATGAATGTGATAACACAACACTCAATTGATCCAATTTCATTATACAATTTAACAATAACACGTAGAGAGCACAATTTCATTGAATCAATAAGAAAATACATATATAAATTCAACAAGCTATAAAAATCCAATCCATTCATAAATATCAAACCAACAAAAACAATTAACATCAATCTCAGTTCCAAAATTATACACAATAATTCTTAAAACTAGGCAATTTAAATACATGATTCTAGACTCTCCTTTTTAGTCCAATAAGCTCAAGAAACTCTTCAACACCAAGAATCAATGAAAATCAGCCTCTCATGATGTTAACAGTAGCCACAATATCTTCAAAGCATTTAATACCCATGGAAATTGAATGAGAGTCTGAGTAAAATGAATTTCATGGGTTCTGTTAGAAAATGAAAGTGACAGTAGATGCGAATGATGATGTTATGACAAACAAGAGAATAATGGAGTGCTATGATCTTCGGTGATGAAAAGAGGAGAAGTGGAATGGTGAATGGGAACGGTGATGGTTCAGGATTGAAGCTGAAATGGTGAAGAGGAGGATATAGGACGAACAAGGATGTGGTATGGAAGAGGCACTGTGGTGATGATGGACAGAAGCTACGGACTGAGAACAGAGGAAGGACGAATCTGGAATGGATAAACGAAAGGTAGTGGTGTCGGTGGTGGTTAGGAAATGAAGGAAAGGATGAATAAAGGAGTTCGCCGGAAACTGAGTTTACACCGCCGGAATCTGGAAAATGATGAAGGTCACCGGAACTGATGGACTCGACGAGAAGGTGGTGGTTTTTGGTTTCCCTTCTCCGGTTCCCTCTTCTCTCCCTTGAAGCTGCAGCCTCAGCCGTCCAAACTCGAGTCTCAGTCTGCATCTCTGATGGCCGACGCTGCTCTGTGTCTCTCAAGCTCGCAATGGTGATTTCTCCACGGTGAGGGTGAAGTAGGGTCGCCGGCGGCGATGGTGGAGAAGCAGGAGTGCCGCCGGCGACACTAGGAAGAGGAAGGAAGAAGAAGAAGAAGATGTGCGATGATCCGAGGTCCTTCTTGTGCGGCGCCTCCTCTGTTTTTCAATATCACTCTCGGGTCTCCCATATCCACAGCCAAGTCGGGTCTGTGCATTCGTTTGGTCATCTGCGCATTATCCAGTAAAAGCCCAAACTGCAACCTATGGCCCAGGGACTAAAGTTAAAAGTTACAAAGGTTTTTGGAGGGATTTCAGTGAAAGATTTTGAAATATTTTAGAGGTTCAATTAAAATTTCTTAGACGCTTTTCTTTACTATTTTGTAAATTTCAGAAATTGTAGGGTTTTTTCTGTAGTTTTCCCTCATTCTTCAAAATATTAATTTATCCTTCAAAATTTCCAATTTTCTTCCAAACCACCTACAAACCAATATTAAACATCATGTAGTATCAAAAGTTCAAAAGGCAATTGTACAAAAAATAATTAATAAATTATAACCACTTTTGCTCATAATTATAATTAATTTAAAACAATTGTCCCTAACTAAAATTAGTATTTAATAATGTGATAATGTTCTAGAAATTGTATTAAAAATCCCAAATTAATCATAAAAAATTCATATAAAATTATGGATCAATCAATAACACTATGAAAAATAAACCAAAAGGCAAATTCTTCTTTTCATACTAATCAATACATATTATGGAACTTTCAATATCTGTATAATATATATTTGATAAACATTTTTCAGACCATAGTCAAAGCGATAAAAAATGTGAATAAGCACGCCCGCCAACCTAGCTACCTTCAACAAACAAACTAGAAAGTGACTTCGTATGTGGGCTTATACTTGTGTCCACTAAAATTTGAAGACACCTGTATGAAGGATACGACTATTTATGGAACTTGACAAAACTCCCACTTTCACATTTGCCATTTAATTTGGACCACAAAATTGGAATATAAGACCGTATAGTATGCCTTACTTTGTTGGTGCGTGCGACACATGAATTTGAATTATGCAGTTCGATATTTATCAAGTTGGTAATAATGCAGGGTCCTCACTGCTGGTCAAAAAAAAAATTATGGGTCCTCACTTAGTTGTTAACACCTCTTATGATTCATATAAGAGTTAAATAAATAATTTATGAATATTAAGAAAATTAGTTAAGTTGTTATTTATAATTAATAGGTATTGGTTTCACTAAAATACTCTTATAAGTCATGGAACTACCCTTTGATGAAAACTTCCTTAATATATACAATCAATAGGGATACTTGGTAAAAATTATAAATTTGGAAGATAAAATTAATTAATGCCTTATATTTAAAATCGAAGTAAACCTTTTGTCTAACTCTTATTTTGAGGGCTGCGAAGTACCTTAACAACAACACCTATGAGTTTCAAAACAAACCTTGCTTTGTTCCAACAAACTCATTTTTGTAGTTTTCTGTCAAAATTTGTCAGTGTTGGTAGCTTTAGCTTAGTTTAAACCGAGTTGGAATACAATTCAATATCCATGACTCTTGGATTTATTAATTTATAATATGCATATCTATGAATAATATATCTTTCTTTCTATTGGTAATATTATATGATTGGCCCCCATATGGTCACTCTTCATATGTATGCAATGGATCGAGTGGTGAAGCACAAATCTGGGGCTAAAAATAAGAACATAGCAACCATGGCTAGATATAGACTTAGGCGAGTTATTCTTAAATATCTTCATAGCTAGGATAAATTGATATGCATTTATAATTGAATATCTGTATGACGTGTAAGAAAGATTTCCTTCAATATTTATATTTTCAACAGCAATCATATTCAAAATATTATTGAGCACTAAAATGGGACATCTCTTTCATTGAGGATTTGAATTGGTTCGACTTGTTATAAGGGACTAGTCCCTTTTGCTACACACAATCCTAATCGTAGGAGTTGTACTTTATTACATTGCTACGACATTGAAAATGAAGTCACCAGTGGAATTGTCATTTTGTGTGAACATACTTAAAGATAAAAAATAACGCAATCTCATTCATTCCCCACAAACCACAATTTAGAACGATGGTTATTACCAAACAAAAGAATGGAAGGAAAAGGTGGACCCCAAAACCTCATTGGCCACACGATGATTCGAATTTTCAAACTTACGTGGAGACAAAACCTCAGCCAATCACCTCAAAACCTCATTATGTCCATCAGTTGCATTAGGGCGAGCCTAGGATACCGGGCATGTGAACCAGGTACTAGGAAGGAAACAACAATAAGCTGGCCACGGAAATTTGTTTACAGACCAAAATACCACATGGTTGAAGCCAGACTGGCTTGACTCTGTACATTTTTCATCTTCCCCTACAAGAGCATGTGGGAGAGAGGTGGGGATTCTGACACAAGCCTCTTATGAATCTAATTTGAAATGGTGATAGACTGGGCCCTACCTCCTACTTTCGATTTAGCAAATGGCTAGAAATCTCAGCACATTGTGTTATCTACTAGATATAAGGATGTCTCTTGATTTGTCCAAATATATACACACATATATTAATGTTGTGTGAGAACAAAGATAGAAATTGAGGGTGACAATGGTCTATAATGTTAGAATGTGTAAACTAAGAGGAGAAAAAAATGAAAAGAAAACATTTTTTGAAGGTGGGTGGCAACCAGAATATGTACAAAGTCAACTGTCAGATTTGTGATTCATTTGTCAAGTAGTTTAATTACTGTGCCAATGCACAGTACTGAGTGGCTGTACCATTTTCAGGGCTATAATAATAATATTAATGACAGGGATTTTGGGAAGCCCACCACACTCCTTTTTCTTCTCACCCCTTGTGAAACCGAATTTGGCTCTCATCCTTTTCTCTAAAGAAAAGGAATAGAGAAAAGAATTGTCATTTTCTTTCTATGAGCCTTATAATAATATATTAAATCTGAATCGATGAAATCTTAATCCAACGACTCATAAAAAGAAAAGGACCATCCTTTTTTGTGGAAAAAAGGATGGGAGCCGATTCCTGTGAAATTGAACCCCTTTAAGATAAGCCATAAAGATCAAGTCAATTATATCACCAAGCTTGAACACATTAATCAGTTGAATTAGGGAAAGCTTAGGATACCGGGTGGTTCGATGGAATTTATTTTGCTACGGAATTACCCACTGAAAATATTCCGTCAAAAATTCTGACTTTTGCAATGGATTTTCCGACGAAAAATTCCATTAGAAATTTTCAACGGAATTTCCGGCGGAAATTTCCGATGGAATTGAATTCCGTCAGAAATTGCGAGGGAATTTCCGATAGAACAATTTTCCGACGAAATTGAATTCCTTCGGAAATTCCCTCGCAATTTCCGATGGAATTCAATTCTGTCAAAAATTCCCTCTCAATTGAATTCCGTCAGAAATTCCGTGGAAAAATTTAAAAAATATTATTTTTAATATTTTAAAATTTAATTTAATTTTAAAACATTATTTTTATAAAATTTATTATTTTTAATTAATAATTTTAATTTAATTGTAAATTTATTTTTAATTATTATTGTCTAATTTCTAAAATATTTTTAATTTTCAATAATAGGTTTTGGTCCTTGTATGGGCAAAATAGTCATATAAAAAATAAAATTTATTAGTTATTAATTAATATTAGTAAATAAAATATTAGTTAATAATTATTTATTAGTTATAAATTAATGTTAATAAAAATTTAATTTTAGAAATTGAAAAAATATAGTCATATGATTATATATATAATTGTGTGTAATAATAGAACGCCAAAGCAGTCGAGCTCATTCGGTAAGGCATCGCGTGCGTATGGGCGAGGTTGTGGATTCAAACCAAAGAAGGGGTAAGTTGAGTTTCATTTCCAGGAAAAAGGAGGTTGCGACACGTGGCGGATTTGGGGGCCAGCGACAAAGTGGACGCCTCATGAGCTGCCACGCGTCGCCCCGGCGATGAGGGGCAAATCGCCGGAGTTGTCATGTGGCTTTTTAAATTTTAAAAAATAAAAAATATGTTTGTGATGGAATTTCCGATGGAAGTAATTCCGTCGGAAGTTGTGAGAGAATTTGCGACAGAATATTCTATCAGAAGTTATGAGAGAATTTGCGACGGAATTAATTCCGTAAATTTTGAGGGAATTTCTGACAGAATATTCCATCGGAAATTGCGAGGGAATTTTCGACGAAATTAATTCCATCGGAAATTGCGACGGAAATAAATTCTATCGGAAATTCCGTCGAAAATTTATTTGTCACGCTATTATTACCGATTAAATCCATTCTGTCAGAAATTCTGTCTAAAATTCTGTCGGAAATCATGTCCATCAGAAATTCCGCTAGAAACTCTAAATTCCTTCGGAAATTCAATGTTTTTTTGTAGTGTTAACAGAATATCTCTAGGTTGCAAAAGTTTACTCAATTGATATATCTAGAGATGAGTTACTCTAGGGAGCAAATCAAATCCCCATATTTTTTTGGTTTTCTGTTCAAAGCTTGAACACAATAGAATATGTAAAAATTTTTAAATTAAAGAATAGACATCACCATGGTAGGTGTTTTTAGTAGAATTAGAATTTTCTTTGTGTTTATGTACTCCAAGGAGACATCTAATAAAGTCATGCATTCACATTTTCCATACGACATTGATCACACAAAGAAGGTTTGACTTTGAAGGAAGTTAAGTATGAATATATGTAGTCCACAAGTTAATTATCAGAGAGGACCAAAAGGAAGTTTTGAATATCTATTAAGAAGCAGATTTTGCCAAAGAATGGATACAAGGAAAATTCAGCAAATATTTTATACTCTGACATTTGCTCCATTATGAATTCCTTTTCCTCCAAATATTTCATTAGAGTATATTACATTCATCATAATGTCTAATTCTCTATAATCATGTCCCGTTATGATTGTAGAATCAAGATGTATAATCTTTTTATGTAGTGGATTTGATCATCTTCCAAAAAAAATTATTATTTGTTTACTTACTCCTTTGGTCCTATTTATAAGGCAAAAGTAGAACTTTTTTATCCTATTTATAAATCACATCATTGAATTTTTCATATATAGATGTACAATTTTATCTTTTATTTATTATATTGACTTTGTTTCCCAAAGGTATAACATATATTAAATATAGGTAAAGTTGAAAATTTGTTGAATTTTAAGGTAAAATTAATGAGGTTTAAGACTTTTCTTGATTCCAACAAAATAAGATAAATACTACCGTAAGAGTAAATAATATTTAATTAACATATGTTTTAAATGCACGATTTTTCTTAAAAAGCACCGTCTGCCCCATAAGTTTTATCTGTAATCCCACTTTATTTACTGATTTGAAAACTAGGTTGTGTCATATTTGATTAGATTAGGATCCATGTAAAAAGGGAAAAAGTTGGTAAATTGGAAATTGAGAGAGAGAGAATATATAATTGCGTTTAATAAAATGGTACTCCTCCGGTCCTAATTATAAGACAGAGTTGATTTTTTTGGAGAAATTAAGGAAGCCAATTAAATTATTTTAGAGTGTTTATATTTTTAGTATCTTTAGATTATTTATTAGTTTATTAGTCAAATTAATTAGTTTTGAGAAAAAAAAAATAAAAATATAAATACTCTAAAGTAATTTAATTGGCTTCCTTAATTTCTCCAAAAAAGTCAACTTTGTCTTATAATTAGGACCGGAAGGAGTACCTTAATTGCGCCATCAGTTATGTGCCCACATTATTAGTTTCACTTTCTTTGTTTTTTTTTTTTTTTTGGCCAACGAGTTTCAATTTTACAAATAACTGGATCAAACTCTTATAATTAGGACAATTTTACATGGTCCCTATATAATATCCATGCATGCTTAATAATCTCTATATCTTTGCCAAGTTATAAATAACTCATTGTGGTGGACTCAAATACCATCCTCTTGTAGACTTCATCATGGTGAGCGTTTATTTAGTAAAGTATTATTCTTTTTATGTTTCTGCACTTAAAAGGAAGAGATTCTGAACTCAATTATTTGCTTCACATTTTCAGGATGAGATTCTTCAAATCAGACACCCTTTGGTATTGAAGGAAGCTAAGAATGTGTTCAACAGAGTTATCAAAGAAGATCCGATAATGCAAGGTTTGTGTATGATTGATGCAATCCAACGGCTCAGCATTGACCACCTTTTCGAAGAGGAGATTCAACAGACTCTTCTGAAGCAAACTTCGATTATCAGTGATTTCACAAACCACCTTCATCTTTCTCAAGTCGCTCTTCAATTCCGTTTACTCAGACAAGCAGGTCTTTGTGCTCATGCAGGTATGAATCTTCACTTTTTTCCCTTCATCATTCCATTTTTTCTTACACTAATAGTATCTGATATATATATATATATATATTCCATACTATAAAGTGATATTGCTGCATAATTTTTTTTCTTTTTTGTTTTGTTTTTAATATTATTATCTGGTATCTAGTTTGGGGGTTCTTGGCTGCCCCTCCTAATACATATGTCTCCTCTAAGGCTTGAACCCAAAACTAAGAGGGATCTAGTGGGGCCTTACCATAGTTTCTCTAACCCCCCCCCCCCCCCGCCCCAAAATTCAACAACAAGAAGTTTTATCCTGCTAGATGAAGTCAACTGTATCTATCAATCAACAACTGAATCTCTAGATTGATTGTTAACCAAAAAGCAGGTTCAACTCAATTACTTCATTGAGTGTTCTTTTCAGTCTTCCTCTATCCCATTAAGAGCTCCTCCTACCATCCAATCTACATTTTTAATTGGCGCCTCCAACAGGCTTATTTGTACACGTTATACCTCAAATAATTTTCTCTTCAATAAATGTCTGGCCAACTCTTTATCAAAACAAAAAAACAAAAAAGAAAAAGCAATTACATATACAAGTCCCAGCGTGATGATGAACAAACTGTACCTGTCTGAACTTAATTATAATGTCTATATACAGATATATTTGATAACTTCAAGGACAAACAAGGAGAGCTCAAAGAAGAATACAGAGAAGATATAAAGGGACTGGTGGCTTTATATGAAGCATCACAGTTAAGCATAGAAGGAGAAGATAGTCTTCATGATGCAGGAAACCTCAGTCGCCAACTTCTTGAGACATGGTTGTCTAAACATGAAGGCCACCCTGAAGCTAAAGTTGTTGCAAACGCTCTTGAGAATCCACTTCACCAAAGCTTGTCAAGATTCACAAACACAAACACCATCTTATCACCAAGTGATGCTGTGATGACATCAAATAGATGGGCCAGTTTTCTTGAACTTGCTGAAATCAATTCTTGCATAATTCGCCACTTTAACCAGAACGAACTCTTTCAAGTTTCAAAGTGAGATTTAGTACTATAAATATGCTTTAATTTTTTGGGTACTTATACTTCCAACACCCTGAAATATTTTTCCAGTAGCACTTATTATTCTAAAATAATTTCTTTTGTGCATTTAATACCTTAAAGTATTTTTTCAGAAACACTCATGCCTATTGCCCATAAAATATTTTGCTAATAGCAATAGACACCCTATATTTAATTATAATACAGCTGAGTGTTACAATAAAAATACTTTAGAATGCTAAATGTATCAAAAATTATGTTAGAATACAAAGTGTTACTTGAAAAATACTTTATGGTGCTAGATACAACTTAACTCTATTGTTTTATAGCTTGTGGATATATATATATATATATATTACTAATTAGTGGAGTGTTGACAGGTGGTGGAGAGAAGTTGAAGTGGCCAAAGAGAAGGAGTTTGGTAGAATGAAGGTAATTAAATGGTATATGTGGCCAATGGCATGCCTCACAGATCCAAAGTTCTCTGAGCAAAGAATTGAGCTCACCAAATCTGTGTCTTTGGTTTATATAATTGATGACATTTTCGATGTTTATGGTTCTTTGGACGACCTCACTCACTTTACAGACGCTGTTAATAGGTATATATTCGTTGTATTTTGATCAAATAAAAAACGAGAGTTTTTGCTCCTAAACATACCCTTAAAAATGAATTGACCTGTTGATAACTTATAAATAATGCAACTCTAGATAAATTAATTTTTTTATGTGTTTACTTTTTTAGTACGAAACTTTTTTTTTTCAATTCTCAAATGTAATATTTAAAATATTTATTTTTAATTTTTTAGTACTTCTATTTTTAATTTTTCAATATTTATTTTTAATGTTTCCAATACTATTTTATTTTTAGTATTGAAAAAATTCAAAATACGAAAATATTTATTATCATCGGTCTTTTTAAAAAATTCTAAAGTTCATAGTTCTCTACCATAAATAGTATTTTTAGAAGGTCCTCAAATGTCATATCTCTTATTATTATTATTATTATTATTATTATTATTATTCCAATATGCTAAAAATAATTCTCTTAATGCAGATGGGATTCCACAGCCACAGTTCAATTACCAGGCTACATGAAATCTTGTTTCAATCTTCTGCATGACACAATCAATGAGTTGGCTAGCAAGGTCCAGCAAAAGCATGGATTGAACCCAACAAATACTCTAAAGAAATCGGTGAAGAGTCAAATAATAATTAATTAAACTCATTATTTCAAATTCTCTATACATATAATATTAATATAGGCCTTTCTTGAAATTACCATTATATTTTTCTTGTCATGAAACAGTGGGCAGCATTATTGAATTCCTTCCTAGTAGAAGCAAGATGGTTAAATTCTGGTGATTTGCCAAAGGCAAAAGAATACTTAGAGAATGGGATTGTGAGCTCTGGAGTTCATGTTGTGTGTCTACATGCATTTTTTTTACTCTTGGATCAGAATATCACTCAACAAAATGTTGCTGTTATGGATCAAATTCCAAGTCTTTCTTCTTTAGTCGGCAAAATTCTTCGCCTCTGTGATGATTTGGAAGGAGCCAAGGTATGTTGAGTCGATATGAAATGTCACTTAGATTATAAATGATGAACTTAATAAACAGTTAAGTCTCAGAAAATTTTGTTAGAAGATAAGTTGCAAAAACAACTTTTTTATTTTCTTTATTGTAATATTAAAGTATTCATATCAAAATTTATAACAAATTGTCTTTCTTTTTAGGGAGAATTACATTCAAGTCCCACCCAAAGAGAAAAAATGAAAAAATGGTCATATTGACAACTCTAAAAGCATGAATCGACAACTCCAGGGGCGCGATTAACAACTCCATAGGATCAATTTTTCATTTTTTCTGTTGGGTGGGATCTTAATGTAATTCTCCCTTCTTTTTATAGTAAAATAATCTAACTACCCTAATTACATAGACCTCCCCTCTATTTTGAAATTATACACTTTAGTCCAAGTTATTAACACCCGTTAAAGAATATTCTAAAAAGATTCTTAAGATTTATTTTTTAATTTAAAACTATATTAGAATAAATCTTGTTTACTAATTTACCCCTCATTATGTCAAATCCCTAATTTATCTTTTAATATGAATGTTTATTAATGATCTATTTAATATTTTTACTAAATTTAGAAAAAATTGAAGCATTTTTATGTGAAAAATTAAAAATATATATTAAAATAATTTTTAAATTTTGGATTAAGATATGTAATTAAGTGATTATTAAGTATTATATATTTTAAGAAGGAGCATTTTGGTCAAAATGATAGATCAAGATTATGATTTAATAGTCAACTAATGGTTGGATGGATGGAAGTTAAATATCAAAATTAGAATGGAGGTTTTTAAAATAGAGGGGATGTCTCTATAATTTAGAATTAATAGAGGGGTTGTTGATGTATTTTACTGTTCTTTTTATAATAACTTAAAATTTTGATATTAACAGATCAAATATGAACCATTAAATTTATTGTGTTATTCTCCTCTTCTCTTATTGCTGACTTTAGTCATATTCGCACTTTCACACTACTTTTGGTACAACCAATCACGCACGGCTCCCCATGCCTTGGAGAAATGTGTTCCATGTCTACAAATTATAGATAATAAAAAATTAGTACATACAATAATTGTTCCATCAACCACATATGTGGAAGAAGTTGGAACAAAGAGGAAAAGAAAAAGGGAGAATTACATTGAAGTCCCAAGGAAAAGGAGAAATGAAGAAATGGTCCCTATAGATTGCAAAATGAAAAAATGGTCCCATGGAGTTGTCAATACAGGCTCCTGGAAGGAGCCTGTATTGACAACTCCATGGGACCATTTTTTCATTTTGTAATCTATAGGGACCATTTTTTCATTTTTTTCCTTGTATGGGACCTAAGTGTAATTCTCCCAAAGAAAAATTCATGAATTTTTTATCATAATTGAAGGGATCCTTTAAGGAGGCTAGATTTCGTATTTCGAATGACACATCAATTGAATTTAAATCGCGAAAATAAAAAATTGAATGGTTTAAATTTTATTTATGTCAAAAAATAAGGGAGGACGGGAGAAAGCAAACCATGTCATATCCATATTTGGGTCTAGGTCAAACAATCCAAGCACTGTGAGGGGTTTGAACTACTATAGTATAAACCTGAGTAGCAGCAGATGCACCACATAAGAGAGAATAACTGCTTGCTAAGACAAGAAATAACTGCAGGAGACACACTTATTTATAGGGTCAGGTGGTGACTAGCTAATTAGGAAGGTTCTTTCTTATTTATTGAGAAATAATTCTTGCTTGCTTCTCAACTCACTAAATAAATTAAATGCTTATTTAATCTCTTTATTTAATTAGGAAGCCTTCTTACTTCTCAATCAAATAGTTTGGCCTATCAAAGACGAATCTGGGCCCAAAATCCAACTATTTCATTAGCGTTAAAATGTTATATGCCTTCATTTTTGTAGATCTCATTCTAAAGATAAACCCTGAATGTTTATTACTGATAATAATGATAATAATTCATGCATGCAGAGTGATGATCAAAACGGTATGGATGGGTCATACCTTGAGTGTTACATGAAGGAAAACGACGGCGTTTCAGTAGAAGATGCACAAACACATGTAACCCACTTGATTTCAAATGCATGGAAACGTCTCAATCAAGAAACCCTAATCACATTAACCCCATTTCCTCCTTCTTTCACAAAGTTCTGTCTCAATGCTTCAAGGATGGTGCTTCCTATGTACAGTTATAGAAGAAATGAAAGCCTTCTCAATCTACAGGAATACGTGAAGTCACTGCTTCGTGTTGATGAAGCTACCTATGAGCACATTCATATCCCTTCAAACCCTAAAGGCCACATATTTTCTTATATAAGCAAGTTATTGATGTTTTTGTTTTTTGTTTTTAAAAGTGATAATAAAGTTTGCATTGTATGATTGTCAAGCATGAAATTTTATTTTGTAATTTTAAGAGATAATGAAAATTTCGGTCCTTCAAATTTGCCTCACTTTAGTGTAAAAAAGCCTTTTCACTGTGGTTAAAAAAACCTACCCCAATTTTGTATTCGTTGTAGATATAGCTAGTGTACAGAGTCTTGGATTAAGAATATTTTTTTAACCAAAAAGATTGGGAAAATTTCAAAAAACTACATTGGAAATTGTAAAAGAACAATTCAGCACATTAAAAATGGGAAAGGACAGATCATGCGGGTGTCAGACGGGCAAAGGAATCTGGGATTTTGAAATCTCGATCAAATGATGAAAATGCCCTTCAGTCCTCCATCCCCTCACTTTAGAATAACAACATGATCCTCGGAATTAACAACTCCGGATTCAACATTAACAACTTCAATTCTTCTTTTACAATTAACAAGTTTCAGGGCAAAAAACAACACATATCTCTTAATTAACAACTCTGGATTCGACATTAACAACTCCAACTTCTTTTTTCACAATTATTAAGTTTTAGGGCCAATAACA
Organism: Inga oerstediana; assembly: GCA_963210345.1. NCBI lineage: Eukaryota > Viridiplantae > Streptophyta > Magnoliopsida > Fabales > Fabaceae > Inga > Inga oerstediana. The sequence continues at coordinate 60,460,842 of OY723400.1, read as the reverse complement.
ACACCTATCTCTTAATTAACAACTCTGGATTCAACATTAACAACTCCAATTTCTTCTTTCACACTAAACAACTTTTAGGGCCAATAAGAACTCCTTTCTCTTTATTAACAACACCTTATTCTATATTAACAACTCCACTTTCTTCCTCCACTTTGGAATAACAACACCTATCTCTTAATTAACAACTTCTAATTCAACATTAACAACTCCAATTTCTTCTTTCACACTTTATAAGTTTCAAGGCTAATAACACTACAAAAAAAAGGTATTTTGTAGCGGTGCAATTGTAGCGGTTATATTAAACCGCTACAAATTATAGTATTTGTAGCGGTTTTCACCTAAACCGCTACAAATTTATAGCGGCAAGATTTTTTTGTAGCGGTTGGGTACACAAAACTGCTAGAAATTTGGCGCGAAATTTCCGCCAAAACTTGTAGCGGTGATTTTGTTGCGGTTAATGCACATAAACCGCTACAATATTCCCGCCACTTGGAGCGACCAAACCCCGCCAACAGTGTAGTGGTTATTTGTATCGGTTACAGAAATCGAACCGCTACAAAATATCAAAGGTCAGCAGTTTGTAGCGGTTATACCCCTATAACCGCTACAGAATTTCAAGAGTCTCGACATTTGTAGCGGTTCTGGGCAATAACCGCTACAGAATTTCAAACGTTGTTATCATTTGTAGTGGTTATTGTAGAACCGCTACAAATTTAATTATTTGTAGCGGTTATAGTAGCGGTTATTTGAATAACCGCTACTAAAATATGGCCTATTTAAGCCACCGCCTCCCTCATTTCTCCTTTTGCTCATTTTGTTTCCTGAGGTTTCTCTGAGTGATTTCTTCAAGATTTGAGCGTTCAGACGTCTATGTAGGAGTTTTTGCTACAGTATTTCTCAGTATTTGCACTTGAGGTACATATATAACACCTATTTTATTTATATTTGTATTTTTATTATATTTTTGCATAATAATGTGACTATTTTTTTTTGTTTTGATTTGTACAGTTGATATGGCTTCAAGAGAGGATAAGAGGAAGGCTCCTGAAGTCTCCAGACCGATTTTACAGGGTGGCAACAGCCGGGCAGGGGGAAGAGGGAGGGGGTAGCGCGGAGGCAGGGCGACCGTGGCATCTCAGCCCATCCCCCCACAGGAGTCGGCCCTACCACAGGCACCGCAGACGATCCCACAGGAGACGAACGCACCAGAGGTGCTTGAGGTTGGGGGCCAGATATTAGCGTCGAGGACTTCCTCGACGAGGAGGAGTTCGAGATCCCAATTGGGTTCAGGGAGATGGAGCAGTTCCTCGATGAGGAGGACGCTCGGGAGCAGAACAACCCACGAGGGTCGTCTTCGCGGTCCACTGGGTTTGAGGTGCAGGTCCAAGGTAAATTAATTTTTTAATTTAGTAAATTATTTATTTAAATTAGAAATGTTAACTTTGAATTACAATTTATCTAACGTGCGGTAAACTGTGCAGACGAGCAGGGGAACGTTTCGACGAGGAGGCTAGAAGTGGCCGGTGTGAACAGCTTGGACCAGAGCCTGCGAGTTATTGTGATATCCCAAAAAGTGATTAAGGGCTAATGACTTTAAAAGTGGATATAATTATTGTTGAATAAACACTTTTGGAGAATGTGTGATGGGAATTTGGATATTTTAATGATTCCAATGGCTTCCTTGTGAAAATTCATGTGGGGAGAGTGTTTATTGTGAAATTGGAACCATTGGGAACAATCGTGCTAAAGTTGAAAACTCTGTCCATTGAAACTCTGTACAGGGCAGCCAATTTGTATGGACGTTTTAAATAGGCAAATGGTGTCTAAAAATTCTGAAATTTTCCAGTATTAAATTTCACATGTCAAGCTTCAAAATGAACATATAATTTGTATCATTTTGATTTGTGACCTAAGAGTTTTGGATTTTTGAAGTTTGCCCAGCGAAATTAATTATTTTCTGGAACAGTATGCAAAGATTGAAATTCTGGGAATTTTGTGGTGATTTACAGTAATGGCCAATATTTTTCCTATGAAGAGGAATTAAATATATTTCATTTGGCTTTGGGATCACCTCATTTCGATTTTTCTAGAATTAGTTATGATTTTTTAAAGTTAGGGCAGAAAATCTGCCAGAATTTCTGATAAATCCGAAAATGGGAAATTAAAAATTATGACATCATCATATTGTATGATGACATCAACATGGAATTAAAACCAATTACACCATCTTCATCAGCCATTCCCGACCCCATTCAGAAAACAAAAAGACGTGAGAGAGAGCTTGGAGAAAAGAGAGAAAAGAGGAAGAAATCTTGCAAGGTAAGCCGATTTCTCCGACGATCTAGCTCCTAACGCGTACAATCCTTCTCCTAAGCTATTCCTCTATGTGAATTAAGGTTTTGAAGCAAAGAATTTGGTGTTTCAAAGAGGCTAGGGTTCAGCCAAATTTGAGAAAAGCTAGAAGGAGCTTGAGGTAACTTCCAAACTTTCGTATATTGCTTATTCTGGCTGCTGTGGGCAATTTAATCGGTGAAATTTCGCCGGATTGCCATTGGTTTTAAAGTTTGGAAATGATGTGGCCTAGGGGTTATGCTGCCCAAATTGGGTCTTAATGTTAGTTGTAACCTAATGTAATGGTTAATAAAGTGGTTAGGAGTAGAAAGAAACGCGTTTACGGAGCCGAAATCGTAAAACCCCAATTTTTCCCGGAGAACATGTATATTTCGGCCAAGGCTGTAAATGGGTCTTAGAGTTGGATTTTCAATGATTTGATGATTCCATTGGATTCAGTGGGCGAAAATAGGTGGGGTTACAGTTGGGCACTTTTTCAAAAAAGGCCGAGAAAGCATAATTACGGAAACACCCCTAAAACCCTAAAAGTAGGGCTGCCAAGGGCAATTTCGTAATTTGATATTGAATTTGATAATTCTGAGTACGGAAATGGATTCCTTAGGCGGAAATATGTTAGGATAGCCCATATTAGAATTTCGAGAAAAGTGCAACCGGTCCGGGTATGGCGGGCCCAGGCCGGGTCCCCGGGGGTATTTTTGTAAATTTTCATTATAGACTCATATAACCCTAAGTAACACTATGGAAGTGTCTAAATAGTGCATTTGGAATTGTAGGATTCGATATTTGCCGCCCTCGTGAGCCAACTACGCCAACGAACGTCAGAAAGGAACGAGGTAGTAACTTTTCTTTCGTACCATATGTGATGCATTGTATGTGTGTATTATCATTGATTTGCGATAAACTCGTATGCTGCGACATTGTGAATATGTGTAAACACCGTCATACCAATAGTCCCTGAGTAGCTAACAACGGTTCGGGTTAGGGCGGTGTGCCTCCCCGGCGGAGAAAGGGGATGAGGATGAGGTGTGATATATGCGATTATGTGAGCCAAAAGGCTATTTGTGGAGGCCGACGGGCCATTTGTGAAAGCCGAATAGCTGTATGGGCTATAAGGCTATATGTATGCACTGCCACGCCAATAGTCCCTGAGTAGCTAACAACGGTTCGGGTTAGGCGGTGTGCCTTCCCGGCGGAGAAAGGGGATGAGGGTGGAGTGTGATTTGTGGTGCTGCTGCTGTATGATGATTTGCTTACATGCTGTGTGCTTATGTGTGGTATAAATATTTTGTTACTACTGGGATTCTCTTGAATCTCATTCTTTCCTTTAACTAACCTTTCAGACAGGGCGAGTGGCTCTAAGGAGAAGCGTACGACCCGGAGCGGTTAGAATCCTGTAGGGACATTTATTTTGGTTATGTTGGTTGTAAAGAATAGTTGAACGTAGTTGTGTAGTCCCCTATATGGAGGTTGTAAACCCTTTTTGTGTATGAATGGAACCCGAGGGTTGCCGGGATTGCTATTAGATATTCTGATATGAATGAATGTGAATTAACTGCACAGGTGATTATATTCGATAATTGAACTTGAGACCGGAATAGGAAAAAAAAAAAGTCTTGAAAATTTTATAAAGTCCCTACTTCACAGGGAGTTCTAAATGAGTTTTGAACTATTCGACGGTCTCTAAACCAATTTAATTACGTAATATCGAATTATAATTACGCTATTTAAGGCAGGGGGTTATAGTTATAGTGCCGTGGAATGAGGGCACTGACCAGCCCATCCACAATGGGGGTCACCTGCTCAACTGCGTCCTGAACGACCTGGGCGCGAATTGGATGCGGTTCCTTCTTTACTTCAAGACGTGGAGGCACGTTCCGAGGGGGCCGAAGGATCAAGCTTGGGAGGAGGTGGTTCAGGTAATTAAAATTATTTAATTAATATTTTTTTTAATTAATTATATTTAATTAATGTTTTTTAAATTATGTTTTTTGTAATTATTGATATTTAAATAATTTTTTTTCAGTTGCGGTTTGCCATCCGGGCCAACCGGAAGAGGTACGCCCTCGTGAAGATGGGTGACGCTTGGAGGAACAGGAGGAACCGTCTCTTCCACAGGGTGGATAAGGACGGGACGATGCCTTTGGAGCAGCTGATCGAGAGCGTCCCGGACAGCGTGCCACCGAACGACTGGGCGAGTTTCGTCCAGTTCAGGAGGAGCACTGAGGCACAGGTAATGTATATTAGATTTTTTATATATAATTTTGTAATTGTTAAATATTAAATTATAATTTCATTTTAATTTGTATTTAATTTTAAATTATAATACATTTAATATTTTGTTTTCCAGGAGCTTTCTCAGAGGAACACTGAGATCCAGGCGCAGCAGACGATCCACCACACAGCAGGATGAAGACCTTTGCTGTGACCTATAGCGAGCTGGTAACTTTTCAAAATATCACTTACTTTTAGCTGATTATTTCATAATACTAATTGAATTTTGTAATTGTTTCAAGAGACGAAGGCACAGCAGGAGAACCGTCAGACGGACTATGGGGAGTTGTATGCCATCACACACAGACACCGTGACGGGACTGCGACCTCTCAGCAGGCAGAGGCGACCATTGTAAGTAATTTTATTATTATATTTTTTATAAAACCAAGTTAATAATGAAAAATGCTAATTAGTAATTGTTTCATAAAATGGCAGGAGCGGATGCAGCAGTCGCAGGCTGAGCTGCGACAGACCCAGCCTGAGGAGTCACAGGGGTCAGTGGACCCGACGGCTCAGGCTGAGCACCCCGGATGCGTGCGGGGGATGGGGATAGGCGCCAGACCTAGCATGGTCTACGGCAGGAGCGCCGCCTCTGAGGCTGGTAGCTCTAGAGGGGTCAGACGTCCGAGGGACGAGTCTATTGACCAGCTGCGGTCAGATTTGGAGCAGCAGATGGCACAGCAGCAGCAGCAGATACAGCAAATGTAGGTGCAGCAGATGCAGCTACACACTGATTTGATCTACACTCAGCAGACGCAGTGGCGTGAAATCGCGAACAACATGCTAGAGCGGTCATGGAGTCGCCTGTCCCCGGACGAGCAGCATCCAAAGGTTCCCCCTATTCCTCGCTATGTTGTCCCGAGTACTACTCCTCCTCCTCTTCCTCCTCCTACTGCTGATGACGATGGTGCGGTTCACTCTGCGCAGCGGCCCGATCCAGCAGCACCTAAGGGAGCCCCACCTGAGGGAGCACCAGGTGATCAGCCCCCAGCTACTTAGTTTAGGACATTTTTTTGTTGAAACATTTGTAAATAAATAAATATATATATATATATATATATGAGTTTGTATTTCATAACTTTCTTAGTTTGTTTAATATAATTATATTTATATTATTAGATCGCATTGTTGAATTTATGAATTAATTGCAATAATATTATTTATATTTCTAAAATAAAAAAAATAAAGCATATATATTTGTAGCGATTTTAAGTTAAAACCGCTATAAATATATACAGTTGTAGCGGTTCTTAAATAAAAACCGCTACAACTGTATATGTTAGTAGCGGTTTTAAAATAATAACCGCTACAAATACTCATCATTTGAATTTTGAAATTTGTCGCCTTTATGCACATTTATAGCGGTTATGTTATGTATAACCGTTACAAATTAAAAATTATTTTTAAATTTGTTGTCCAACGGCTTTAATATTAATAGCGGTTTTATATATATAACCGCTACAAATACTCAACAAGTAAATTTTGAATTTCCCACCAATGTGTAACGGCTTGAATATTAGTAGCGGTTTTATATATATAACCCCTACTAATATTTTATAACTGTAGTGGTTAGTGTAGCGGTTTAATAACCGCTACAAAATTATAAATGTTGGAATTTCAGAATATAAGGTTCTTGGCATTCGTCATTATCTTCTAACTCATCTTTTTCTCTATACTTTCTTCTCTCTCACTTGTAGCTATGGATAAATCATGGATCAGGTTGCCGCGCAATTCTCCTGAATATTTGTACGGATTAAACAGTTTCTTGGATTTCACATTCACTCACGCCAGTTGTAACGGCAAGATCGTTTGTCCGTGTCGGAAATGCAAGTTCGAAGTGGCATGCACGAAATGTTGTGAAGGAACATTTGCTTGTGAAGCCTTTCCCTGAGGACTATACGTTCTGGACAGTTCATGGTGAGAAGGCTGGCATTAGATATGACGATGCTCTTCCTCGAAGTTCTCAAGTAGGCGTTCAAGTAGATGAAGATGATCCTGTGAATGATGCTGTGCGTGATGCGTTTGGATTTCAAGGCGACAACTTCAACGAAGAAGTGCACGGCTCTAAGCCGGTTTTTATGGGGAATGAAGCAGCTCGGGATTTTTTCAGCTTGATGGATGAGGCAGATCGTCCTTTATATCAAGGTTGTCGCAAATATTCTAAATTATCTTTCTTGATCAAATTGTATCATATCAAGTGCTTGTGTGGGATCACAGATAAGGGAATGTCGATGTTGCTCGACTTATTACAAGATGCATTCCCCGACGCCGAGATTCCCACAACCTTCTACGAGGCCAAGAAGATTATCAACAGGTTGGGGTTGAATTATCAAAAGATTGATGCGTGCCCAAATGATTGTATGATGTATTGGGGAGACGATTCCAATAGGGAGAAGTGTAAGAGATGTCACACATCGAGGTACAAGACAATTCGGAAGGGGAAAAAGCAGAATAAACCTGCAAAGATTCTCAAGTACTTCCCTTTGAAACCTCGTCTACAAAAATTATTTTTGTCGTCTAAAACTGTTGAGCACATGAGGTGGCATGCCGTTGATAAAAATGAAGACGATAAATTAAGACATCCGAGGGATGCAGCTGCTTGGAAAATGTTTGATAACGACTTTCCAGATTTTGCGACTGACCCCAGAAATGTTCGGCTTGCGTTGGCGACCGACGGTTTCAATCCTTTGGGGAATCTTAGCACAAGTTACAGTATTTGGCCGGTAGTCTTAGTTCCCTACAACTTACCCCCTGGATGTGTATAAAACAAAGCTCTTTCATTATGTCTATGATCATTCCAGGCAAAAAGGCATCGGGCAATGACATCGATGTGTATCTCCAACCGCTTATTACAGCAAGATTTTGTTCAACATGCGTGCAGCCTTGATGTGGACGATCAGTGACTTTCCTAGCCTTGGCACATTATCTGGTTGGAATGTGCATACTAGGTCAGCGTGTCCAACTTGCAATTTTGACTCTGATGCATTGCGCCTTCCCCACAGCCGAAAGTGGTGCTTTATGGGGCATCAGAGGTTTCTTGCTGGAACGCATAAATTCAGATTGCAACGGAATCGCTTCAATGGGAAACCAGAGAAAAGAGGACCATGTTGACTTCGAGTTTGGAAAAAGCGTTGACTTCGAGTTTGGAAAAAGCGATGATTCAGCACAAACTCGGCAAAAGACGCGCAGGACTTCGGTGCCTCAGCAGTGGAAGAAGATAAGTATTTTCTTCACACTTTCATATTGGAGATCTAATTTACTTCGCCACAGTCTTGATGTAATGCACATTGAAAAAAATGTTTGCGATAATGTGCTGTATACGCTGCTTAACGAACCTGGCAAGACAAAAGATCACCTTCAACCGAGGAAAGATTTACGCGACATGGGAGTTCGTGAAGACGCTTGGCCAGATGAGCATGACAGATTTCCACCGGCAAAGTTTACCCTCACAAAACCGAACAAGGAAGTGTTCCTCGTGACGTTGAAGAAATTAAAAGTTCCTGATGGGTATTCAAGCAACATTTCTCGATGTGTCGACTTGCAGGCTCGAAAGGTTGCTGGCCTGAAGAGTCATGACTCACATGTTCTTATGCAGCAGTTACTCGCTCTGGCTATAAAGAATACACTTCCTCCCGATGTTTCCATCGTTTTGGTGGAACTTTGTTCTTTCTTTTGGAAGTTGTGTTCTAAGGTTTTGATCGTTGAGGAGCTCGATCAGCTGCAGTCGAAAATCATTCTTACGCTTTGTCATTTGGAGATGATCTTTCCTCCGTCCTTTTTTACTGTGATGGTTCACCTCACAGTCCACCTCGTTCATGAAACAAAGCTCGTTGGACCAGTACAATATCGTTAGATGTATCCGATTGAGAGGTACTAATTTTAAATACGTACTTTAATTTATTGTCCGTATTTAATGTTTTCTAGTCGTCCTTTTCATCATTTTATATCAATTTTCTCTTCTGTACTTCGTAGGTTCCTTGGGAAATTAAAATCTTACGTAAGGAATAAGGCGTGGCCAGAAGGTTCTATAGCTGAAGGCTATATAGGGGATGAGGTGCTATATTTTTGCTCAAGGTACTTTGATGATCTTGAGACGGCTTTCAATCGCCCGCCTCGTGTTGACGATTGTCCTGAACCTGCGCCGACATCAGGAGAATTTATCCCTCGTGTTGGTAAACCAGTTAGAGCAACTGAGAACTTCAAACTAACGGCGACTAAGAAGTTCCAAGCACATAGACATGTCTTGATTAATTGCACTCAAGTTGAACCTTTCATACGGTAAGAATTGTACACTCACATGTTATTCGATCTATATCTTTCGTAACATTTCTCACTTTCATTTCACTAACGCCTTTCCATTATTAATTGCAGGGAATTCAGAAGTCATGTTAAGCGTCAACTCAGGACCCGTACACAGACATCCTCGGAAGTTGATAGGAGGGTCTACAGAGAATTCTCGAGCTGGTTTGCGCGCAGAATACTAAATGACCACAACCCACACTCACAAGATTTCAGAGTTCTCGCAATCGGCCCTCTTGATCATGCAAAACGGTTTACAGCATACAATGTCAATGGTTTTAAGTTTTGCACGGTTTCACGGGATCAAGGATTGCAAACACAGAATTCGGGTGTTTATGGCACATTTGGGACAAGGAGTTATGCGAGCAGCAGTGACGCCAACATGCAGTTCGGAGGCGTCCCTTACTATGGCAAGCTTCTTGATGTGGTCGAGCTTAATTATCAAGGCCGTTTCACCGTGACGCTGTTTAAGTGTTTGTGGGCAAATACCACTACTTCTCGGGGACTGACAACTGACGACCTAGGGATCGCATCAGTCAATTTCTCACGGCCGATTTATACTGGTATTTCTCAAGATGATGAGCCGTATATTCTAGCTTCAGAGGCACATCAGGTTTATTATGTCGAGGACGAGAGGCATAGAGATTGGCACATGGTCGTTCATTTAAAGCTAAGAGACCTTTACGACATGGGTGAAGGCGATAACATCGCCTTCGAGAGTGAGCCATTTCAGCCAGCTGATTTTGAAAACTACTTCCCTGAAGGCGATGACAATTTACCTCTACTGTGGTGAGTTTTCTTAAGTCCACGTCATTTGAATTAAATTTTTTAAATTTAATAATACATCAATAACAATAATTTTTCTACAAAATTTCTGTAGGGATGGTGACGATGAGTAATCAAATTCATATTATGCTTTTGTCTTTACAAAAAATGCAAAAACAATTTAAAATAAAATGTAAAAAAAATTTAAAAAAATTAAAATAATATTTGTAGCGGTTATTAAACCGCTACAAATAAAAAATTAACCGCTACTAAATGAATAATCGCTATAAAATGGATACATTAACCGCTACAAATAGCACTAGAAATATTTAACCACTACAAAAATACAAATAACCGCTACATTAACCGCTACAAATAGTACGTGGATCCCTATAAATACCCTTACCACAACTCATTTCAAACACTCCCCAATTTCTTTTTACCTTACCTTTCTTTTATTTTCTCTCATTTACAACTTCTTTCGTATGAGTAGAGGAGCTGAATAATACAATCAAATAAGGTAACAAGATTTTTAATTTTTTTTAGAATATTTCTTTCCTTTCTATAAAATTTATTCTAACAATTTTTTTTCTAGATATATCATAACTGTATCTCATTTTCATCTATTTTTCATACACAATTACATTATATTAGATAACATAATAATTCCTTATTACTTACCTATCATTAATAATATTATTAATATAAATTTTATACTAATCCAATTCAATTACATTTTTCCTTTTTATTTATTAATAAGTTAAACTATTGAAAATAAGCTAATTGAAATAGATAAAATAATAACAAAATAAACTATTTAATTTAATATTGAAAAAACAGAAACAAATAATTGTATATTTTTAAAAAAAATTTAAATATTTGTAGCAGTTATTAAACCGCTACTAAATAACGCGCCACAACTCAAATTAAATTTTTTGGCGCCAATTTTGAATTTCATGAAATTAGTAGCGGTTTTCAAAACCGCTACTAATTTCATGAAATTCAAAATTAGTAGCGGTTTGCTAACCGCTACAAAATAAAAAAATGTCATTTTTTTTCGCCAACAAAATTTCAATTTTTTATATTTGTAGCGGTTTGTTAACCGCTACAAAATAAAAAAAAAAGTCATTTTTTTTCGCTCTCAAAATTTCAATTTTTTATATTTGTAGCGGTTATATAACCGCTACAAATATCTCTGAAAAAAATTTCGTCCATGTAGGTGTTGTAGCGGTTAAGTTGAACCGCTACAAAGGATGTAGCGGTTATTTTTTATTGAGTAGCGGTTTTATATAACCGCTACAAAACTGCTTGCAACATACGATTTAGTAGCGGTTCTAGTAACCACTACTAACCTTATTTGTAGCGGTTAAAACTGCTACTAATACCCATTTTTAACCGCTACTAAATCACGTTTTTTTTTGTAGTGACAACACATATCTCTTAATTAACAACTCCGGATTCGATATTAACAACTCCAATTTCTTCTTTCACACTTAACAAGTTTTAGGGCCAACAACAACACTCATCTCTTAATTAACAACTCCGGATTCGAAACTAACAACTCAAATTTCTTCTTTCACAATTAACAAGTTTTAGGGCCAATAACAATACTTATCTCGTCATTAACAACTCCGAATTCGTCATTAATAACTCCTATGTTGTTATTTCAATTGAGGGCTGAAGGGCATTTTCGTCATTTAGCCAAAATTTCAAAATCCCAGATTCCTCTGCCCGTCTGACACCCGCCTAATCTGTTATTTCCCATTTTCAATATACTGAATTGTCCTTTTACAATTTCTAATGTAATTTTTTGGAATTTTCCCAAAAAGATTCACTTTTTTTAAATAAAGAAAAATCATTCACTTTTGTGGAATGACGCAAGGCCAAGCCCATTTTGGTTGGGCCTATTGTTTATTGATACAATGGAAAAGGATTTTGGTTGGGCTCACTTATTGTTATTAGTGTAATAATATTTGGTTACTTTTTTGTACCAAAAAAATTACTTTTATTATTAGTACTCTTCTAGTTATTAATGTAAAATATAGTTTTCTAATATGATTAGTAGATTGAGAAAGTTAAATAAATTATTTAATTATAACATATGTGACGTGATTTCTCCAAAATACTTATGTGTTATAATGGGTTATATATCGATTTATAAGTTAAACAATTAGTTTGAAAAAAATGATAAATATGAAAGATAGCATGAAAACTAACTTACATTTAGGATTAAAATCTATTACTAAAGTAGGTCATACGGTTAGGAACAAAAGAGTATTATTACTTTTATTATCATTTTTTATAAAATAGGATTAGATCATATAAGATTATATTAATCATTTAAATTCTAGATCTCTGTGTAGATTTACCCTTATAAGAGTGCCTATATATAGATCAATTATGTCAAATAAAGGTACAGGTTGAGTCATCAATTGCTTAGCCAATTAATCCTGTGTCCAATTAATCTGAAAGCTAGCAAAGCACCTCATCTTGGTGGGTAGTTCATTTTCTTTATAAGAACCAAGTGTTGTTATTTCCGAAGTGGCAAGAATGAGGGCTAAAGGGCAAAATCGTCTTTTGAAGGTGCCGGCACTGTTCATCCGTACTGACAGTGGACTGATCCGGATTTTTGAATTTGAACGTACTGAATTGGGATTTTCCTATTTCTAATGCATTTTATAGGGATTTTCCCTTAAAAAAACTACCCCGATTTTATATTCGTTGTAGATATAGCTTGTGTATAAAGTCTTGGATTAAGAATTTTTAAAAAAATAAAATAAAATTCACTTTTTTTAAATAAAACAAAATCATTCACTTTCGTGGAATGACGCGAGCCCAAGCCCATTTTGGTTGGGCTGATTTTTTTTTTTCTTTTTTGATACAATGGAAAAGGATTTTGGTTGGGCTCACTTATTGTTATTAGTGTAATAATATTTAGTTAATTTTTTGTACCAAAAAAGTTACTTTTATTATTAGTACTCTTCTAGTCATTAATGTAAGTTTTCTAATGTGATAAGTAGATTGATAAAGTTAAATAAATTACTTAATTATAATATATGTGACGTGATCTCTCCAAAATACTTATGTGTTATAATAGGTTATATATCGATTTATAAATTAAATGAATTAGTTTGAAACAAAAATGATAAATATGAAAGATAGTATGAAAAATGACTTACATTTAGGATCAAAATCTACTACTAAAGTAGGTCATACGGTTAGGAGCGAAAGAGTATTATTACTTTTATTATCATTTTTTATGAAATAGGATTAGATCATATAAGATTAGATGAATCATTTAAATTCTAGATTTCTGTGTAGATTTACCCTTATAAGAGTGCCTATATATAGATCAATTATGTCAAATAAAAGTACAGGTTGAGTCATCAATTGCTTAGTCAATTAATCCTGTGTCCAATTAATCTGAAAGCTAGCAAAGCACCTCATCTTGGTGGGTAGTTCATCTTCTTTATAAACTGACTGATGAGAAATATAGAGAAGTAGAACCTTAAAAAATTAATGAAATAAATACAGGAACTTGCACTACAAAAAAAATGTGATTTAGTAGCGGTTAAAAATGGATATTCGTAGCGGTTCTAACCGCTACAAAATAGGTTAGTAGCGGTTTGAAAAACCACTACTAAATCGTACGTTGCAAACCGTTTTGTAGCGGTTTTATAAAACCGCTACTCAATCAAAAATAACCGCTACAACCTTTGTAGCGGTTATCATTAACCGTTACAACACCCAGAGATATTTGTAGCGGTTATATAACCGCTATAAATATAAAAATTTTTATTTACAGCTTAAAAAAAGAATTTTTTTTTGTAGCGGTTAATAAACCGCTACAAATATAAAAAATTCAAAATTTGTTGGCGGAAAAAAAATGACATTTTTTATTTGTAGCGGTTTTAAAAACCGCTACTAATTTCATGAAATTCAAAATTAGTAGCGGTTTTTAAAACCGCTACTAAGTTCATGAAAATCAAAATTCGCGCCAAAAAATTTAAATTGAGCCGTAAAAAGGCGCGTTATTTAGTAGCGGTTTAATAACCGCTACAAATATTTAAAATTTTTTTCATAAATATACGATGATTTTTTTTTCTGTTTTTTCAATATTATATTAAATAGTTTATTTTGTTATTATTTTATCTATTTCAATTAGTTTATTATTTAATAGTTTAACTTATTAATAAATAAAAAGGAAAAATGTAATTGAATAGGATTAGTATAAAATTTATATTAATAATATTATTAAGGATATGTAGGTAATAAGGAATTATTATGTTTTCTAATATAATGTAATTGTGTATGAAAAATAGATGAAAATGAGATAGAGTTATGATATATCTAGAAAAAAAAATAGTTAGAATAAATTTTATAGAAAGGAAAGAAGTATTCTAAAAAAAATTGAAAATCTTGTTACCATATTTGATCGTATTATTCAGCTCCTCTACTCATACGAAAGAAGTTGTAAATGAGAGGAAATGAAAGAAAGGTAAGGTGAAAAGAAATTGGGGAGTGTTTGAAATAAGTTGTGATAAGGGTATTTATAGGGATCCACGTATTATTTGTAGCGGTTAATGTAGCGGTTATTTATATTTTTGTAGCGGTTTAATATTCATCGTGCTATTTGTAGCGGTTAATGTAGCGGTTATTAGTTAGTAGCGGTTATTAGTTAGTAGCGGTTATTTATATTTTGTAGCGGTTCAATAACCGCTACAAATATTTTTTTAATTTTTTTTTTAATTTTTTTTTTACATTTTATTTTAACACAAATTTTTTGCGTTTTTTGTAAAGGCAAATTTTTTACACTTGATTTTGATCACAAATTTTTTTTTTAATTTTTTTTTTACATTTTATTTTAACACAAATATTTTGCATTTTTTGTAAAGACAAATTTTTTACACTTGATTTTGATCACTCATCGTCGCCATCCCTACAGAAATTTTGTAGAAAAATTATTGTTATTGATGTATTATTAAATTTAAAAAATTTAATTGAAATGACGTGGACTTAAAAAAACTCACCGCAGTAGAGGTAAATTGTCATCGCCTTCAGGGAAGTAGTTTTCAAAATCAGCTGGCTGAAATGGCTCACTCTCGTAGGCGATGTTATCGCCTTCACCCATGTCGTAAAGGTCTCTTGGCTTTAAATGAACGACCATGTGCCAATCCCTATGCCTCTCGTCCTCGACATAGTAAACCTGATGTGCCTCTGAAGCTAGAATATACGGCTCATCATCTTGAGAAATACCAGTATGAATCGGCCGTGAGAAATTGACTGATGTGATCCCTAGGTCGTCAGTTGTCAGTCCCCGAGAAGTAATGGTATTTGCCCACAAACACTTGAACAGCGTCACGGTGAAACGGCCTTGATAATTAACCTCGACCACATCAAGAAGCTTGCCATAGTAAGGGACGCCTCCGAACTGCATGTTGGCGTCACTGCTGCTCGCATAACTCCTTGTCCCAAATGTGCCATAAACACCCGAATTCTGTGTTTGCAATCCTTGATCCCGTGAAACTGTGCAAAACTTAAAACCATTGACATTGTATGCTGTAAACCGTTTTGCATGATCAAGAGGGCCGATTGCGAGAGCTCTGAAATCTGGTGAGTGTGGGTTGTGGTCATTTAGTATTCTGCGCGCAAACCAGCTCGGGAATTCTCTGTGGACCCTCCTATCAACTTCCGAGGATGTCTGTGTACGGATCCTGAGTTGATGCTTGACATGACTTCTGAATTCCCTGCAATTAATAATGGAAAGGCGTTAGTGAAATGAAAGTGAGAAATGTTACGAAAGATATAGATCGAATAACATACATGTGAGTGTACAATTCTTACCGTATGAAAGGCTCAACTTGAGTGCAATTAATCAAGACATGTCTATGTGCTTGGAACTTCTCAGTTGCCGTTAGTTTGAAGTTCTCAGTTGCTCCAACTGGTTTACCAACACGAGGGATAAATTCTCCTGATGTCGGCGCAGGTTCAGGACAATCGTCAACACGCGGTGGGCGGTTGAAAGCCGTCTCAAGATCATCAAAATACCTTGAGCAAAAATATAGCACCTCATCCCCTATATAGCCTTCAGCTATACAACCTTCTGGCCACGCCTTATTCCTCACGTAAGATTTTAATTTCCCAAGGAACCTACGAAGTACATAAGAGAAAATTGATATAAAATGATGAAAAGGACGACTAGCAAACATTAAATACAGACAATAAATGAAAGCACATATTTAAAATGAGTACATCTCAATCGGATACATCCAACGAGCTTTGTTTCATGAACGAGGTGGACTGTGAGGTGAACCATCACAGTAAAAAAGGACGGAGGAAAGATCATCTCCAAGTGACAAAGCGTAAGAATGATTTTCGACTGCAGCTGATCGAGCTCCTCAACGATCAAAACCTTAGAACACAACTTCCGAAAGAAAGAACAAAGTTCCACCAAAACGATGGAAACATCAGGAGAAAGTGTATTCTTTATAGCCAGAGGGAGTAACTGCTGCATAAGAACATGTGAGTCGTGACTCTTCAGGCCAGCAACCTTTCGAGCCTACAAGTCGACACATCGAGAAATGTTGCTTGAATACCCATCAGGAACTTTTAATTTCTTCAACGTCGCGAGGAACACATCCTTGTTCGGTTTTGTGAGGGTAAACTTCGCCGGTGTAAATCTGTCATGCTCATCTGGCCAAGCGTCTTCACGAACTCCCATGTCGTGTAAATCTTTCCTAGCTTGAAGGTGATCTTTTGTCTTGCCGGGTTCGTTAAGCAGTGTATACAGCACATTGTCGCAAACATTCTTTTCAATGTGCATTACATCAAGACTGTGGCGAAGTAAATTAGATCTCCAATACGGAAGCGTGAAGAAAATACTTATCTTCTTCCACTGCTGAGGCGCCGAAGTCCTGCGCGTCTTTTGGCGAGTTTATGCTGAATCGTCACTTTTTCCAAACTCGAAGTCAACATGCTCAAGCTGCTGTAAGATATCTGTACCGGACAAAGTCTGAGGTGGTCCTCTTTTCTCTGGTTTCCCATTGAAGCGATTTCGTTGCAATCTGAACTTATGCGTTCCATCGAGAAACCTCCGATGCCCCATAAAGCACCACTTTCGGCTGTGGGGAAGGCGCAATGCGTAAGAGTCGAAATTGCAAGCTGGACACGCCGACCCAGTATGCACATTCCAACCAGATAATGTGCCAAGGCCAGGAAAGTCACTGATCGTCAACATCAAGGCTGCACGCATGTTGAACAAAGTCTTGCTGTGAGCGTCGTACGTCTCCAAGCCGACATTCCATAGGTCAAGCAATTCCGCAATAAGCGGTTGGAGATACACATCGATGTCATTGCCCGGTGCCTTTTTGCCTGGAATGATCATAGACATAATGAAAGAGCTTTGTTTCATACACATCCAGGGGGTAAGTTGTAGGGAACTAAGACTACCGGCCAAATGCTGTAACTTGTGCTAAGATTCCCGAAAGGATTGAAACCGTCGGTCGCCAACGCAAGCCGAACATTTCTGGGGTCAGTCGCAAAATCTGGAAAGTCGTTGTCAAACGTTTTCCAAGCAGCTGCATCCCGCGGATGTCTTAATTTACCATCTTCGTTTTTATCAACGACATGCCACCTCATGTGCTCAGCAGTTTTAGACGACATAAATAATCTTTGTAGATGAGGTTTCAAAGGGAAGTACCTGAGAATCTTTGCAGGTTTCTTCTTCTGCTTTTTCCCCTTCCGAATTGTCTTGTACCTCGATGTGTGACATCTCTTGCACGTCTCCCTGCTGGAATCATCTCCCCAATACAGCATACAATCATTTGGGCACGCATCAATCTTTTGATAATTCAACCCCAACCTGTTGATAATCTTCTTGGCCTCGTAGAAGGTTGTGGGAATCTCGGCGTCGGGGAATGCATCTTGTAATAAGTCGAGCAACATCGACATTCCCTTATCTGTGATCCCACACAAGCACTTGATATGATACAATTTGATCAAGAAAGATAATTTAGAATATTTGCGACAACCTTGATATAAAGGACGATCTGCCTCATCCATCAAGCTGAAAAAATCCCGAGCTGCTTCATTCCCCATAAAAGCCGGCTCAGAGCCGTGCACTTCTTCGTTGAAGTTGTCGCCTTGAAATCCAAACGCATCACACACAGGATCATCTTCATATACTTGAATGCCTACTTGAGAACTTCGAGGAAGAGCCTCGTCATATCTAATGCCGGCCTTCTCACCATGAACTGCCCAGAACGTATAGTCCTCAGGGAAAGGCTTCACAAGCAAATGTTCCTTCACAACATTTCGTGGATGCCACTTCTTGAACTTGCATTTCCGACACGGACAGACGATCTTGCCGTTACAGCTGGCGTGAGTGAATGCGAAATCTAAGAAACTGTTTAATCCGTACAAATATTCAGGAGAATTGCGCGGCAACCTTATCCATGATTTATCCATAGCTACAAGTGAGAGAGAAGAAAGTATAGAGAAGAAGATGAGTGAGAAGATAATGACGAATGCCTAGAACCTTATATTCTGAAAATCCAACGTTTATAATTTTGTAGCGGTTATTAAACCGCTACACCAACCGATACAGAAATTCCAACGTTTATAATTTTGTAGCGGTTATATATATAAAACCGCTACAGTTATAAAATATTAGTAGCGGTTATATATATCAAACTGCTACTAATATTCAACCCGTTAATTGGTGGGAAATTCAAAATGTCCTTGTTGAGTATTAGTAGCGGTTTTTTATATAAAACCGCTACTAATGTTCAATGTATTAGTAGCGGTTATATATATTAAACCGCTACTAACATTAAAGCCGTTGGACCTTAAATATAAAAATAATTTTATTATTTGTAGCGGTTATACATAAGATAACCGCTACAAATGTGCACAAAGGCGACAAATTTCAAAATTCAAATTATTTGAGTGTTTGTAGCGGGTAGTAGTGTATAACTGCTACAAAGATATGTGTTTGTAGCGGTTATAAACTAATAACCGCTACAAATATATTTGTAGCGGTTTTAGTTCAGAAACCGCTACAAACACATATCTTTGTAGCGGTTATACACTACTAACCGCTACAAACACATATATTTGTAGCGGTTTTGACTTAAAACCGCTACAAATATATATATATATATAATTTATTTATTTTTTAAATTTAGATATAAATCATTCATAAATTATTTCTATGCGATCTAATAATATAAATATAATTATATAAAACACAATAAGAAAATTCTGAAATAAAATCTCATAAATATTTACAAATATTTAAACAAAAGAAAATGTCCTAAACTAAGGAGCTGGGGGCTGAACCTCTGATGCTCCCTCAGGTGGGGCTCCCTCAGATGCCACTGGATCAGGCCGCTGCTCAGACTGAACCGCACCATCGTCATCAGCAGGAGGAGGAGCTGTAGCAGGAGGAGTAGTACTCGGGACAGGGGGAACCGCTGGATGCTGCTCGTCCGGGAACAGGCGACTCCATGCTCCCTCGAGCATATTGTTCGCGATCTCACGCCACTGCGTCTGCTGAGCGTACATCATATCTGCGTGCATCTGCAGCTGCTGCTGCATCTGCTGCATCTGCTGCTGCTGCTGCGCCATCTGTTGCTGCGTCTGCTCCATCTGCTGCTGCGTCTGCTCCAAATCTGACCGCAGCTGGTCAAGAGACTCGTCCCTCCGACGTCTGACCCCTCTAGAGCTGCCAGCCTCAGAGGCGGCGCTCCTGCCGTAGACCATGCTAGGTCTGGCACCTATCCCCATACCCCGCACGCGTCCGGGGTGCTCAGCCTGAGCCAGACCCGCCTTCAAAGGAGTCGTCGGGTCCACTGACCCCTGTGACTCCTCAGGCTGGGTCTGTCGCAGCTCAACCTGCGACTGCTGCATCCGCTCCTGCCATTTTATGAAACAATTAATAATTACCATTTTTCATTATTAACTTTGTTTTATAAAAAATATAATAATAAAATAACTTACAATGGCCGCCTCTGCCTGCTGAGAGGTCGCAGTCCCGTCACGGTGTCTGTGTGTGATGGCGTACAGCTCCGCATAGTCCGTCTGACGGTTCTCCTGCTGTGCCTTCGTCTCCTGAAACAATTACAAAACAATTAGTATTATGACATAATCAGCTAAAAGTAAGTGAAGCACTTGAAAAGTTACCAGCTCGCTGTACGTCACAGCAAAGGTCTTCGATCCTGCTGTGTGGTGTATCGTCTGCTGCGCCCGGATCCCGGCGTTCCTCTGAGAAAGCTCCTGGAAAAACAAATAATTAAATGTATTATAAAATTTAAAATTAAATACAAATTATAATTTAATATTTAACATTTAGAAAATTATATATCAAAAATATAATAAATACATTACCTGCGCCTGAGGGCTCCTCCTGAACTGGACGAAATGCGCCCAGTCGTTCGGCGGCACGCCGTCCGGGACGCTCTCCTGCAGCTGCTCCAGAGGCATCGTCCCGTCCCCATCCACCTTGTGGAAGAGACGGTTCCTCCTGTTCCTCCAGGCGTCGCCCATCTTCACGAGGGCGTACCTCTTCCGGTTGGCCAGGACGGCAAACCGCAGCTGAAAAAAATACATTTAAATATCAATAATTATAAAAACCATAATTTAAATAAAATAATTAAATAGAATTAATTACAAAAAATATTAATTAAATAGTTTTAATTACCTGAACCACCTCCTCCCAAGCCTGGTCCTTCGGCCCTTTCGGGATGTGCCTCCACGTCGGGAAGTGAAGGGGGAACCGCATCCAATTCGATCCCAGGTCGCTCAGGAAGCGGTTGAGCAGGTGACCCCCATTGTGGATCGGCTGGTCAGTGCCCTCGTTCCACGGCACTATAACTCGCAGGGACCAGTCCATGCTGTTCAGACCGGCCACATCTAGCCTCCTCGTTGACACGTTCCCCTGCTCATCTGCACAGTTGACCGCATGTTAGATAAATTATAATTCATTTCTAATTTAAATAAATAATTTACTAAATTAAAAAATTAATTTACCTTCGACCTGCACCTCAAACCCAGTCGACCGCGAAGACAACCCTCGTGGGTTGTTCTGCTCCCGAGCGTCCTCCTCATCGAGGAACTGCTCCATCTCTCTAAACCCAATCGGGATCTCGAACTCCTCCTCGTTGAGAAAGTCCTCAACGCTAATCTCTGGCCTCTCCACCTCAGGCACCTCTGCTGCGGTCGTCGCCTGTGGGATCGTCTGCGGTGCCTGTGGGGGGATGGGCTGAGATGCCGCGGTAGCCCTGCCTGCGCGCTGCCCCCTCCCTCTGCCCCCTGCCCGACTGCTGCCGCCCCGTAAAATCGGTTTGGGGACCTCAGGGGCCTTCCCCTTATCTTGTCCTGAAGCCATATCAACTGTACAAATTAAAAAAAAAATTAGTCCATTATTATGCAAAAATATAATAAAAATACAAATATAAATAAAAATACGTGTTATATACGTACCTCAAGTGCGAATACTGCGGAATACTGAGTAGAAACTCCTAAAGAGACGTCTGAACGCTCAAATTTCAAAGAAATCACTCAGATAAACCTCAGGAAACAAAATGAGCAAAAGGAGAAATGAAGGAAGTGGTGGCTTAAATAGGCCAGCTATTAGTAGCGGTTATTAAAATAACCGCTACAAATAATTAAATTTGTAGCGGTTTTATAATAACCGCTACAAAACTTCACAACGTTTGAAATTCTGTAGCGGTTATTGCCCAGAACCGCTACAAATGTCGAGACTCTTGAAATTCTGTAGCGGTTATTTCCCAGAACCGCTACAAAATTCTAACCTTTGGTATTTTGTAGCGGTTTGTGTGCATTAACCGCTACAAAATAACCGCTACAAGTTTTGGCGGGAAATTCGCACCAAATTTGTAGTGGTTTTTTATAGGAAACCGCTACAAATAATCTTGCCGCTACAAATTTGTAGCAGTTTAGGTCAGAACCGCTACAAATACAATAATTTGTAGCGGTTATATTCAACCGCTACAAGTCCACCGCTACAAAAGACCTTTTTTTTTTGTAGTGTTGTTCTATACAGCTTTATGAAAATTGAAAATATTCACTTCATCACTGTGAAATCTGAATCACTTTCATCAGTTAGATATGAGGCCAACCAGTGGCTCTTGCTTGGGTGATGATGGCCCTGTACCACCCACCATGATGGTGGGTAATTCTCCACTTTATTTTTGCTTTCTTCTTCCGCAGACGCTGGAAGATTGAGATCAAGAAAGTCTCTAATTTTCTGAACGGGTTTCTCTAGTACTAGTGACCCTTCAGCTGCGAAATGAGATCTCTTATGACCAGCCAAAGCTTGCCCAGATGGAAAAATCTTAAGGCAAATTGGACACTCGTGGTCTTTGTTCTCCTTGGGTCTATTGTAATTATCTCTTCCTCGTTCTCAAAATCAATAGAAAAAATCTCTTCCATGAATGAAAACTGTTGCTTTGATTGCTTCGAACCCATTCAACGTAGACCCAGTTGATGAACTCTCCGGTTTCTTCCCTTTTGAGTTCAAATTCGTTGAATCAAAGTTGCTGCCAATAGTCAGTTTTACTTTAGTCGTTTCAATTTTGCTACTTTGATTAGTTAGGACCATAAAAAAATAGTTTAGATTAGGAGGATGACGTGGTGCCTTGCTAGCTTTCATATCAATTGGACTCAGAATTTAGAGCTTCTGAGAGATTAGGAGAAAAAAGACGTAAAGAGAATCCGGGTCCCAGTCTTGGTTGACTATTGAATGTGCATCACAAGTCACAAAACACATTAAATTTGTGAATAGGTATGTCCCAAAACATAAAATAAATTTTAGGGTGGTCTAATCATCTATTGCGTTTTTTTTCTCAACTTTATCTCTTGTTGATGGTATTTATTATATTTATTATTTCTCACTTATCCTCTTTACAAATAAGGGTATAGTTGAGAAAAAAATACATTTTTCATATATTTATTACTTTTAACTAATTTTAAAAACTTTCTTGATCAACACAAATCGGTTATTTGAGGCCTACAATAATGGACAAAGAAAGTACCTATGAGCACATTCATACTCCTTCAAATCCCAAAGACCACATATTTTATTTGGAGTATATCAACTTATAAAGAATTCAATAGACAAGCAAGTTATTGATGCGTTTTAAGTGCTAATAATAATGTTTGCATTGTTTGATTGCCAAGCATGAAATTGCACTTTGTAATTTCAAGGAATAATGGAAATTTTGGTCCTTCAGATTTGCGTCACAAAGTGCAAAAAGCCTTTTCACCGCGTCTTAAACGGCACTGATTTTGTAATCGATCTTTCTACCACTATTTGCATTCAACCAATGTAGTAATGGCTAAGAATTTTTCATTTTTTCTACACCGGTCAATGCATATCCAGTGTAAAAAGATTATGTATTTTAAATACTACCTCTAGCCTTTAATATAAGATATATTCAAATAGTTGATCTTATATCTAAATGTAATATCTATTTTTCATATTTGTCAATCTTTTTCTAATTTACCCTCTATTAATATTTCCTTAACAATAATCGAAAACAAGAAGGAATGAGAGAATTAAGGAAGATGGCTGAAATGATTTAGAGAATATATGTCATATTAACTAATTTAACTAAAATATCATATTAATTAATTTAACTAACTTCCTTAATTTAATTAAATCAGGTAATTATGTTTATATTAAGGACCGGAGAGAGTACTTATTTAAGTTCTTCCCTAATCCCCTGTTTAAATAATAAGTTTTAAAGTCACAAAAAAAGCTGCAAAAAAAAAAAAAAAAAACTTGTTATTTTTTAACCATTCATGTGCAAATAATTGCAAAATTAAAGTGTGGAAGAAAATATGGCAACCATACATTTCTCATGTGCAAATAAATGCTCTTCCGCTCAGGAAGACTCGGAAACAACATATTATTTGCAAATTCAGGAGCATTGAGAGTTTCGTAATGATTCATCAGAATCTAGAGAACATCTGTTCTTGAAATGAGAGAAAAAGAGAGAGTATGTGTGTGTGGGTTTTCAAACATGAAATTGAAGTGATATTAAAGAGAAGACATCACACCAATGGAACATATATATCAAAGAACTTTTAAATGAAGAAAGAATCAATCATTTGGACTTGCAAGAGTTTCAAACATGTTTTAACTGCTAACAGCCATATTTAGAGTGTATAGATTTAAATTATATGGTCGTCATTACTTTTGGTAATAATATAAATCATCAAGTTTAAACTTGGACCATTTAGACATCTGATACTCCCAAGTCCATTCATCATCAAATATAAGGCACATGTCTATTGATGCATGCAGACCAATAAGCACAATTAAAAGTAGTTCGTATTTATAAACATTGTATCCCTGTTTTACCCACCATTAAAATGCAGTTGGAGTATTATTTGCTGCTCTTGTTCAACAATTTAAATTATGGTTAGTCATTTGTGTTTCAATTGAATTTTGTTTGATTTAAATCTCTTAGTTGTCTTCTTATCGTTTTCTAAGACTCGTGTAAAAAAATAAAGCAATCAAACCCTGAGAATGAAAAGAAAATTCATAGGCCAAATTGCAAATATTCATTATACTCTCTATGATTGCCGATTGGGGCCAGACTTCTAATGAAATACTTCACCATTAGTAAAGCAAAGAGAGATAGAAAATATCATAAACCCACTAAGCTCTGTTTCCTACAGAGTGTCAAATAAACCATTTGAAGTCAATATAAATACCAAAAAATGTAGAGAATCATATTGTTTACTGTCACTCATTACAAGTTCCTTCTATTCTAATAATACAAAAGCCAAGTCATGAAAAGTCACAGGTCTAGAGTTTCACTTATTAGTTTCTTACAATGAGAACATCACCAAGCTCTGATTTCTAGACAAGTTTGAAACAGCTAGTTCAAAACTGCTATAGTTTCGATCATTCTTTTGCTAAGCAATTCTTCTGCCACAAGCTACCATATTCATAAGTAAACTATCATAATTAAACAGCCATAACAAAATCACCCTCGGCTAAACAGGAAAAAGAATCCAATGACATGATCTGTGGTTCATTCACTTTTACATTTTCAGTAATTCGTCTTACCTAATGAAGCACTTGAACTGTTCAAAATGCAGAACACACACCCATGACATGTACAAATCAATTTAAATCAAACTAACATATACAAACTATATGATAGGTAATATTATATATGTAAACAATACAGATCTCTCCAGCATGAAATTTTATTTTGTAATTTTAAGAGATAATGAAAATTTCGGTCTTTCAAATTTGCCTCACTTTAGTGTAAAAAAGCCTTTTCACTGTGGTTAAAAGAAATACCCCAATTTTGTATTCGTTGTAGATATAGCTAGTGTACAAAGTCTTGGATTAAGATTTTTTTTTTTAAAAAAAAGATTCACTTTTTTTAAATAATACAAAATCATACACTTCCGCGGAATGACGCAAGCCCAAGCCCATTTTAGTTGGGCCTATTTTTTTGTTTTTGATACAATGGAAAAGAATTTTTGTTGGGCTCACTTTTTGCTATTAGTGTAATAATATTTAGTTACTTTTTTGTACCAAAAAAGTTACTTTTTTTATTAGTACTCTTCTAGTCATTAATGACAAACATAGTTTTCTAATGAGATTAGTAGATTGAGAAAGTTAAATAAATTACTTAATTATAATATATGTCACGTGATCTCTCCAAAATACTTATAGATTATAATGGGTTATATATCGATTTATAAGTTAAACAAATTAGTTTGAAAAAAAAATGATAAATATGAAAGATAGCATGAAAAATAACTTACATTTAGGATCAAAATCTATTACTAAAGTACGTCATACAGTTAGGAACGAAAGAGTATTATTACTTTTATTATCATTTTTTATGAAATAGGATTAGATCATATAAGATTAGATTATCATTTAAATTCTAGATTTCAGTGTAGATTTACCCTTATAAGAGTGCCTATATATAGATCAATTATGTCAAATAAAAGTACAGGTTGAGTCATCAATTGCTTAGGCAATTAATCTTGTGTCCAATTAATCTGAAAGCTACCAATGCACCTCATCTGGGTGGGTAGTTCATCTTCTTTATATACTGACTAATGAGAAATATATAGAAGTAGTACCTTAAAAAATTAATGAAATAAATGCAGGGACTTGTTCGATACAGCTTTATGAAAATTGAAAATATTCACTTCATCACTGTGAAATCTAAATCACTTTCATCAGTTAGATATGAGGCCAACCAGTGGCTCTTGCCTGGGGTGATGATAGCCCTGTACCGCCCACTATGATGGTGGGTAATTCTCCACTTTATTTTTGCTTTCTTCTTCTGCAGACGCTGGAAGATTGAGATCAAGAAAGTCTCTAATTTTCTAAACTAGTTTCTCTAGTACTAGTGACCCTTCAGCTGTGAAATGAGATCTCTTATGACCAGCCAAAGCTTGCCAGATGGAAAAATCTTGAGGCAAATTGGACACTCGTGGTCTTTGTTCTCCTTGCATCTATTGTAATTATCTCTTCCTCGTTCTCAAAATCAATACAAAAATCTCTTCTTGCTTTGACCAACCCATTAATGAAAACTGTTGCTTTGATTGCTTCGAAACCATTCAACATAGACCCAGTTGATGAACTCTCCGGTTTCTTCCCTTTTGAGTTCAAATTCATTGAATCAAAGTCACTGTAAATGGTCAGTTTACTCTAGTCGTTTCAATTTTGCTACTTAGATAAGTTTGGACCATAAAAAAATAGTTTAGATTAGGAGGAGGGGGATGTTAAGTAGTGGGAGATTGAAAAAGAACCGTGACACCGGAACAAACACTACAAAAAAACACTGAATTTGCGACGGAATTTGAGACGGAATTTGCGACGGAATTGATTTCCGACGGAATTGATTCCGTAGGTAATAACAGCGTCAGAAAAAATTTTCCGACGGAATTCAGATTCCGTCGGGAATTTCCGACGGAATTTATTTCCGTCGCAATTTCCGACGGAATTTGCGACGGAAATTTGAGACGGAATTTATTCCGTCGCAAATTCCATCTCAATTTCCGACGGAATATTCCGTCGGAAATTCCGACGGAATTCATTTCCGTCGGAAATTCCGTCGGAATTTTTTTTTTTTTTAAATTTTAAAAATCCACTTGGTAACTCCGGCCACCGCCCCCTCATCGCCGGCGACAGCGCGTGGCATCTCCGGCGGCATCTACCTTGTCGTCGACCCCCAGATCCGCCACGTGTCGCAACCTCCCTCCACCACGTGTCGCAACCTCCCTCCGCCACGTGTCGCAACCTCATATTTCCTGGAAATGCAACTCAACTTGCCCATCCTTTGGTTCGAACCCACGACCTCGTCCGTACGCGCGCGATGCCTTACCGGATGAGCTCGACTGCTTTGGTGTTCTATTATTACACACAATTATATATATAATCTTATGTGCATATTTTTTTTAATTTCTAAAATTAAATTTTTATTAACATTAATTAATAACTAATAAATAATTATTACCTAATATTTTATTTACTAATATTAATTAATAACTAATAAATTTTATTTTTTATATGACTATTTTGCCCCTATAAGGACCAAAACCTACGATTGAAAATTAAAAATATTTTAGAAATTAGAAAATAATAATAAAAATTAAATTAAAAATAATAAATTTTATAAAAATAATTTTTTTAAATTAAATTAAATAAATTTTAAAATATTAAATAATTAAAAAATAATTTTTAAATTTTTCCAAGGAATTTTAATTAATATTTTTAAATTTTTAAAATATTAATTAAAAATAATAAATTTTTCGGTAATTGAGAGGGAATTTCCGACGGAATTCAATTCCGTCGGAAATTGAGACGGAATTCAATTCCGTCTGAAATTCCGTCGGAAATTGCGAGGGAATTTCCGACGGAATCAAATTCCGTCGCAAAATTCCGACTGAAATTCCGTTTTCCGTCGGAAATTCCGTGGCAAAGGTCAGAATTTCCGACGGAATATTTTCCGTGGCAAATTCCGTGGCAAATTTTGCGACGGAAAAAATTCCGTCGGAAAATTTTCCGACGGAATTTGATTCCGTCGCAAATTCCGTTGGAAAATCGATGTTTTTTTGTAGTGAAACGGGGAGGGAGTGAGGAGAGAGAAGCTGTTTATTGGAATACGTGCTAGTTTGAGTTTCTTGATGGAGGTCCCCGGCGTCCAAGTAATGTCGCTGGCAAGAGCTTTAGTAACTGAGGAAAATGCTGGAATGACTAGGTGCTCGAAGAATGAAGTCAATGGGGTTCCTTCCATTGAAGAAGAATCAGATCATCTAGGAAGCAGAATAATGATCAGGGATGCTTCTTCAAATAATCCTAAGTTTGCTTATTCTTTCGA
This sequence comes from Inga oerstediana, assembly GCA_963210345.1. Taxonomy (NCBI): domain Eukaryota; kingdom Viridiplantae; phylum Streptophyta; class Magnoliopsida; order Fabales; family Fabaceae; genus Inga; species Inga oerstediana. The sequence goes on along the minus strand of OY723400.1, from coordinate 60,432,768 downwards.
AGACTCGCTTTCAGGATTTAGGGGAACAGAGTATAATGGTATTTCTCATGGCATCCCTAATGTGGAAGACGAAGTCTTTTTCTCAGATATCTTGAATCAGTCCTGGGATATTCCCCAGCCTTCAGAAGAGCTAAAAAGCCTCATGGATGTTTACCCCACAATGAAATTGTCTCAGGAAGAATATAATCGATGGGCTAAACCTTGGAATAACGCTCTCATTGTCATTGTCTTAGGTGCAAAATTCAAGTTCTTCAGGCTTAAGGAACATTTATGTAAAATCTGGCAGACAAGTAATTTTGAGCTAATCGATCTTCCCAACAACTACTATATTGTAAAATTTAAAGAACAGGATGACTAGCAGCAGCTCTATGCGAAAATCTTTTTGGAGGACCATGGACGATAGTTCAGCACTCAATCCTGGTGCAGAGGTGGTCTCCATACTTCAATCCATTCCATAATCCTCTGGGAAGGGTAGCAACCTGGATTCGAATTCCTCATGTGCCGCTTCTATGTTACAAAAAGGATTGTATGTGGAGACTTGGAGATATGGTTGGGAAGACTCTTAAAGTGGACATGAACTCCATTGATAATCTGGAGCAGGATGAAGCAAAAATTCGCAGGGGACGTTATGCCAGGATCTGTGTCGAATTGAACCTGCAGAAAAAACTTGTCCCTCATGTTATCTCAGCATCGGAGCTTTTCAACATTGAATATGAAGGCTTGAGCCTTATATGTTTCTTATGCGGTAGATACGGTCACAAGCAAGATCAGTGTCCATGGAAATTTTTACTTGAAGGTGCCTCTCATGCTAAGGGTTCGTCTGGATCTATAAGCCACGCAGCTCTACCACCACCGAAGATGTCGTCTGGAAATATTCTCTAGACTAGAGATGAGCTATTTGGCCCGTGGATGTTCGTGCGGAAGCCTGCCAAAGCGTGAACTTTGAGAAGCAATGACGGTAGGATCAGAGTGGGTGGCGGAGGCTATGTAGAGGATATAGGAGAGGGCAGAGGATCCAGATTCGGCACCCTAGCTAGTACGAATGTAGATGAAAGTGGGATTCCCAAGCTGCCTTTAGCTTCTGAGCAGGGGAAAGGGAAAGGGAAAGGCAAATCGGTGGATGAGTTAAGATTGGTAAAAGGACAGCCGCATCCCGATAAGCCTCTGCAGCAATTTGTAAGGGAAAGTCATAATTTTTTGAAGAAGAAAGTGTCAGAATAGGGGTCTAACCAGATGCAATTCAAAAAGGGATTTCACGTGGGACACAAGTGCTAGGCCGAAGTAAAGAAGACGAAGGTAAACGCCAAGCCCAATCAAATTGAAAATAATGAAAGACCCAAGGTTTCGGTCTTGGGCTTAAAGGATGCAGAAGTTTTGGGAGGCTCTTCTTTGTTAAAGCCCAAGAAAGGATTGACCTAGATAACCCATAAGTTGATTAAAGGCAACTTGCAAAGTTGTGGGCCTCACCAAGATGGAGGGATTGTTAAGACGCATCCAGCAGGCCACATAATGAATTCTATGGTGTCCGAACCTCACATAGGAAAGGAAAAAGAAAAAAGTGCAGCAGCCTCTATTTGTAATGCTGATGTAGCCAAGACTCACAAAGAAAAGGAAACAGAAACTAGCGCTCTTCCTATTTCTGAGAACGCCAAGGAACAGGTATCATCTTCGAACTTTTTGAGCATGGAGTTGGTTCCGTGGGTTGAAACAAGCACTAACCGAGAGCTTAAAGACCAAGGTTCCGAGCTGCTCTCCATCTCCCAATTGGAAGTGGTTGTCATGATGGGAGGAGACCCACCGGACAAGTAAGTACCACATTCCTATCTTGCCTGTTTGTATATATCTATTTATTTATGATTGTCTCATCTTGGAATTACCGGGGTGAAGGAGGTAGTACTTTTCCTCAGATATTAAATGATATGGTTAAAAAATATGGAATTAATATGATGTGCTTAATTGAGCCAAGAATCAGTGGTATTAGAGCCGATAAGGTAGTAAGGAAATTGGGTTTCAATGACTGGTTGAGAATTGAAGCCACAAGGTCGCAAGCGGTATTTGGGTGTTATGGAATAATTGTGAGTTCCATCTTGAATATGTATCTTCAAACACGCAGCTTCTTCACTATAAAATCTCTGCTAATAACAATCTGAATCCCACTCTTGTCACTTTTGTTTATGGGGATACTAGTGTTTTGAAGAGAAAGGATCTGTGGTTGTCACTGTCAGCTATCCATCAAACAATGTCCATTCCATGGTTGGCACTAGGTGACTTCAATGCCATCCTTAGCCCCAATGATAAAATAAGAGGAGCTAATCCCATTCTTAACTCTATGAATGATTTCCAAAATTGTACTGATTGCTGCAACCTTATTGAAGTACCGATCATGGGGGATAGATTTACTTGGGAAAAAACTGGGGTGAAGGAAAGACTAGACTGGGTCTTCTATAACTTTGATTGGGAAATTCAAAACCCCCAGGCCAAAGCTTATCAAAACCTCAAATTCAAGTCCAATCATCGAGTGGTTGTAGTTTCTGATAAAAATAATAATGCATACAGCAAAAGGGAAAATCGCTTTCTATACCAGGCAGCATGGTGTATTGAAGATGGTTTTAGTGGTGTGGTCAAAGCAGCTTGGCAGGGAAAGAATTGGCTTTAGGGGCATCTAAAGTTTGTAAAAGAGGCTTCAGAGTAGAACGTTAGAGTGGTTGGGAATGTATCAAAAAAAAGAGAGAAATCATCCGTAGATTAGAAGGAATTGATCGCGACATGTGTAAAAAGGGTTGTCAAAATGGCCTCTTTAAGATTGAAAAGCAGCTTTGGAGCATGTATCAAAAAATCGCTTTTCAAGAAGAATTGATCTGGTTTCAGAAATCTAGGTGTAAGTGGCTAAGCGGGAGTGACCAAAATACAAAATTCTTTCATGCCAATGTATTAGCTAAGAGGAAAAGATGTAAAATTGAAGCTTTATAGGACGACAATGGTCACTGGGTAACTGATGAAGCACAGTTGAGAGGTATGGCACTTGATTATTTCCCGAATCTTTACTCGACGGATAACTTATCAATCCCCTTTTCTCCCTGGACGGTGCGCTTCCCAACATTAGAAGATCAGCATTTATACCTCCTTCAGAGGCATGTATCTCCGGTTGAGATAAAAAATGTAGCTTTTGAGATAGGAGCTTTTAAATCCCCAAGACCAGATGGCTTACACCCCCACTTTTTCCAAACTCAGTGGAATATGGTGGGGCAGCAGATATGTGACCTAGTGGCCAGTATCTTTGCAAACCCAGAGGAAATTCATGAAATTAATCAGACAAACATTGTTCTCATCCCAAAGATCGATCGGCCTACATCTTTGCAAGACTTTAGACATATTTCTTTGTGCAATGTGAGCTACAAAATTATTAGTAAAGTAATTGCTAACCGCTTTAAAAGTATCATGAGCCATCTTGTCGCAGAGAATCAGTGTAGCTTTATTGCAGGCAGGCAAGGCATGGACAACATCATCTTAGCTCAGGAGGCAATCCATTCCATGAGAACCAAGAGGGGGGAAAAGGGTTACATAGTAGTGAAAGTTGATATGGAAAAGGCTCTTGACAGGCTTGACTGGCGTTTCTTGGAGTTCACTCTCCACAGCTTAGGGCTGAAGCTGATTTTGTTAAGTTGATTATGTGCTGTGTCTCATCCACTTCAATAAGCATCATCTGGAATGGAGTAACATCGGATAGTTTCACTCCTTCAAGGGGGTGATGCAAGGAGACCCTCTAAGCCCATATCTGTTTGTCCTATGCATGGAATTACTCGGTTAGTTAATTCACCAAGAAGTTGAAATAGGTAACTGGTGCCCTTTGCGACTGAACGCTGCTAGCCCCAAGATTTCGCACCTCTTGTTTGCTGATGATTTGATTCTTTTCGGTGAGGCATCAGTTGAGCAAGTGGAGGAGATTCGGAATGTTATGGAATTGTTTTGTCGAGTTTTTGGTCACAGGATCAATTTGCACAAATCTAAAATGTTTGTTTCTCGAAATGTCTACTTTAACCGAGCGTATGAGCTAAGTCAAACTATAGGGATTGGACTAACGGCTAACCTAGGGAAATATTTGGGAGTTCCTATCCTTCACAAACGTATGGTTAACATGACTTTTGCTCTGATTCTCTAGAAGGTTTGGTCAAAATTGACTAGCTGGAAAGGAAGACATCTAAGTATGGCAGGGCAGACGATCCTCATCAAGTCAGCTCTATCTGCCATTCCACAATATCAGATGCAATCAACCCTTGTTCCGAAGGGGGTGTTATCTATAGTTGAAAAATTGAGTCGAGACTTCTTTTAGAACTAGCATAATGAATCCAAGAAACTGCATCTGTTAGCATGGGATGTTCTAAAGAGAAGGAAGTGTGAAGGAGGCCTGGGGATAAAAGATCTACATTGCCAAAACAAAGCTTTCCTAATGAAACTGTGCTGGGGCCTAATCACTAAACCTGAAGCCTTATGGGTGAAATGCCTTCGTGCGAAATACTCATGTGGAACGGATTTGATACCGAAGGTTCAGAGATGGCTCAATCAATCGGCTGAGTGGAGTGGCATAGTTGCAGTATGGAAGGATTTCGAGAGGGGTCTTAGCAAAAAAATTAGAAATGGAAGAAACACCTATGCTTGGCAGGAATGCTGGGCCCCAGTTGACAAGCCACTAAAATACTTCATTGAAAGAAACACACACCTTCTTGATATTGATGCTCAGGTTTGTTCCTTTACAACACAGACGGGCCACTGGGATAAAGCCAAATGGGAAACCTTTCTTCCCACTTAGGTGGTAGATAAGATAATGATGGTGACACCCCCAACGAGCACTGGTGATGACGTGATTGGTTGGAGGAATGCTCCCGACGATAACTTTAGTGTGAAGTCAGCTTATGAGAAGATCTATCATCAACAAAACCTCAATTCTCAACCCCACTGGCGGCATTGATGGCACTGGGGAATTCCTGAAAGAGTCAAACTCTTTATGTGGCAAGCATTCCATGAGAGGCTCCCAACAAATGATACAAGAGCGAGACATAATCCAAATGTTTCAAACACTTGCCCTTTTCAGTGTGAGAGTGAGGAGAACATTCTTCATGTGTTGAGAGATTGCGAGCAAGCTCAGAGAGTGTGGTCCTCTTTAACTAACCCCATATACTATCCTATGTTTTTAATGGTTGTTTGCAGGAATGGCTACAATGGAACATGTAGTACTCACCAGGCAATAAGGGAACTTCTAGATGGTCATGGCAACGAGTATTCAACACAACGTGCTGGCCCCTATGGAAGAACAGATGCAGTCAAGCATTCGAAGGGGTAGCTGAGAAGCCATAAGAGATAGTACATAGTGTTAGGATCGGTAGGCATAGTGGAAGAATTTTAAAAATTTTCATCGATCCTAATCGAGGATCTATCAACGGCGTTTAAACCAAGTTGGAAGGATTCATACCTTTTGATGATTTAGAGTTTTCACGATCTCTATGAGCCAACATGTCAGGTCCGCTCCCTCTACCGATATCTACACGAATGCTCTCCAACCGAGACTCCGTGCTAGCACCTCTAATATCTCCTAGGGTTTCACTTGCGGCTCTCAATTCTCATGTGCGTATAAATATATCTACTCTATCAAATTTATAACCTATGAGGGCTATTTTCAAATTTCAAAATTAATCATCATTAATTTCGAAATTAATTAACAATTAATTATCTTGATGAGCTAATTAAATAAATTCAGTTTAAATTAAACTTGTCCAACAGTTTTAATTTAACCTATTTATTTAATCCAAATAAAGAGCTATTAGATTTAATTTACCTTCATAAATTAAATATGAGATACTATATCTCTATCATGTTAGTTATTAAATTTAATATATCTTAATAAATTAAATTTAAAACTAACACAATATAATAATATCATATAATATATATATACACACACACACACACACACACACACACATATATATATATATATAAAAGATATATATTTCGAAAATATATATATCTATATAATATTATTAAATATAATAATATCATATAATATATATACATATATATATATATATATATATAAGATTTTAAAGGTAGTTGGGACAAATTCCTTCTATTGGCAGAGTTTGCCTACAACAACAGCTATCATTTGAGCATTCAAATGGCTCCATATGAGGCATTGTATAAGAGAAAGTGTCAATCACCTTTGTGCTAGACAGAGTTGTCTGAGAGGCGCTTACTTGGGGCAGATATTGTTGATAAGACAATAGAGCAAATAAAGTTGATTAAGCAAAGGTTACTAGCTGCTCAGAGCCAACAGAAAAGTTATGAAGATAAGAAGCGTAAACCTCTAGAATTTGAAGTCGGTTACCATGTGTTTATGAAAGTTTCACCAGTTACAGGTATTGGCAGAGCACTAAGAGTAAAGAAGTTGCAACCGAGATATATTAGTCCATCTGAGATCTTGGCGAGGATTGGGCCAGTGGCATACCGCATTGCTTTGCCACAGAACCTGAGCAGGTTGCATGATGTTTTTCATGTTTCCCAATTGAAAAAGTATCAACCCAATCCAGAGCATGTAATTGAATATGAAGACGTGGAAATACGGGACGATATGACTTATGAAGTCACACCTGACTGAATCATTGATCGGCAGGAGAAGAAGCTCAGAAGCAAGAGCATCTCGTTTGTAAAAGTTGTCTAGAAAGGGTTATCTCCTAGAGAGGCCACATGGGAAATAGACGCAGATATGAGAAAGTGTTACCCGGAGTTTATGGCTATGTATTTGTAGCAAATTTCAGGAACGGAATTTATTTTACGAGGGAAGAAATGTAATATCCCAAATTTAATGAAGGTTAAAATTTTCTAAAGAGAAAATTTAAATGGGAATTTGATAATAAGTCAAATTATGAAACCTATGAAATTTAAGGAATCTTAAATTAGACAATGGGAAATATTAGGGCCTAATGTGTGTATCTAATAGGATAACATTATACCTATATATATTAAAAACACACACAAGCATAAGCAATATTCTTACCGACACTCAACTTACCGACACAAGAGACACACACATGGATAAAACACACCCACTTTACACATTTCTCACTTTCATTCGGACAACACACACACTTGTCATCACACACCTATGCAATCAACATCCCACACACAATATCACTTATTAATTCCTCCAACTCCCATTTACGTCTGCAGCCAAAATAAAATAAAGAAAGAGAGAGTGAAAGAAAGAGAGAAAACAGAATAGAAAAGAGAGGAAGAGACGTGAGTGAACCGGAGGAAGTTATGTTGGAGTAGAGGAAGAAACAAGCTCTAAACCTTACATACAACCACTGATCCTTGTATAGGTGAGTCTCCTACACATTTATCTTCATTTTCCCATTGGATTTGAGGTTTTTTTCTGGGTTGTTTAGTTGCTTGAATTGAGAAAATTCGCCAAAAAATTATGTCACCAAAAAGTTGTTAAACCAGTGATTGTGTGACTATTTTGGGGTTCTTTGGTTCTGAAATTTGATCATTAACCTCAGGAAATATGTGTAGGAGAGTATAGAGTTAAAGTTTATGAGGTTTAGAGTACAAATTCATGTAGTACATGTTAGTTTTCTCAATTCTGTTTTGCTGTCCGAAAAATAGAGTACATACCTGAAACTTGTAAAATCTTAAACAGAGGCTATAGATGGAATTTTCAAATGGGTCTTTTTGTATATATATTTTAGGATGTGTAGTTGATGATAGAATCAAGAAAAGTATAATTTGGAGTGAAAATGGATGAGTTCTTGATTTTTGTATTTAGACTATCAAAACTGACGTTTTTGGGAGTCAGTCAGTATCATATTATGTTTTGACCAGACAAACCTTAGTGACAAATTATGAAATTTTACAGGAATATAGTAGACATTCATAGCTTTCAAATTCGTCTAAGAACGCATTATTTTGATATCTTAAGAGAGAGTTATGATTTATGAAATTTAAGTCAGTAACAGAGAACATTCTAGACGTTCAAGTCTAGCAGTTATGATTTTTTATAGTTCTGGGAAACATTAGATGATATCTAGTAGTTTTGGGTATTTTTCTATGAAAGTACACTTAAATAGCTTTCCATAGAATTTCAGAACACTCCATTTCGATATTTGTAGAATTAGTTAAGAGTTTTGGAAATTGAGCTATGTTTCTAACGATTTTTACTCATTTTTATTTAATTATTTATTTAAATAAATCAATAACCTTGTTGGGAGATTATTCAAATGGTAGTTTTAAGAAAAATCTAGTTCTAATGCAGAACAGGAAGGGGTAAGGGAGACAAGAGAAGAAGAGAGAAGTGCTAGAAGGAGATGAGAGAGAATAGAGAAGAGAAATAGAGAAGAGAGGTCGGAGGATAGCAATAAAGGAGGGAGAGATATAGGCAAATAGAGGGAGGAGAGAAATATAGGAAGAGGAAGAAACTTAATAATTCATATTATTTAATCATAAGACATCTACAAAATGAGATTGTTGAGAGCTATTTATAACCCAACTCTAACCCTCGGAATTAAAAAGAGAACATTCTAGAAATTATAAAATTAAATTGAAATAACAATTAATAATAAATATAACAATAAATCACTACTAAAAGAAAATATTTTTAAATCTTCTCATTAATCTTCAAATCTCCTTGATGGTCTTCAAATCTTCTAGTATCTACAATTAATCTTTTTCTTCCTATTTTCATTTCCATCATTTCTCGCCCACTTGAAGAACTCGCCTACTGACGAACTAAAAGGGAGGCACAGATCTAAGGAAGTGAATGAGATTGACATGCTAGCAATGAAGTGATGTCAAACAGAGCTCTGTAAGGTGAGATTTGGCCTTGGAAGCATATTTCAAGAATCAAGGGTGACCATTGTTTTTGAGTTTTTTTGGGAAGTTTTTTATGGCTATTTGGCTTCGATTTGGATTTTGAAAGCTATTTTAAAATGCTTACGCACAAGCAGAAGAGAGGTAGGAACCTAGATCTAATACCAAATTGATGCAGGAATCAATTGACCTTACCATGGTAGGAAATAGAAGAAACTAAATATAAAAGGCCTACCATGGTTGTTTAGAAAACAATTGTTTTCTTTAAAGCTTTTAAGACACTATCATGCTAGAAAAAGGATATGCCATCATATAATAGTTTTAAATAACAATTCGAAAAGTTAATCAGAACAATTTAATAAATCATTTCCAAACATAGCAAAAGTAAGTACTAGGGATCACTAACAAAAAACTAGGCCTCAGGCATTTAAAGCCCAACATGACAATAGTCATTCCACAAGCCCAAACAACAACTTATTAAATCCCCTAACCCAAATCCATTTTTGCAAATTCATGGCGACAGGGGCTCTGCCCAATAATAACAATACTTATTTATTGAATTTCTCAATCAAACACCAAAATCAATAGTTTTCATAACCATAGTTTACAATATTCAAATTGTATAGAATTCTCAAACCATAATTAAATAGTTCCTCGGTCATGGCAATACATATGCAAACAGGAATGACAATGATGGCATGTGCCAGTAAGAGGAACCTTAACAAGAGCCTACAAGTAGGCTCACCTTATACAATTTCCCTACAACCCTATTCAGATCTCACCTGAAAAAAAAAATAAAAATAGCAACCATGAGATCTAAAGATCTCAATAACCATTAGTTATTTAGAAATATACATGCAAACCAAGATCGAGAACATACAGTTTCAAAATCAAGTACAAGTCAAAATAATTTTTATATATTTTTCCTTTACATAACTAATTCTCAATTCGATTACCAAAATCACCTCCAAAAAAGGTTCCAAAACAATTAAACATCATAATTCATTTTCTAAATATCATTCATAAGAAATTTCACAAAAGCATGTCTCAACCTTATTACAAAAATAATTATACAAAAGCTTTATCATATTCAAATCATAAATCACATATATAATATGCCAAGCAAATGACTGATGCATAGACTACCCTTATTACGATTAACCACCCTTATAATCGCTGATTGGAGCCATAGCTAACAAATGATTTATCCATTTAACTGGATTACTCATGATTCCAAATCATGATGTGTCACTCAGCCAAGGTCCCTAGCTCATCATGATTGGACTATGGCTTCCCTCCTTTTGATGAAACCAAGGAGGTGTCACTGTCTACTGAACCCATTGTAATTCCCAGCCAAAGGAAAAACATTGGAGACGGGGCCTTAAGAATCGCCACTCACTGTGCATCGAGTAGTGGCATAACACATGGTATTTACATACACAATAACTCCCATCACCGCTCCACATTCATCTATGTGCATCAAGTACAAACAATCACAATTATGGCATGTATATACAAGTTCCAAATCATGAGTATGCATGGTTCCAAACAAGATTTATCAAATAATAGATCCTCTCAATCATCAGTAAGATAACAAATAGCATCATCTAAAATATATAGCATCATTTCCATATCATTTATAACAAATGATATTTCCATCGTAACACACAAGCATGCTTAAACACTTTCAAAAATACATAACCATGAGTTCTAAAACACACAAGCATGCTTGAATAGTTTCCAATCTCATCAATATGAGTTTTTAGTCAAATATGCAATTCCAAATCAAGCATTCCATGGGCACAACAAATCCCAAAGCAGTTTAATATATATATATATATAGTTGACAAGTATATAAAAGAATAACCAAGGTTACCTCTACTCCAAGCTTATTATTACTAACACTTGTATGCTTCCAATTTACCAACACCAAACAATCTAACTTCAATCTACATAGTTATTATACAATTTCTTATTAATCAAATTGCTAAACAAATAATCAAATTAATGATATAGATGTAAAGTCTCCAACTCTACCTCTAACTTCCAAATCATATATACTGCCCAAATTTCTATCGTAGTATCAAATCCCATCATTTCTAAAATCCAATAACACATTTGAACTAACAATTAGCCTGTAATAACTCAAATAGACCAAAATCCCAATTTCTCCTAAGGTTCCAACTAAAATACACATTTTTAACTTACAAGCATTAACAACATTCTAATCCGATTGAACATAAATTCTATCTCCAATAAACATTTCCCAATGATCAAACTCAAGTTTAATTGGTTATAACTATCATATATATTCAATTATAACCACCCTCTAACAATTAAACCCTAACTCTGAATCTCCCCAATAATGTAATAGAAAAGTTCAACACCGATTAAATGCAAGTATTCACTTACCTTACAATCATACGGTTCCCATTTGTCGAAAATCAACACTTGCTCCAAGCCCTAATCTCCAAACTTGCTTTATTGCCAACAACATTTACACTTTTGGAAAGCTTCCAATGAGTAGAAAAATATTTTTGAAATAAGCATTGAGGGTTGGAGATTTTATGAGGGAGAAATGATGCTCAAAGATATCTCAATCCTCCATTAACAAAGGACTGAAGCTTCTTGCTGAAAAGAAAAAGAAAAAAATTATGCGGAGAAGTAAAGAAGAGACACTGGGAAGAGATGATAGAATCATTGTAACATCACAGCACCTCGCTCTCAATATTGTTCACTTTGAGGCCCTGTCAGTTTTAAAATGCGTCAAGAGGGGGAGGTATACAGACCCTTATAATGCGTGTTTCATTCCCCTCTCTATCCGATGTAGGACATAACACTCCACCCACCTTTGGGCCCAGCGTCCTCACTGGCATATCAACCCATATCGACCCGAGCCTTGCTCTGATATCAGTAAAGTGTTATGTTCTACATTGGCTTGGGAGGAAAATGAAAGACGTGTTATAAGGGTCTAGATACCTCCCGATCTCGACGCATTTTTAAACCAAGAGGAGGAACATGGCCCTAATGCAGACAATATCAAAAGTGAGGCGCTATGATGTTACAATCGGTATCAGAGCCAGGTTCAGGTAAATGTGGGTTAATGTTCCAGCGAGGACATTAGGCACAAAGGTGGGTAAAATGTTATGTCCCACATTGGCTGGGGAGGGGAACAAGAGACGTCTTATAAGGGTCTAGATATTTTCCCCTCTCAACGTGTTTTAAAACCATGAAGGGTGATGAGGGCCCTAAAGCGGACAAAATTGAGCGTGGGGCATTGGGATATTTCAGTCATTATAAAAAGGGGTAAGGGTCCCACCCATTTTTTTTTACATTCCATTATCTTTTTTTATTCTTCTTTTCTTTATTCTCCCTGTCTTTTTTTTTTTATTTTTTATAAAAATTTTAAATTTATAATTACTAATAATTTCTTATTTTGAAATTGGTAAATATCTTAATCGCCTTTCCTAATTAACCACCATTTGCCAAAAATTCCCAAAGTAAAAACAAATTAAGCTTTATTTATGAATTTAACTCATACAAATTTCTATAATATATAAAAAATTATAATATTTTAGGGGGGAAAATATTTTAAATACTTGTATTTAATCCCACCTAATCCTTATTTAATTATTTCTATATTCAAATAATTACATGGTAATTTCCAATTACCATAAAATAATTCCATAAAATTCAAGGGAAAATTCCATATAAAGACGGTTGAAATAGGAAAATCCTATATAAGGTTGGTAAAATCAACAAATCTAAAATTGGGTCATTGACCCAATTTAGGATATTTAAATGTTGGTTATTTTCCAATAATACCCCTAACCCATGGTCTAAAGAAAAGAGGAAAGGAAAAGCCTCCGTTTTCAATTATCTTTACGGCGGAAGAATCAAAACAACGGAGCAAATAGAATGAAGGCAATGTTTTCACTAGAAAATTCCCAACATCAAATAAGCAATAACAGGTCCCTTTTCTTTTTGGTGAGTTCAACGGCGATCTTCATAGCGTTGCGAAGAGAATTCAAATCTAGGGAACAAACTGAAGGTTTTTAATTTTGAAAAAGTCCCAAAGATAAAATGCAATTTTTTTTCCAGAAAAAACCAAAAACTACATCAAGTTGAAATTTTCAGTTTTAAGTCCAAACAAAACAGTGATATTAGAAACCATTCGTTGATGAGAATATGCCGCGGAGGTCAACAGAGATAAATGAATCAAAACATCATTCAACGCTTGTAAGCAATTTCTGCATTAATTCTAACATGTCCTTCATTCTTTTCTATTTCATAAACTAAATACATCTCTTTATGTGTGCGTTCAGATTTCTTCCCACCAAGGCAAACAGAGATATACAGAGTGTAGGATTCTTCACATAAACTGTGAGAAAATTCTCGTGGGATGCAAGCAAAGGACCGACTGACCAACAAAACAATAATGTGGCCACACTTAATTACCCTTCATTATCGTGTATATTAGTATATATGCTTTTCGACGTCTGATATTACAAAGCATTGACTGACTCACATATAAAAAACAAATCCGTCTAAATACATATATTAACTAAAAGGGATTAAGGAATGAAGATTTAACATTAGAACCAACTTATTGTATCCTTCTTTGCTGATTTTCTAATTGTGTCGAGGCCTCCAATGAATTTTTTGCTGTTAGGGTTCTTACATAGTGCGTAAACAATATAGTTTTGTCTCCAATTTAACTTTTTTTTTAATAACTAAGGGATATAGAGGTTATTTGGCCCAATTTCTAAATCCCTAATTATGTCACATAACCTAATTGATAATATGTTAAGTTTAGTAACTCAAATTAGAATTTGGATAATTCAACCGTCATTATATAGGATTTTCCCAAAATTCAACTCAATAATAATAACATATACTACCTTCCATTTTAAATCTTATTTCATTTGTTTTCCATTTTTATAATTCTCAAATAATGCGTTTGATGTTCTCTAAACCTCAAATTACTCAACAAATCACATTCCTAATAGTATTTAAATATTAAAATAAAATTGGAATGTTACATTATAGGCCTCAACCTAATCCTAGGAATTAATGACGGAATAGAATGCAATTACAATAAATAGGAATTGATAACAGAGCATTCTAGAATACTAAATTAAAAGCAAATAACATTAATGATAAAAGATAATAAACAATCAACATTAAAACAAAATATTCCCTAATCATCTTATTAATCATAAAAATGCTTAGTTGTCTTCAACTCTCAGAATCTTCCATTATTATTTTCATCTTCCTTTCGTATCTCTATCATTTCTTCCCCGCTTGAAGAACTCAGCTCCTGACAAGTTAGAATGGAGGCACAAATCTGGCTTCTGGAAAGCCTTTCCAACAAACAAGCTTATAAAACATCAGATATTGAAGGGAACGAGCATTCTGATCATACTGATTTGGAAAACCCTTCCAATAAACAAGGTAGTTGTAGAAGTTATCACCGAAGGAGAAACAATGTGCTCTTCTATAACTACAACAACTTCAAGATAATAAGTAGCATGATTATGATGAACTTGAAGAATAGGATGTCAATATACAATAGAAATCTAATAAATTTGAACACCTGTTTTGTCAAGATTTCCAACATGATGAATCTCTATGGTTTGTGACTCATGATCTTTGGTCACCAATGCAAAATCTTGATTTAATTCAAGACTCATGTCTTCACAGTGCATGGAGATTTCTTTTGGTTTAGCCTCCTCTTGCTTCTTAATAACATCTATGTTAACTTCATCTACTTCCTTGACCTCTTCCATGGCTATGCTTTCACTTACAATAGAAAACCCAATTTCAGGATCAATTCTACTGTTAATATCTTCTTGTAGCACATCATGCATCATTGAAGGAGGATCAAAGAAGCCACCTTTTGAGAAAGATATCTCAATACCTCAGTTGTCTAACCATATCTATGAGTGCCCTCTTAATTTCTTCAAATTTGTGGTTTATGCTCAGTTCCAATTCCTCCCTAGACTTCTTTCAAACCCTTCCATGTTCCATAAGGCTATTTTGTGCAATTTGGATACTATTGGCCATTTACACAGTCAGTTCAACTTTAAAAGAAAAAGGAATGATATTTTTTGGCTTCTTTTTTTTTTCCTCTTTTATTCTCAACTTTTCTTTTTCCTTTTTCCTCTTTTTTCAACTAAAATAACAAAAAAGAAACTAAATATTGCAAATAGCAATAAGAACAACTTAAAGAAAGAAAATTGCTTTGGTTGATTTTCTTTAAGAGTTGGGCAGTGAAAGCAATGAAGGGAACCAGGCTCTGATACCAAATTGATGCAGAATAGGAAGGGAAAAGGGAGAGGAGAGAAGAAGAGAGAAGTTCCAGAAGGAGATAAGAGAGAAAAAAGGAGGGAGGACAACAAGAAAGGAGAGAGAGAACTAGATGAATAAAGGGAAGAGAGAAATATAGGAAGAGGAAGAAACTTAGTAATTCATATTATTTAATCATAAGACATCTAGAAAATGAGATTGTTGAGAACTATTTATAACCCAACTCTAACCCTAGGAATTAAAAAGAGAACATTCTAGAAATCATAAAATTAAATATGAATAACAATTAATAATAAAGATAACGATAAATGAACATTAAAAAAAATCTAAATCTTCTCATTAATCTTCAAATCTCCTTGATAGTCTTCAAATCGTTTAGAATCTACAATTAATCTTATTCTTCCTATTTTCATTTCCATCAAGTTCTCACTTGCTCTCTAATGATAGCTATTCTCTGTTGTCATCACTGTGCTTACACATAGTTTGTAGATTCTCTGATATATATATAGATATATATACACTTTTTTCTAACTGTATTCTCTAATGTGGTAACATCCATTTTAGATCATAAACCATGTGGATCACTCTTTTGAATCATCTAGCAATATTGAGAGGTATTTTATAGTCCTTCACTATTACGTACTCTGAATCATGAAATGATGAAATTTATATTTGCTTGTATTTAGCTTCAAAAATAATATGTCTTACACTCCTCTTTGGTCCTAAATATTGGAACTAATTAATGAAGAGTTTATTTCGAACATAAATATGACATAATCGGCTACGCCATTCCCAAAAAACCAAATAGACACACACATATCAGTTTTAGTTAAAAGACAATGGGGCAATTGCACTGAAATCCCATGCAAGAGAAAAAATAAAGAAATAGTCCCTGAAGTTGTCAGTGTAAGCTCCTCGACTTGTTAATGGACGCTCCTCGATTTGTCATTAACAACTTCAGGAACCATTTTTTCATTTTTTTTCTTGTGTGGGACTTCATTGTAATTGTCCCAAAGACAATTATACATTTAGGAGAAATAAGGTAGACACCAATCTTTTTGAAAGGTGAGAACTTCCAAACTATTATAAGAAGTTTATTAAGACTTCACTTACATAACAAAATTACCAAAGTAAAGAGAGCAGGACAAGGATGAAAAGTACAAAAACAAACACGTAAGAAAGGAAAAAATTGCAAGTGGTCAAGTAACACTAGCATTACTCAGTACAGACAGAACATTGTCAAAAGAAAAAGGAAATTTTGAATAAACTCATATAGTGCGTTTAGAACCAAGTGTAGTGGTATACAACAAGTCGAGAATGACTTGTGAAAAAATAAAGGTTAAGACTTAAGTGCATGTTATAGAAATATATATAATTTGGATAAGAAATAAATATGTTATTAGTTAATATCCCAAATTAAGCCAGCAATCCAGGCTTTCACCCAAGAATGTCAAGAAAGTTTCCCAGAGACCAGCAAATAAATATGGGTTAAGGTGGAAACAGCACCCTGAAGTATTTTTTTAGGTGCATCCAGTTTCCTAAAATAATTTGTGGCACATCCAACATGTTGATATATTTTTTTTTCAGTTGCATCCATCACCCTAAAGTACTTTTTTGTGCAATTTTACATTTAACAATTTAGATAATTTAGGGTGCTGGATACACTTGAAAAAAATACTTTAGAGAGTTGAATGCATAAAAAAAATAGTTCATGGTACTAGACACATTTGAAAAATACTTTAGGATGCTTGGTGCACCAAAAAAAAATAGTTTTAAGGTGTTGGATGCACAACAAAATACTTTATGGCATTTGATGCAACTGAAAAAAATACTTCAAGGTGCTAGATGCACCTTAATCCAATAAATATGACCTCCGAACCTTAATATAAAAGCTAATTGAGTAATTTGTAGATTAAGGAAATTAGTTATGTTTGTTATTTGTAATAAATATTTTGGTTTTCCTAAAATGACATCTTTCATCATAACTACTTTTGAATATAAACTCCTTAATGTATACGATCAATAGGATACTTTAAGAAAAAATTATAAATTTAGGAGATAAAGTGAATTGAGGTTTTATATTTAGAATCATATACAATCTCCAACTAACTCTTATATTAAATACTAGAGGTTGTATAAGCCCAAGGGAATATCAAGTTCGAGATCGAGAATATGATTCTTGCCTTTAATCGCTAGAAAGCCCAAAAGGAGATTGTACGGCTATACTACGTATGCAAATATTAAGAAGTTAACCATTTTGGGCCTATGGATATAGTTGTTTTCAGGACGAAAATAGTTTTTTAATAGAAACTCTTAATAGTAAAGAATCAGTATCTGCTTGGTCTCATTTTTTCTTTCCTCATCCTTCATGTAGAAATTCTTAATATATAGTCAAGGATTGAAAAAGCAGTCAAGAAAACATAATAAATAGATGCAGAAAGTAAAAAAGTTTTTAAAAAAAATAGTTAGAGCTCATTTTTCCTTAACCAGAGAATAGTAAAGTGAGGGTACAACTCCTCTTAAAAGCCAACTTAAGAAACATAAAAAAGAACAACATTACAATCTTGTCCTACTAAACGGCAATACTTCATTCTTCCATTTATTATTTTAAATATCACAAAATTAAGAAGAAAAAAAATCTGCCGACAAATATCGCAAAAACATAACTTATGCCTTTTACTTTATTCCAATAAAAACCATTGTTGTTATAGTCGTACTGGGCATCAAACTTACCAACACGCTGATTCAAGATTCAATCATCAGACCGTGGTGGAATTGTGGTTATAAGGAAACAGAAAAGTGTCGGAGAGTGAGAGAGAATGTGTTCTGAAATTTACTGTTCATCAAGTTGCACATGTCTTCACCAAGCCTTTGTCCCGAACCGTCGTGATTTCTTAAAATCTAAACTCAAGGTTCATGGTACCTTGAGTTTACGGGACGTCCAGCTGTAACCAGTTGTAACAAAATTAGTTTCATTTTTATTTAGTTATGCCATTAAGTTAGAGTTTAGTTAGTTATGTCGTTCACTAACTAAACTCTAACTTAATGGCATAACTAAACAGAAATGAAATTAATTTAGTTACAACTGGTTACAGCCGGACTTCATCTTCTAACAGCCTCCCCTAAACTCAAGGTATCATGAACCTTGAGTTTAGACTTTAAGAAATCAAAACGGGTCTGGGACAAAAGCTTGGGAAAGAGATGTGCAACTTGATGAACAGATGGTATGTGAAGAACTCGTAGTTGATTTTGCAAAACTCTCTCTCGAACAAAGAACAAATCAAGCTCTTGTGCTTCGTTATGTGGTGTAAAACTAGATTTCGAGAAAGCAGGACAGTGCTGAGATTATCACGTAGGACTTGAGGAACTTGAACAGACTTTGGAACTCGAAGTTCAGTCAACAAGCTTTGTAACCAAAAGAGTTATGTTGTTTTTTAAAATAACTATCCAAATAGATTTTTTTTTTTTCAAAACGTGTTTTAAAAAAATATTTCATAAAACTAATTTGGAAACAAAAAAAAAAAACAGAAAATATAAATAAACAAGCCCTTAACTTTTGTGCTCGAATGTGAGACAAGGGGTTGCTTCTTAGCTGCCCAAGACATAAGATTCCCACCAAAATATACGCAAAATCCCGAGGTTGACCGACAATCATCAACATCGTTGCCCCAGTTAGCGTCACAAAAGTTCGTAAGCCTCATATGAGATTGCTTAGTAAGGACTAATCCATGTGTAATTGTTCCTTGAAGATAACGTAGAATCCTGTTGACCGCTCGCTAATGACTAGCCTTTGGATTTTGCATATATTGACATACCTTGTTAACACGGTAGGAGATTTCAGGCCTGGTAACAGTAACATATTGCAATCCCCCAACTATAGACCGATACAGTTAAGCATTTGAAAAAGATACAGGATCTTGATGACTAATGCAACGTGTGATGAGGACATTTCATCGTTAGCTTCGGGATCCAGACCAAAAATTAACTAAAGATTACGTATAGGTAAATCTATAATCGTTCTCTCTTGAGGAGCATTTTATTGATTCCTAAGTAATATAAATGCCATGCAATTATAATGAAACAAAGGGAAAGGGGTTTTTGGTTTTTCAAATTAATAACTAAAAGAGTAATACAATTTAATTAAATGCTAAACTATTATTTTTTGTATTTTTTAAAAAATGGTGAATGAATGAATGGAATTGGATTCAAAAATGTGAATAATGAATGCTCTTGGTAATGAAAAGTGACTATCCTTACTCAAAAAGGTTATGGAAGTTAAAACTTCATTTAAGTCTCAAGAAAAACCTCAAAATAACACTTGAGTTCAATACTCCCAATTAATAGTAACTCCTACAAACATAGCTAATGACCACTTCTTGAGATATTGTTTAAAACCACTTAATGTGCAATTAAAATTGGAATGATACTACATGATTCTTCTTAATATGAAGTGCTAAACAATCCCTCCAAGGCACAAATTAACCACATTAACTAGACAATAAAACGTCAATTAACATAATCTTATTGCCACCACAAAGAAATTCAAACATATATAATCTTCACACTATAAAATCCAATCTCAACTACAAATATCAAACCAACAAAGATAAATTAACATCAATCTCAGTTCCAGAATCATATACAATCATTCCTAAAATTAGGAAATCTAAATATATAACTCTAAACTAATGGAATAATAGAAAAACTCCCCTATATTCATTGAGCTCAAGCACACATCCTTATCAACAATAAGCTGGAGAATTAGTTACACATAAGACCCAATGCAACCACAGCTCCATTATTGACGCTGCACCTTTTAGAAGTTTTGGGTCCTTCCTTTATTGGGCCCCATAGTTTGGTTAGAGGAAACTTGCAAAGTATTGGGCCCCAACTCCACGCACCTACCCACATGCCTCAACTCACGCATGCTGGTGAAAGAGTGGGCCTAATTGATCCTATTTGTGGAGCTGAGCCTATTCCAACCACATTGGTGCTTCCTAGTGAGGCCGAGAAGCAAGAGACGAACCATTCTTTGGAGACTATGAGCATGGCTTTGGTTCCTCTAAACCATTCCAATCCAAATCAGGACTTGCTTGAACATGGGTCTGAGATGTGTTCTGTATCCCAGCTTGAAGTTGTTGTTCTCATGGAAGATAAACCACCAGACAAGTAAGTGTTTTATGCCTCTCCCCTTTTCCTGTAGTGTTTTATGATTATCTCATCTTGGAATTGTCGTGGGGCGGGTGGTAGTTCTTTCCCTAGAGTGTTAAAAGATGTGGTTAATAAATATGGCATCAATGTTATGTGTCTTGTGGAGCCCAGAATTAGTGGGAATAGAGCAGACAATGTAGTGAGGAAGCTGGGGTTTAATGACTGGTTGCGTATTGAAGCTACTGGCTACGCTGGAGGTATATGGGTGCTTTGGAATAACTGGGAGGTTCATCTTGAATATATTGCTTCTAGCACCCAATTGCTCCACTGCAAAATTTTTGACAAGAACAATATGAATCCTATGTTTGTGACTTTTGTCTATGGTGATACCAGTGTTCTAAAGAGGAGGGATCTGTGGTCGGCTTTACATGCCATTTATCAAACGGTGACTATCCCCTGGCTAGTCTTAGGGGATTTCAATGCCTTCCTTTCGTCTGGTGACAAGGAAGGTGGGGCTGGTCCTATTCATAGCTCTATGATGGATTTTCAATCCTGCATTAATCGTTGTAACCTCATTGAGGTGCCTTTTGAGGGTGACAGATTCACTTGGGAGAAATCTGGGGTTAAGGAGAGACTTGATTGGGTTTTTTGTAATTTTGACTGGGAAATCCACAACCCTAACTCTAAATCTTTTCACCTCCTTAGGTTTAAGTCTAATCATCAAGTTATTGTTATTGCTGACCATCAGTCCAGTGCTTGTAGTAACAGGGCGAGGAAGTTCCTTTATCAAGCAGTGTGGTGCAATAAAGATGGGTTTAGTGATGTGGTTAAAGCTGCTTGGCAAGGGAAGGATTGGCTTCATGGCCAATCCCAATTTGCTAAAGATGCCTCGATATGGAACGATAAAATGGTGGGTAATGTTGCAAAAAAGAAGAGAGAAATCATCCGTAGATTGGAAGGTATTGACCGTGCCAGGATCAGTGAGGGTTCCCAGAATGGTCTCTACAGAATTGAAAAAAAGCTTTGGGATATGTACCAAAAAATTGCTCTGCAAGAAGAGCTGATCTAGTTCCTGAAATCTAGATGCAAATGGCTCAAGGGGGTGACATAAATACAAAATATTTCCATGCCAATGTGGTGTCAAGGAGGAAACGGGGTAATATTGTGGTTCTGCAAGATGATGATGGTAACTGGGTCTCCGAGGGGAATCTTTTAAGAGATATGGCTCTTGAGCATTTCCAAAAGCTTTATTCGGCCGAGAATGTCTCCTCTCCCTTCTCCCCTTAGATGGCCCATTTCCCATCTTTAGACGCTCAACAACTTGACCTCCTCCAAAGGCAGGTTTACCCGGTTGAGATCAAGAATGCAGCTTTTGAGATGGGAGCCTTCAAAGCTCCGGGTCCAGATGGCTTGAACCCCCACTTCTTCCAAACTCAGTGGGATTTGGTTGGGCAGAAGATTTGTGACCTGGTAATTAGGATTTTTGACAGCCCGGATGAGGTGAAAGCAATTAACTATACTAACATTGTCCTTATTCCCAAGGTTGATCATCCAGTTTCCTTTAAAGATCTTAGACCCATCTCTCTGTGCAACGTGAGCTACAAAATTGTCAGCAAGGTTATTGCCAATCGTTTCAAAGGTGTCATGAACTATCTTGTAGCTGAAAACCAATGCAGCTTTATCGCCGGGAGGCAAGGCATGGACAATATCATCATTGCTCAGGAGGCTATTCATACCATGAGAAACAAGAGAGGGAAAAAGGGCTTTATAGTTGTGAAAGTTGACATGGAAAAGGCTTTCGACAGGCTTGACTGGCGTTTCTTGGAATTCACTCTTCATAGCCTTGGATTGTGTGTGGGCTTCGTTAAGTTGATTATGAGCTATGTTTCTTCTACCTCTATGAGCATTATCTGGAATGGGATTCCGTCTGACTCCTTCACCCCCTCAAGAGGGGTGAGGCAAGGTGATCCTCTAAGTCCATATCTTTTTGTCCTTTGTATAGAGCTTCTCAGCCAGCTTATCCACCAAGAGGTTGATATGGGGAACTGCAGACCCCTTCAAATGAGCACCTCTAGCCCCATATTTCTCATCTTTTCTTCGCTGATGACCTTCTTCTTTTCGGTGAAGCCTCGAATGAGCAGATGGAGGAGATTAGAAATGTTATGGAATTGTTTTGCAGGGTTTCCGGTCATAGGATCAACCTGAGTAAGTCTAAAATATTTGCGTCCAGGAATGTTCACTTTAACAGAGCTTATGAGATGAGCCAGATTGTGGGGGTTGGGCTCACAGCCGACCTTGGGAAATATTTGGGTGTTCCCCTCCTTCACAAACGTATGGTCAAGATGACCTTTGCTTCGCTTCTCCAAAAGGTGAGATCAAAGTTGTCCAGCTAGAAGGGCAAATATCTGAGCATGGCAAGCCTGACGGTGCTCATCAAGTCAGTTCTATCTGCCATTCCTTAATATCAGATGCAATCAACTTTGGTTCCGAAAGGAGTCCTTTCAGCAATTGAAAAATTAAGCAGAGATTTTTTTTTGGAATCAGCATGACGAGTCCAAGAAAATACATCTAGTAGCTTGGGACATTCTCAAAAGGAGGAAGCATGAAGGAGGATTGGTAATAAAGGACCTTCGCTGCCAAAACAAAGCTTTACTCATGAAATTGTGTTAGAATCTTATCATAAAACCGGAAGCTCTGTGGGTCAAATGTCTTCATGCCAAATACTCTTGTGGCTTATCTTTGGTTCCTCATGTGCAAAAGTGGCATAGCCAATCGGCTGTGTGGAGTAGAATTGTAGCAGTTTGGGAGGATTTCCAAAGGGGTCTTGGCAAGAAGCTCAGAAGTGGAAGGAGCACGCAAGCTTGGCAAGAGTGTTGGGCCCCTCTTGACAAGCCTCTAAAATTTTTCGTTGATAGGAATTTGCACCTTGTAGATATGGAAGCTCCTATTTGCTCCTTCACTTCCCCATCTGGTCATTGGGATAGGGCACAATGGGAGGCTTTACTTCCTAATTGGGTGGTTGATAAAATCATGATGCTCCCCCCTCCTATGGGCACTGTAGATGACGTTGTTTGTTGGCGCAATGCTCCCGATGGTAACTTCAGCTTGAAATCTTCCTACGAAGGTATCTACCACCAGCAGTCCCTCACTCATCAACCTCTCTGGCGACATCTTTGGCACTGGGGTGTTCCTGAAAGAGTCAAACACTTTATGTGGCAAGTTTTCCATGAGAAGCTCCCAACAAATGAGATTAGAGTGAGATTTAACCCGAGTGCCCTAAACACTTGCCCTTTTCAGTGTGAGAGCGAAGAAACCATCCTCCATGTTCTGAGAGACTATGAGTAGGCCCAGAGAGTGTGGCTTTCTTTAACTAACCATTTATACTTTACTATGTTTGCTTCTGGTAATTTGCAGGATTGGCTTAAATGGAATTCACAGCATTCCCCAGGAAATAAGAGAATGGCTAGATGGTCATGGCAAAAAGTATTCAGCACCACATGGTGGCTTCTTTGGAAGAACCGGTGCTGTCAGGCATTTGAAGGTAAAGCTGATAAACCAAAAGAGCTAGTTCACAAATGCATCTATCACCTTTCAGAAAGTGTGGAGAGCGGGCGCTTTCATCATCAGATTTTTCAAGTTCCGGAGAAAGGTCTTCTAAACTGGCTTCCCCTTGAGGAGGGCTATCTTCAAATTGACGTCGACGGTTCGATTGCTAGTGATGGTCAATCAGCCTGTGAAGGAGTCATCCGCGATCACCAAGGCAACTGGATATGTGGATTTCAACAGAATTTAGGACTCTCTTTCCCAACTGCTGTGGAAATCCACGCAATCCATCGAGGACTCCATCTTTGTAAGCAGTTGGGTTTCAAGAAAATCAAACTGTTCACAGACTCTCTTCAGGCCATCCTCTTACTGTCAACACATTGTGAGATTGATCACCCTTTACACGACGTCATCTTTGATACCAAATCCCTTATCTTTGCAGACTGGGACTTGAAGATTTCCCAAACACATAGGGAGAATACTCGCTGTGCGGATTATCTTGCACGATCAGCTCATTACAACACCCAGATTTACGCCGAATTAGGGTCACCACCGGCGGAATGTATCCATCTTTTTGCATTAGAGCATGGCTTGTTGCCACATAAACAATCGTTGGGTTCTAGCCCCTTGACCTTATAATTTTTTCAAGCTTTACTTGCCTTTGTATCTCAAAAAAAAAGAAGTTTTGGGTCTATTTTTGTAATTTTCTCCAAAATAATCTGCAAAGAAAATAAACCCAAAATATAATGCCTTATATTTCAAAAATCAATCAATTAAGGTAAACCATGAAACATATGACATTCTTTCCGCCTTTAACCTTACTTTCATGCAAACAACTTTAATCATAACTAATCATAATTAATATAATTTAGGTCCAAAAATAGTGATAAAATCTCCAAATACATCATGAAATAGCTTATCAAAATATATTTCAATCAACCTGTTGTGACCATAGGAGTAGCAACACTCTTATGGGCTGTTTGGTATGAGAAATTTTGAGGGGTGGGCAAGGAAAAAATTTTATAAGTTGGATTTAAAAGGATTAGAGAAATAGGGTTAAAAGTTTTAAATTAATTTTGCTTCCTCTTTTATCTTAGATATTCTCTTTACTTAAAGTTTAAAACCCAACTTCTCCAATGTTTTAAAATCCAACTTATAAAATTTTTCCTCCCCCCCCCTTCTCTTTGAATCCCTCATGCCAATCAGGTCCTTAGACTTGAGCATCCCTGCTTTGGCAAGAAGATATTTAATATACTTGTGTTGTAATAATAATAATAATAATAATAATAACAATAACAATAATACCATTAGGATGTTTCTGTACTTCAATCCCCAAAAAAAATGAAGGCCACAAAGATCCATGAGAGAAAACTCGATGTTAAGCCAATGTTTCAGCTTCGCAATATAAGAAGATGATGTGCCAGTAATCATAATGTCATCCACGTAGATAAGAACGTAGTTAAAATTTAAATCACTAACAAGACTCATGAATAAAAAGTGAAGGATCACGTTTACTTGGAACTAAATATATATTAATTTAAATTAAATTAATGTAATTTAAAGAATATCTATAAACAATAAAATATCTTAGACGATTTTATCCCTACCCTTGTCATACACACTAAATTTATAGTCAATCATAGTAGCAATAGAATAAAAATATTTATTGTCAATTACAAATCACCAAAATTATTAAGTATACTACATTAATTGACCAATTGAGCTAGTAAAGCTTCTATGACTATGATTAACCTGAAACACAAATAAATCATCAATCATCAAATATATATATAACTGATTTCATTGTGTCTTTATGTCTTGGGGTCAAATGCAAAATATTTTTAATTCAAGAATTGCAGTACAATGCAACACTCGGGTCGTCTTATTTGAAGATCCTTTTATTGAGTCTTAAGTAATCTATATGGCATGCGAATGCAATAAAACAAGGGGAAATGTTTTTTTTTATTTTTCAAATTAATAAACTAAATGATTAATGCAAAAATTAAAGGGAAAATTCCAGAAAACTACAAGCAAAAATACAAAAGGACAGAAAGGTTGGGTGAAAATAAGAAACCCCAAATCAGTTGCTCATGAGGAATCTGGCATTTCAAATGTTAGCAAAATGACCTACATGCCCTCCTAAAAAGGGGAAGTAAAGAGACGAGCAGAGAGTGACGGAGGGAGGGAGAGAAACGAAGAGACACAAGATTCAAAACGGAAAGGGAGGAGGGCGCGATGTCGAGCTGAGGGAAACAAGGACACACGAGCGCTGGCTGAGGGAAACGAGGAGACAGGAGATCGGACTTGACGGTGCGATGGGGAACGTTAGGCAGCGCGGCGAAGGGAGACGAAGGTCCGGTGAGTGTGGGGTGTGGGAAGGCGGAGCGGCGCGGTGAGAAGAAGG
Organism: Inga oerstediana; assembly: GCA_963210345.1. NCBI lineage: Eukaryota > Viridiplantae > Streptophyta > Magnoliopsida > Fabales > Fabaceae > Inga > Inga oerstediana. The sequence continues at coordinate 60,406,502 of OY723400.1, read as the reverse complement.
GGAGGCGAGTGTGGGGTGTGGGCGGCGCGGTGAGAAGAAGGCGAGGCGAGTGTGGGGGGTGGGAAGGTGGAGCGGCGAGGCGAGACTAGTGTCGGGGTGTGGGAAGGCGGTGCCGAGCAGGACGGCGAGGCGCTGCACGGAGTGGCAGAGCCCCTCTGCTATTGGTTAATCAAAGAAGGTGAAGAGAAAAGCTGAACTGGAATCGGAAGGACCTCATACCCGTATGCTATAGGTATTGCCAATAATGTTCATGGTTGTGGTATGATTTTTTGGCATTTGTCAGTAGCTGAATATAATCCCAATCTTCTTTAACCCGTGCAACAAGAATTGATATGCACATACAGATTTTTCCACATTTAAACATAAATAGAGATTGCAGAAACTTTGATTAATTGAGGTAGAATAGGTTGAAATTAGTACTGAAAGGATGGTAATGGGGAAGTAATGGACAGTAGGACTTCTAGTGACTGTACTAATGCTGCCAAAGTATGCACTGTCATATAGTTCAGTAGGACTTCTAGCTGTAATCTGTGGTTGATAGTTTTTCTCTATTTTATATAAAGAATGTACAACTAGTGTGTCTATTAACTGACATTATCTATATGTAAGTTTGCACCGAAGATTGATTCTTTCGATGCCTTCCCTTTCTTGATCCTGAGGGTTCTTCTTCTTCTCTCCGATATCATGAGAGTCTCCATTAGGGTGAGCCTTCCATGTCCTTGGTAGCTATGAGCTTCAATGATAAGACTTCAGGGCTGTGTTAGAGAAATTGTTCTGCGAGTTCTTGTCTCTTGCATATTTTGTTTCAGCCTGCATATATTCTTCCCTTGTGAAGATTATCCATAGTGAACAATTTTGTTCCAACTTCTGTCTAGGAATGAATGTAATCTAACTCCATATATGGCATGTCATGTGCTTTTCTGGGAATTTTACTGTCTTGCCTCCGTATGTTAAAGGTTGGGTGCCTGATTTATCATACACTTCTTCCTTCCTCATTTTGCACGAATGAATGAACTTAAGGCCGTACTAATAGCCACTGCCATTCCACTAGTAGATTTGCTTATACTAATCCTTAATCTTTGCTCGGTTCATTGACTCGCACTAGTACATTTATATATTTTACATGTGCATATGTTGATTTCTTTTGATTAATAGTGAGAGGGATGTTGTTAATAAAGAAGGTGATGTTGTTAATAGTGAGAGAGATGTTGTTTTCTGGCATATGTTGATTTCTTTTGATTAATAGTGAGAGGGATGTTGTTAATAAAGAAGGTGATGTTGTTAATAGTGAGAGAGATGTTGTTTTCTGGCATATGTTGATTTCTTTTGATTAATAGTGAGAGGGATGTTGTTAATAAAGAAGGTGATGTTGTTAATAGTGAGAGAGATGTTGTTTTCTGGCATAACAAAGAACTAAAAATTTGTTTTCAGGTAGTTATTCCTGTAGTGACAGAAATAGGAATTAGATCGATGGCCATGAGGTTTGAATGTGTTTATGAATATGACTCATTTGATTGAGTGTAACATTGTAGAGGTTTGTATTCTCATGCATAGAGTTGATTGGATTGTATAATTGGATACATGTTTGGTTGAGGGTCGATTTTGTTAAGGCTCCTGTACTTGGATGTTGAAAGTTGTTTTGCAGCAGAACATGGTGGTTGAAGAAGGGCAGGATTTGGATGAACAAGGGAACAAGGAGGTGGGAAAAGGGCAAACAACAAAAGCATTGAAAAATGGCTTAGTGTTGTTTAAAATAGAGTTTTTCAACAAATTGAAGGTGAAAAAAGATGATAAATGTGTTCTACCCTTCAATGATGCGCTAGAAGCATGGAGATCATTAAGTGACCGAGAGAGAAAGGAATATTGTGAGAAGGCAAAATATACTCAGAATGAAAAGAAATCAATAATGGAAAAGAAGACTACGAAGAGGAAAATACCTTTTATCACACGTTCCTCAATCCAACAATTCAAGCAATTGGCTGACTTCATAAGCAAAGACACAAGTCTGAAGGATAGGGTTGAAAGATTAGGTTTTGGGAAGTTGCTTGAGGTTGGAGGTTGCAATCGGTTACCGAAAGATCTTATTGCGTCAATGCTCCGGTCATATGATCCACCAACTCACCAATTCCAAATTAGGGGCAAGACAAGGGAAATTTCAGCGGTTGACGTGCACCAATTACTTGGTGTGCCACACGGAGGTGAACTTATTTGAGCTGATGTGGATGATGATGACCCAGTGTACACAAAGCTAAAGAGTGAGTATTCAAAATGCCTATATAGCAAGATTTTTTAGGCCATTATTGGGGGGAGAGAGAATGATCATTTTGAGTTCTTGTTCATGTTGTACAAACTTGGAACGTTTCTAGCTCCCACTGCAAGCCCAAAGGTCAGTTATTGGGTACTGAAGGTGATGAGTGCGACCATAAAGGGCTTTGAGAAATTTGATTGGGCGACCTTCATAATTCAAGAGTTGTGGAAAGATATGGAAGACTATGTTAGAGCTATTAGGAAGAAGAAGACTACCAACACGAATGTCGGTGGATGCGTGTACTTATTGTTGGTACGTATTTATATTTTTTTTCCAATTTATATGCTTCAATTGCCAATTGTTGTAGCTGATAATATGTGATTGAATGGGCAGCTATATTTCGGTGAGCACTTCGCAATGGTGACAACTGAGAGACACCAATATGGTGATGCTATAAAGTATTAGACTGAGGGGAGATTTAAAGAAATGGTTAAATTAGATAGGGAAAGCAATATGGGCATACTATTTGGAGGAACGGCCTCCCAAACATATGTGTAGCCAAAGGACAACATAGGAATTGACCATTTGGACCAGGTATTTGTATCTAACTTCCCGTAGTTGTACGTTACAAACAAATTCCTAACATTGACATTTCATTTGTCGTGATTAGGACCTGAAAGATATGTATAGAAGATTGACGAGGGTCATTGCTGAGGAGTTGATAAAAGTCCAAGTGAAGAGAGGGGGCAGGAAAAGATCAATGGGCAAGAAGATCACAAGAAGGAAATGGACCCTCATGCACACGATGTTCATAACGTTGTTTCTGCTAAAGTAGAAGAAAATTATGAGGAGGAAGAGAAGGCCTCTGAAAGTGATTTTGGTGATTCTCCCATTAGCGTATTAGATAGTGGAGGAAAAGGAGGGGACGTTGTGGAAGACGAAGAGCTTGGCATGGGTCAAGTGTTGCGCAGATCATGTAGGGTTAGAAAAGAGAAGAAAATAGAATCCCCGTATGTTATGCTTAAGGAAATTAAGCGGAAAAAGAAGGAAGTGGACGACAAGGAAAGGTTTTTCCATATAATTTCCCAGCTCCCTCCAAGCATAGGTGGAGATAAGTGAGTGATCGATGTTTGCCTTACCTGTCATTTGCATTTTAGACCAATTGAATAATGTTTTGTAACCTTTGTTTTGTTGTTGCCTTGTTATTGAATGTAATGATAGGGAAATGGTGACCATGTGTGACGAATATGTCACTCGAGAAAAGCTATACTCTTTAGGTGGAATTCATAAGGTGAACAATCGGGTAAGTAAGACCAAATGTAAATGATAAGCTGTATATTATTTAGTAAATGGCCAATGTTTGATTATGTCATTCTGGACTGCAGGTGGTGTCACTTGTTTGCAAGACTTTGATGGCAAATATGAAGGAACAATGACTCATTAAGAGGCACATTTTTTATGCCGACTTTATGGTCAGTATATTATGAGGAAATAAGGGGTTGTGGCTTTTTTTATTGATACTAATATGTATATTTTGTAGGCGCTTGTTGTCGGCAAAGGTAAGAATTGGAGACCAACAGATTACAAGGGTCACTTACTGCCGGAGCAAATAGGCTACAATATAGCGGATTGTGAATTGGTTATTGGCCCCGTACTTGTGCGTGAACATTGGTTTTGTGTTGCCTTAGAGCCGAAAACCATGAATTTATTTGTTCTGGACTCTATGCAACCAACAGTTGAAAAGAAAAAAGCAAAGAAAAATAGCATATTCGAAAATCCCCAAGACTACGCAGTGGAGACATGTGTACTGTACTTTTTCACTTACTGTTTCCTTTCATTTAATATGTTCAGATCACAACTCCACTGATGTTATTATTTTTTTCGGGTTCAGCGGGACAGGTTTTATGATATACTTCAATTTGTCAGTCACAATCGGCATGGCAAGAATCCAAAGGCTGATATCATTCGGGCGCCTATACCACAGCAAAATAATCTGTATGTCTTACCTTATCTGCTGTGTATCACAATTTGACTTTTTTCACTTGTGTTACCAAGGAAGTGACTGTTGTTTGCAATTATAGGAAAGACTGTGGTGTCCACGTGTTGATATGGTTGTTTCAATGGAGCCCAAATGTGACACTCGATTACACAAATGTATGTACTTTTGCATGTGAACTTTACATGTGCACTCAACTTTTCATGTGCACTTTACTTTTCATGAAAATGTTCTCTACTTTTGATGCGTACTTCATTTTCTGTAAGATCAAGTTACACAGTACAGGAAGGATATTTTATGGTGGCTGGTCAATCATCCTCGAAATTCATCTCCTGTTGACGCTCTTAGCCTGTTGGCAAAGCCACCCACTAAACGACAACGGTTTACACAGTAGACTTTAGTGATATTGTCTGCCACAATAGGAACATGTTGGCATATACCTTTTTGTTATGGGTAATGTTATTTTGTGAAAAACATGCTATTTGTGTGCACATGTTGTGCCTTTTTGTCCCCCAGTTTGGACGCTACTTTGCTGTCATTTAAAGTGCAATGTGATTACGTGTCGCATGTTTGTTCATTATTTGAATTTTTTGTCTCATCTGATGTACATTTTTTATTAACACCAGCAACCCGTACATTAACATCATTACATTCGTTATTAACGACTTGGCGTCGGTAATTAACAGCATCGAATGAACAGCTTAGGACGACGTCATGTAAATTGGAAACACAACTTATATGCGTGTAATAACATCTTTCCTTTCGCTGTTAACGACTATGCCTCGCCTATTCACATCTTCCAATAACAAGTTAGGACGATGTCACGTAGATGGGAAAACACAACTTGTGTCTGCGTAATAACATCTTTGCTTTCATTGTTAACGACTATGCCTCGCCTATTCACATCTTCCAATAACAAGTTAGGACGACGTCACGTAGATGGGAAAACACAACTTGTGTCTGCGTAATAACATATTTGCTTTCATTGTTAACGATTATGCCTCGCCTATTCACATCTTCCAATAACAAGTTAGGATGACGTCACGTAGATGGGAAAACACAACTTGTGTCTGCGTAATAACATCTTTGCTTTCATTGTTAACGACTATGCCTCGCCTATACACATCTTCCAATAACAAGTTAGGATGACGTCACGTAGATGGGAAAACACAACTTGTGTCTGCGTAATAACATCTTTGCTTTCATTGTTAACGACTATGCCTCGCCTATTCACATCTTCCAATAACAAGTTAGGATGACGTCACGTAGATGGGAAAACACAACTTGTGTCCGCGTAATAACATCTTCGCTTTCATTGTTACCGACTATGCCTCGCCTATTCACATCTTCCAATAACAAGTTTGGACGGCGTCATGTAGATGGGAAAACACAACTTTTATAACCCTAATAACATCATTCTTCTCTTTATTAACAACTTTATATGTACTATTAACAACATTATTTCGTTCATTAACATCTTCTGAACAAGAAATGTGAACTTTTTAGCATCATTGCCTTAACGCAACACCTTTCACATCTTCCATTCACACGGACAACAGAAGATGTGTGAAGGAACAAGTTTGCAAAAAAACATGTTACCAGCATAAAAACACCATTTGCCTCTATAATAACAACATGGTTTTGTTGATTAACACCTTTATATATGTATCAGTTCCTGACAGATCACAATCTGCATAATTACATCCAGCAACCATATAAAGCCCAAAAATAAGTTACACACTGCCCCTTGTACACGTTGACATATTTCATGATAAGGGAACATTATCTCTGGACTAGTACATAATGTTTCCTTGTCACAAACATTGGATTACATAAAACACTAATTAAAGTAACTACCTACTAGAGTACACAATTGACAGCAACCTATCTCCCAAAAAAAAAACCATGAGTGGGTTGACAGCACCTTTACAAAAGCATAATCAAAAAGTTTCACTTCACAATATTGCAACTCCTTCATGTTGACAATTTCACTTCATCCAATATCAGCCTGGGTTTGGATTTTTGCATGTCCTTCTAATGTGACCGGCTTCATGGAAACTTGCACAGTGGTATATCTTCTTGTTTTGGAATTGCGATTCACGCCTTTTGGTTCTTGGAACCATACTACGGCTATAAATCTTTTGTTGGGATGTGATTTTGTAGCATTCTTCAACGTACTCATACACATTGGCATGAACATGCTCTATGGCTGCATAAGCATGTGCACAAAGGATCCCCGACATTTGCCACACTTGACAACTGCAAAGACGTAAACAAAGATCAACACTTAATGATCCATATTTGGTATGAACACAAAGGCTAACCCTACCATAATTTTCAGGGGACATATGTTCAGCATGAGCAACATTTTGCTTCAACATTGACTCTATGTTGGGGCCTATCCCATTTTTCCACTTACTCATTGCCATACTAGATGCATACATCTTCTTAGCAACCTTCTCACGATGTTCATGAATAAGTTGGGCCACATTGTGTTTCCTCTCCTTCACCATCCACGCGTTAAATGATTCAGCAATGTTAGTAGTTATGTTATCCCATCTTCGGAAGGGGAACTTGCTTAATGCCCATTTATCAATATCCCCTTGCTGATTCAGCCACTCATACATCTCTGGATAGGAATTTTGCATGTAGTCTATTGCCTTATTGAAATCGGCATCCAACCTTGCATATGCAATATTATCAAGCAACCGTAATGCATCTTCCTTTGAACACCCACTAGTCTTCCTCTTGCCTCTATTTACTTTCAGTAATTCTTAATTAAAATTCTCCTTCACATGCCTATAACAATAAGCATGTCTTTCCCCCCCCCCAAAATTGTCCTCACCGCCCCTTTAATTGCATTGTGACGGTCAGACACGATTGTTAATTCAATTAACCCAACTATTTCTTTTATCTTGTGTAAAAACCATGACCAATCCTCTAATGTCTCCCCCTTCACAATAGCGATTGCAAAGGGCAACATTTCATTGTCCGCATCATACGCAGAAGCGGAAAGCATCGTTCCCTTGTATGGTCCAGACAAGTGGGTGCCATCAATGTATAGCACATGTCTAGCACCAGTCATGAATCCGTCAATACAGCAACCATATGCAATAAATACTCGCTCAAATATGTTATTCACGCTTGCTTCCCATTTAGCAACAGTCCTCTCATCTGCTTCCTTCAATCGGTCACAAATCCAAGGTATCAACATATACGAATCTTGCGGTCTTCCTTGTAGGTCTTCCATGGCTTTTTCCTTCACCCGGTATGCTTGCTTGTACGTAAGAGTTACACCATATTCTGTTTGCAACATCTTTCTTATTTCATTTGGACGTTTCTCAATGTGATTTCTCACCTCATCAACTATAATTGACGATGTCAAGTTAGATCTTCCACCATGACTAACCTGAAGATTGTCTTGGGCACTATGAAAATGTTCATCTCTGAATGTCGTTACCCGTAGTAATGGGCTGGTCTTAGCAATAGCATTTGCTGTTACCCTCCAAGGACATCCAAAAATCTTACATTTAACTAAAATGCTGTCCTTGCTATTTCTCACAAATTCAAACTCAAACTTGTGTGCTATGCTGTACTTATACAACGCCTTCTTAAAAGCTTCTGCATGTGCAAAACTCTACATGACTCCTGAAAGTAATCCCCTCCATTTCGTACAGTTTAACTCCGGCATTGGTGTAGGTGCACTCTCTACTCCACAGGGCAGCCTATTACATCCTCCACCAATTTCAGCAGTCAAACAAGCAGCAACACTTTCATAACTAACTGGTTCATAATCATTTTCCACAATGCTTCGACACTGAGTAGATGTTTGTTGTGACAGTCCCAGTAGATCATCAGCCCTGCAGTGAATAGCAACTGCAGTTCGTTAATAACCAACAAGAGCTTCATAAATAACAACTATAAAAATTACAAAATTTTACACTTACATGTCTGCCTCAACTGATATATCTGACACATTATCATTCCCTTTTTTTGCTATATACACATGCTCACTCCTTTCATTATAGTCATACAAGTTCTTAACTTCACCATCATCATTTAAATCTATTAGTGTCTTCTCATCAAAGCTCACTGTATATTTCATCTCACACATGTTACAATCAATCCCAAGCCATGATGATATCATCAACCTCAAATCTTTTAGTGTTATCAGCTGTTTTAGCCACTTCGCCTTCACATAACCTCCAACATATTGAATTTTACCTTCATCATTACACACTAATTTGCCTCCAACATGAAAAAAACAAAATAGTTCCTTCAAAGATGATGAACCTTCATTACATGTCATTTTGCATGCTTACCTGAAAAAAAAATAATTAAATTAAAGTTACACCACTCTTTATAATCTCACACCAGTAAGCTTGTCTGGACAAAAATTTATTATTACACCCACTAACTTCCCTGCCATCACCTACCACCTGCAATTTACAACAATACTATATGTTTTAACATCTCCATCCTCACTGTTAACAACACCCAAAAATCTTTACCCTGCATGTCCTATTAACAACAACATAATGTTCTTTAACATCTCGATATTCACTGTTAACAACACCAACAAATCATCACCCTCTATCTCATATTAACAACAACATTATTACTTTTACATCTCCATATTCACAAATAACAACACTCTGCCCATGTCGTCACTCTGCCTCTATTATTAACAGCCAGCCAATAGGTCTTTACATCTTCATACTCACTAATAACACCACCCTCACCCAACCTTACTATCCACCGCAACACCACCTTTCCCCTGATTCAACACCCATCCCGTCAGCACTCACAGTAAACAAAAATGGCACAAGCTTCATCAATCACTCAACAAAACGCAATCGAATCCATCGCACAACCATCAACATTGTCCCATTACCTTAAAGCCACTACTTTTATGTCAGATCATCTAACACCCCCTTACCCATAATGCGTCCGCTTCGATTTCGTAAATCGCAACCACAAACCACATAAACATTTTTCAATTAACATTCAAGAAACACAACGTAATCATCATTTCTCTCTCAAATTTACTTACCCGTGGCTTGCCTCTGATTTCCGTAGCTTTTCCTCCTGTTTCGTCACTTTTTGGCGCCACAACACTGCACATTGCTTATGCTGACGTTTTTCCTTTTTGATGTCTATTACGAGGGCATGTAGGTCATTTTGCTAACATTTGAAATGCCAGATTCCTCATGAACAACTGATTTGGGATTTCTTATTTTCACCCAACCTTTCTGTCCTTTTGTATTTTTGCTTGTAGTTTTCTGGAATTTTCCCAAAATTAAATGCTAAGCTATTGTTTTTTGTTTTTTTTGTTTTCCTTTTGAAACTGGAGAATGAGTAAAAGTGAATGGAATGATATGGAGTGGAGAATATGAATAAAGAATGCTCTTGATAATGAATAAGTGATAATCCTTGCTCAAAAAGATTATGGGAGTTAATTCTCTCTAAGTCTTGAAAGCAAAACCCCAAACGATCGCTCGGGTCTAGTGTTCTTAATTAATAGTTACTCCTACAAACTCAGCTAGTAACTATCTCTTAAGGCACTATTAGGATCCACTTAGAGTGCAATTAAAATGGATAACTATAACTTGTTTCCTCTTAATATGAATGTGATAACACAACACTCAATTGATCCAATTTCATTATACAATTTAACAATAACACGTAGAGAGCACAATTTCATTGAATCAATAAGAAAATACATATATAAATTCAACAAGCTATAAAAATCCAATCCATTCATAAATATCAAACCAACAAAAACAATTAACATCAATCTCAGTTCCAAAATTATACACAATAATTCTTAAAACTAGGCAATTTAAATACATGATTCTAGACTCTCCTTTTTAGTCCAATAAGCTCAAGAAACTCTTCAACACCAAGAATCAATGAAAATCAGCCTCTCATGATGTTAACAGTAGCCACAATATCTTCAAAGCATTTAATACCCATGGAAATTGAATGAGAGTCTGAGTAAAATGAATTTCATGGGTTCTGTTAGAAAATGAAAGTGACAGTAGATGCGAATGATGATGTTATGACAAACAAGAGAATAATGGAGTGCTATGATCTTCGGTGATGAAAAGAGGAGAAGTGGAATGGTGAATGGGAACGGTGATGGTTCAGGATTGAAGCTGAAATGGTGAAGAGGAGGATATAGGACGAACAAGGATGTGGTATGGAAGAGGCACTGTGGTGATGATGGACAGAAGCTACGGACTGAGAACAGAGGAAGGACGAATCTGGAATGGATAAACGAAAGGTAGTGGTGTCGGTGGTGGTTAGGAAATGAAGGAAAGGATGAATAAAGGAGTTCGCCGGAAACTGAGTTTACACCGCCGGAATCTGGAAAATGATGAAGGTCACCGGAACTGATGGACTCGACGAGAAGGTGGTGGTTTTTGGTTTCCCTTCTCCGGTTCCCTCTTCTCTCCCTTGAAGCTGCAGCCTCAGCCGTCCAAACTCGAGTCTCAGTCTGCATCTCTGATGGCCGACGCTGCTCTGTGTCTCTCAAGCTCGCAATGGTGATTTCTCCACGGTGAGGGTGAAGTAGGGTCGCCGGCGGCGATGGTGGAGAAGCAGGAGTGCCGCCGGCGACACTAGGAAGAGGAAGGAAGAAGAAGAAGATGTGCGATGATCCGAGGTCCTTCTTGTGCGGCGCCTCCTCTGTTTTTCAATATCACTCTCGGGTCTCCCATATCCACAGCCAAGTCGGGTCTGTGCATTCGTTTGGTCATCTGCGCATTATCCAGTAAAAGCCCAAACTGCAACCTATGGCCCAGGGACTAAAGTTAAAAGTTACAAAGGTTTTTGGAGGGATTTCAGTGAAAGATTTTGAAATATTTTGGAGGTTCAATTAAAATTTCTTAGACGCTTTTCTTTACTATTTTGAAAATTTCAGAAATTGTAGGGTTTTTTCTGTAGTTTTCCCTCATTCTTCAAAATATTAATTTATCCTTCAAAATTTCCAATTTTCTTCCAAACCACCTACAAACCAATATTAAACATCATGTAGCATCAAAAGTTCAAAAGGCAATTGTACAAAAAATAATTAATAAATTATAACCATTTTTGCCCGTAATTATAATTAATTTAAAACAATTGTCCCTAACTAAAATTAGTATTTAATAATGTGATAATGTTCTAGAAATTGCATTAAAAATCCCAAATTAATCATAAAAAATTCATATAAAATTATGGATTAATCAATAACACTATGAAAAATAAACCAAAAGGCAAATTCTTCTTTTCATACTAATCAATACATATTATGGAACTTTCAATATCTGTATAATATATATTTGATAAACATTTTTCAGACCATAGTCAAAGCGATAAAAAATGTGAATAAGCACGCCCGCCAACCTAGCTACCTTCAACAAACAGACTAGAAAGTGACTTCGTATGTGGGCTTATACTTGTGTCCACTAAAATTTGAAGACACCTGTATGAAGGATACGACTATTTATGGAACTTGACAAAACTCCCACTTTCACATTTGCCATTTAATTTGGACCACAAAATTGGAATATAAGACCGTATAGTATGCCTTACTTTGTTGGTGCGTGCGACACATGAATTTGAATTATGCAGTTCGATATTTATCAAGTTGGTAATAATGCAGGGTCCTCACTGCTGGTCAAAAAAAAAAATTATGGGTCCTCACTTAGTTGTTAACACCTCTTATGATTCATATAAGAGTTAAATAAATAATTTATGAATATTAAGAAAATTAGTTAAGTTGTTATTTATAATTAATAGGTATTGGTTTCACTAAAATACTCTTATAAGTCATGGAACTACCCTTTGATGAAAACTTCCTTAATATATGCAATCAATAGGGATACTTGGTAAAAATTATAAATTTGAAAGATAAAATTAATTGATGCCTTATATTTAAAATCGAAGTAAACCTTTTGTCTAACTCTTATTTTGAGGGCTGCGAAGTACCTTAACAACAACACCTATGAGTTTCAAAACAAACCTTGCTTTGTTCCAACAAACTCATTTTTGTAGTTTTCTGTCAAAATTTGTCAGTGTTGGTAGCTTTAGCTTAGTTTAAACCGAGTTGGAATACAATTCAATATCCATGACTCTTGGATTTATTAATTTATAATATGCATATCTATGAATAATATATCTTTCTTTCTATTGGTAATATTATATGATTGGCCCCCATATGGTCACTCTTCATATGTATGCAATGGATCGAGTGGTGAAGCACAAATCTGGAGCTAAAAATAAGAACATAGCAACCATGGCTAGATATAGACTTAGGCCAGTTATTCCTAAATATCTTCATAGCTAGGATAAATTGATATGCATTTATAATTGAATATCTGTATGACGTGTAAGAAAGATTTCCTTCAATATTTATATTTTCAACAACAATCATATTCAAAATATTATTGAGCACTAAAATGGGACATCTCTTTCATTGAGGATTTGAATTGGTTCGACTTGTTGTAAGGGACTAGTCCCTTTTGCTACACACAATCCTAATGGTAGGAGTTGTACTTTATTACATTGCTACGACATTGAAAATGAAGTCACCAGTGGAATTGTCATTTTGTGTGAACATACTTAAAGATAAAAAATAACGCAATCTCATTCATTCCCCACAAACCACAATTTAGAACGATGGTTATTACCAAACAAAAGAATGGAAGGAAAAGGTGGACCCCAAAACCTCATTGGCCACACGATGATTCGAATTTTCAAACTTACGTGGAGACAAAACCTCAGCCAATCACCTCAAAACCTCATTATGTCCATCAGTTGCATTAGGGCGAGCCTAGGATACCGGGCATGTGAACCAGGTACTGGGAAGGAAACAACAATAAGCTGGCCACGGAAATTTGTTTACAGACCAAAATACCACATGGTTGAAGCCAGACTGGCTTGACTCTGTACATTTTTCATCTTCCCCTACAAGAGCATGTGGGAGAGAGGTGGGGATTCTGACACAAGCCTCTTATGAATCTAATTTGAAATGGTGATAGACTGGGCCCTACCTCCTACTTTCGATTTAGCAAATGGCTAGAAATCTCAGCACATTGTGTTATCTACTAGATATAAGGATGTCTCTTGATTTGTCCAAATATATACACACATATATTAATGTTGTGTGAGAACAAAGATAGAAATTGAGGGTGACAATGGTCTATAATGTTAGAATGTGTAAACTAAGAGGAGAAAAAAATGAAAAGAAAACATTTTTTGAAGGTGGGTGGCAACCAGAATATGTACAAAGTCAACTGTCAGATTTGTGATTCATTTGTCAAGTAGTTTAATTACTGTGCCAATGCACAGTACTGAGTGGCTGTACCATTTTCAGGGCTATAATAATAATATTAATGACAGGGATTTTGGGAAGCCCACCACACTCCTTTTTCTTCTCACCCCTTGTGAAACCGAATTTGGCTCTCATCCTTTTCTCTAAAGAAAAGGAATAGAGGAAAGAATTGTCCTTTTCTTTCTATGAGCCTTATAATAATATATTAAATCTGAATCGATGAAATCTTAATTCAACGACTCATAAAAAGAAAAGGATCATCCTTTTTTGTGGAAAAAAGGATGGGAGCCGATTCCTGTGAAATTGAACCCCTTTAAGATAAGCCATAAAGATCAAGTCAATTATATCACCAAGCTTGAACACATTAATCAGTTGAATTAGGGAAAGCTTAGGATACCGGGTGGTTCGATGGAATTTATTTTGCTACGGAATTACCCACTGAAAATATTCCGTCAAAAATTCTGACTTTTGCAATGGATTTTCCGACGAAAAATTCCATTAGAAATTTTCAACGGAATTTCCGGCGGAAATTTCCGATGGAATTGAATTCCGTCAGAAATTGCGAGGGAATTTCCGATAGAACAATTTTCCGACGAAATTGAATTCCTTCGGAAATTCCCTTGCAATTTCCGATGGAATTCAATTCTGTCAAAAATTTCCTCTCAATTGAATTCCGTCAGAAATTCCGTGGAAAAATTTAAAAAATATTATTTTTAATTATTTAATATTTTAAAATTTAATTTAATTTTAAAACATTATTTTTATAAAATTTATTATTTTTAATTAATAATTTTAATTTAATTTTAAATTTATTTTTAATTATTATTGTCTAATTTCTAAAATATTTTTAATTTTCAATAATAGGTTTTGGTCCTTGTATGGGCAAAATAGTCATATAAAAAATAAAATTTATTAGTTATTAATTAATATTAGTAAATAAAATATTAGTTAATAATTATTTATTAGTTATAAATTAATGTTAATAAAAATTTAATTTTAGAAATTGAAAAAATATAGTCATATGATTATATATATAATTGTGTGTAATAATAGAACGCCAAAGCAGTCGAGCTCATTCGGTAAGGCATCGCGTGTGTATGGGCGAGGTTGTGGATTCAAACCAAAGAAGGGGTAAGTTGAGTTTCATTTCCAGGAAAAAGGAGGTTGCGACACGTGGCGAAAACAGCTTGTGACACATGGCCGAGAGGTTGCGACACGTGGCGGATTTGGGGGCCAGCGACAAAGTGGACGCCTCATGAGCTGCCACGCGTCGCCCCGGCGATGAGGGGCAAATCGCCGGAGTTGTCATGTGGCTTTTTAAATTTTAAAAAATAAAAAATATGTTTGTGATGGAATTTCCGACGGAAGTAATTCCGTCGGAAGTTGTGAGAGAATTTGCGACAGAATATTCTATCAGAAGTTATGAGAGAATTTGCGACGGAATTAATTCCGTAAATTTTGAGGGAATTTCTGACAGAATATTCCATCGGAAATTGCGAGGGAATTTTCGACGAAATTAATTCCATCGGAAATTGCGACGGAAATAAATTCTATCGGAAATTCCGTCGAAAATTTATTTGTCACGCTATTATTACCGATTAAATCCATTCTGTCAGAAATTCTGTCTAAAATTCCGTCGGAAATCATGTCCATTAGAAATTCCGCTAGAAACTCTAAATTCCTTCGGAAATTCAATGTTTTTTTGTAGTGTTGACAGAATATCTCTAGGTTGCAAAAGTTTACTCAATTGATATATCTAGAGATGAGTTACTCTAGGGAGCAAATCAAATCCCCATATTTTTTTGGTTTTCTGTTCAAAGCTTGAACACAATAGAATATGTAAAAAATTTTAAATTAAAGAATAGACATCACCATGGTAGGTGTTTTTAGTAGAATTAGAATTTTCTTTGTGTTTATGTACTCCAAGGAGACATCTAATAAAGTCATGCATTCACATTTTCCATACGACATTGATCACACAAAGAAGGTTTGACTTTGAAGGAAGTTAAGTATGAATATATGTGGTCCACAAGTTAATTATCAGAGAGGACCAAAAGGAAGTTTTGAATATCTATTAAGAAGCAGATTTTGCCAAAGAATGGATACAAGGAAAATTCAGCAAATATTTTATACTCTGACATTTGCTCCATTATGAATTCCTTTTCCTCCAAATATTTCATTAGAGTATATTACATTCATCATAATGTCTAATTCTCTATAATCATGTCCCGTTATGATTGTAGAATCAAGATGTATAATCTTTTTATGTAGTGGATTTGATCATCTTCCAAAAAAAATTATTATTTGTTTACTTACTCCTTTGGTTCTATTTATAAGGCAAAAGTAGAACTTTTTTATCCTATTTATAAATCACATCATTGAATTTTTCATATATAGATGTACAATTTTATCTTTTATTTATTATATTGACTTTGTTTCCTAAAGGTATAACATATATTAAATATAGGTAAAGTTGAAAATTTGTTGAATTTTAAGGTAAAATTAATGAGGTTTAAGACTTTTCTTGATTCCAGCAAAATAAGATAAATACTACCGTAAGAGTAAATAATATTTAATTAACATATGTTTTAAATGCACGATTTTTCTTAAAAAGCACCGTCTGCCCCATAAGTTTTATCTGTAATCCCACTTTATTGACTGATTTGAAAACTAGGTTGTGTCATATTTGATTAGATTAGGATCCATGTAAAAAGGGAAAAAGTTGGTAAATTGGAAATTGAGAGAGAGAGAATATATAATTGCGTTTAATAAAATGGTACTCCCTCCGATCCTAATTATAAGACAGAGTTGATTTTTTTAGAGAAATTAAGGAAGCCAATTAAATTATTTTAGAGTGTTTATATTTTTAGTATCTTTAGATTATTTATTAGTTTATTAGTCAAATTAATTAGTTTTGAGAAAAAAAAATAAAAATATAAATACTCTAAAGTAATTTAATTGACTTCCTTAATTTCTCCAAAAAAGTCAACTTTGTCTTATAATTAGGACCGGAGGGAGTACCTTAATTGCGCCATCAGTTATGTGCCCACATTATTAGTTTCACTTTCTTTGTTTTTTTTTTTTTTTGGCCAACGAGTTTCAATTTTACAAATAACTGGATCAAACTCTTATAATTAGGACAATTTTACATGGTCCCTATATAATATCCATGCATGCTTAATAATCTCTATATCTTTGCCAAGTTATAAATAACTCATTGTGGTGGACTCAAATACCATCCTCTTGTAGACTTCATCATGGTGAGCGTTTATTTAGTAAAGTATTATTCTTTTTATGTTTCTGCACTTAAAAGGAAGAGATTCTGAACTCAATTATTTGCTTCACATTTTCAGGATGAGATTCTTCAAATCAGACACCCTTTGGTATTGAAGGAAGCTAAGAATGTGTTCAACAGAGTTATCAAAGAAGATCCGATAATGCAAGGTTTGTGTATGATTGATGCAATCCAACGGCTCAGCATTGACCACCTTTTCGAAGAGGAGATTCAACAGACTCTTCTGAAGCAAACTTCGATTATCAGTGATTTCACAAACCACCTTCATCTTTCTCAAGTCGCTCTTCAATTCCGTTTACTCAGACAAGCAGGTCTTTGTGCTCATGCAGGTATGAATCTTCACTTTTTTCCCTTCATCATTCCATTTTTTCTTACACTAATAGTATCTGATATATATATATATATATATTCCATACTATAAAGTGATATTGCTGCATAATTTTTTTTCTTTTTTGTTTTGTTTTTAATATTATTATCTGGTATCTAGTTTGGGGGTTCTTGGCTGCCCCTCCTAATACATATGTCTCCTCTAAGGCTTGAACCCAAAACTAAGAGGGATCTAGTGGGGCCTTACCATAGTTTCTCTAAACCCCCCCCCCCCCCCGCCCCAAAATTCAACAACAAGAAGTTTTATCCTGCTAGATGAAGTCAACTGTATCTATCAATCAACAACTGAATCTCTAGATTGATTGTTAACCAAAAAGCAGGTTCAACTCAATTACTTCATTGAGTGTTCTTTTCAGTCTTCCTCTATCCCATTAAGAGCTCCTCCTACCATCCAATCTACATTTTTAATTGGCGCCTCCAACAGGCTTATTTGTACACGTTATACCTCAAATAATTTTCTCTTCAATAAATGTCTGGCCAACTCTTTATCAAAACAAAAAAACAAAAAAGAAAAAGCAATTACATATACAAGTCCCAGCGTGATGATGAACAAACTGTACCTGTCTGAACTTAATTATAATGTCTATATACAGATATATTTGATAACTTCAAGGACAAACAAGGAGAGCTCAAAGAAGAATACAGAGAAGATATAAAGGGACTGGTGGCTTTATATGAAGCATCACAGTTAAGCATAGAAGGAGAAGATAGTCTTCATGATGCAGGAAACCTCAGTCGCCAACTTCTTGAGACATGGTTGTCTAAACATGAAGGCCACCCTGAAGCTAAAGTTGTTGCAAACGCTCTTGAGAATCCACTTCACCAAAGCTTGTCAAGATTCACAAACACAAACACCATCTTATCACCAAGTGATGCTGTGATGACATCAAATAGATGGGCCAGTTTTCTTGAACTTGCTGAAATCAATTCTTGCATAATTCGCCACTTTAACCAGAACGAACTCTTTCAAGTTTCAAAGTGAGATTTAGTACTATAAATATGCTTTAATTTTTTGGGTACTTATACTTCCAACACCCTGAAATATTTTTCCAGTAGCACTTATTATTCTAAAATAATTTCTTTTGTGCATTTAATACCTTAAAGTATTTTTTCAGAAACACTCATGCCTATTGCCCATAAAATATTTTGCTAATAGCAATAAACACCCTATATTTAATTATAATACAGCTGAGTGTTACAATAAAAATACTTTAGAATGCTAAATGTATCAAAAATTATGTTAGAATACAAAGTGTTACTTGAAAAATACTTTATGGTGCTAGATACAACTTAACTCTATTGTTTTATAGCTTGTGGATATATATATATATATATATTACTAATTAGTGGAGTGTTGACAGGTGGTGGAGAGAAGTTGAAGTGGCCAAAGAGAAGGAGTTTGGTAGAATGAAGGTAATTAAATGGTATATGTGGCCAATGGCATGCCTCACAGATCCAAAGTTCTCTGAGCAAAGAATTGAGCTCACCAAATCTGTGTCTTTGGTTTATATAATTGATGACATTTTCGATGTTTATGGTTCTTTGGACGACCTCACTCACTTTACAGACGCTGTTAATAGGTATATATTCGTTGTATTTTGATCAAATAAAAAACGAGAGTTTTTGCTCCTAAACATACCCTTAAAAATGAATTGACCTGTTGATAACTTATAAATAATGCAACTCTAGATAAATTAATTTTTTTACGTGTTTACTTTTTTAGTACGAAACTTTTTTTTTTCAATTCTCAAATGTAATATTTAAAATATTTATTTTTAATGTTTTAGTACTTCTATTTTTAATTTTTCAATATTTATTTTTAATGTTTCCAATACTATTTTATTTTTAGTATTGAAAAAATTCAAAATACGAAAATATTTATTATCATCGGTCTTTTTAAAAAATTCTAAAGTTCATAGTTCTCTACCATAAATAGTATTTTTAGAAGGTCCTCAAATGTCATATCTCTTATTATTATTATTATTATTATTATTATTATTATTATTATTATTATTATTATTATTATTATTATTATTATTATTATTATTATTATTATTATTATTATTATTATTATTATTATTCCAATATGCTAAAAATAATTCTCTTAATGCAGATGGGATTCCACAGCCACAGTTCAATTACCAGGCTACATGAAATCTTGTTTCAATCTTCTGCATGACACAATCAATGAGTTGGCTAGCAAGGTCCAGCAAAAGCATGGATTGAACCCAACAAATACTCTAAAGAAATCGGTGAAGAGTCAAATAATAATTAATTAAACTCATTATTTCAAATTCTCTATACATATAATATTAATATAGGCCTTTCTTGAAATTACCATTATATTTTTCTTGTCATGAAACAGTGGGCAGCATTATTGAATTCCTTCCTAGTAGAAGCAAGATGGTTAAATTCTGGTGATTTGCCAAAGGCAAAAGAATACTTAGAGAATGGGATTGTGAGCTCTGGAGTTCATGTTGTGTTTCTACATGCATTTTTTTTACTCTTGGATCAGAATATCACTCAACAAAATGTTGCTGTTATGGATCAAATTCCAAGTCTTTCTTCTTTAGTCGGCAAAATTCTTCGCCTCTGTGATGATTTGGAAGGAGCCAAGGTATGTTGAGTCGATATGAAATGTCACTTAGATTATAAATGATGAACTTAATAAACAGTTAAGTCTCAGAAAATTTTGTTAGAAGATAAGTTGCAAAAACAACTTTTTTATTTTCTTTATTGTAATATTAAAGTATTCATATCAAAATTTATAACAAATTGTCTTTCTTTTTAGGGAGAATTACATTCAAGTCCCACCCAAAGAGAAAAAAATGAAAAAATGGTCATATTGACAACTCTAAAAGCATGAATCGACAACTCCAGGGGCGCGATTAACAACTCCATAGGATCAATTTTTCATTTTTTCTGTTGGGTGGGATCTTAATGTAATTCTCCCTTCTTTTTATAGTAAAATAATCTAACTACCCTAATTACATAGACCTCCCCTCTATTTTGAAATTATACACTTTAGTCCAAGTTATTAACACCCGTTAAAGAATATTCTAAAAAGATTCTTAAGATTTATTTTTTAATTTAAAACTATATTAGAATAAATCTTGTTTACTAATTTACCCCTCATTATGTCAAATCCCTAATTTATCTTTTAATATGAATGTTTATTAATGATCTATTTAATATTTTTACTAAATTTAGAAAAAATTGAAGCATTTTTATGTGAAAAATTAAAAATATATATTAAAATAATTTTTAAATTTTGGATTAAGATATGTAATTAAGTGATTATTAAGTATTATATATTTTAAGAAGGAGCATTTTGGTTAAAATGATAGATCAAGATTATGATTTAATAGTCAACTAATGGTTGGATGGATGGAAGTTAAATATCAAAATTAGAATGGAGGTTTTTAAAATAGAGGAGATGTCTCTATAATTTAGAATTAATAGAGGGGTTGTTGATGTATTTTACTGTTCTTTTTATAATAACTTAAAATTTTGATATTAACAGATCAAATATGAACCATTAAATTTATTGTGTTATTCTCCTCTTCTCTTATTGCTGACTTTAGTCATATTCGCACTTTCACACTAGTTTTGGTACAACCAATCACGCACGGCTCCCCATGCCTTGGAGAAATGTGTTCCATGTCTACAAATTATAGATAATAAAAAATTAGTACATACAATAATTGTTCCATCAACCACATATGTGGAAGAAGTTGGAACAAAGAGGAAAAGAAAAAGGGAGAATTACATTGAAGTCCCAAGGAAAAGGAGAAATGAAGAAATGGTCCCTATAGATTGCAAAATGAAAAAATGGTCCCATGGAGTTGTCAATACAGGCTCCTGGAGTTGTTAATGACAACTCCATGAGCCTGTATTGACAACTCCATAGGACCATTTTTTCATTTTGTAATCTATAGGGACCATTTTTTCATTTTTTTCCTTGCATGGGACCTAAGTGTAATTCTCCCAAAGAAAAATTCATGAATTTTTTATCATAATTGAAGGGATCCTTTAAGGAGGCTAGATTTCGTATTTCGAATGACACATCAATTGAATTTAAATCGCGAAAATAAAAAATTGAATGGTTTAAATTTTATTTATGTCAAAAAATAAGGGAGGACGGGAGAAAGCAAACCATGTCATATCCATATTTGGGTCTAGGTCAAACAATCCAAGCACTGTGAGGGGTTTGAACTACTATAGTATAAACCTGAGTAGCAGCAGATGCACCACATAAGAGAGAATAACTGCTTGCTAAGACAAGAAATAACTGCAGGAGACACACTTATTTATAGGGTCAGGTGGTGACTAGCTAATTAGGAAGGTTCTTTCTTATTTATTGAGAAATAATTCTTGCTTGCTTCTCAACTCACTAAATAAATTAAATGCTTATTTAATCTCTTTATTTAATTAGGAAGCCTTCTTACTTCTCAATCAAATAGTTTGGCCTATCAAAGACGAATCTGGGCCCAAAATCCAACTATTTCATTAGCGTTAAAATGTTATATGCCTTCATTTTTGTAGATCTCATTCTAAAGATAAACCCTGAATGTTTATTACTGATAATAATGATAATAATTCATGCATGCAGAGTGATGATCAAAACGGTATGGATGGGTCATACCTTGAGTGTTACATGAAGGAAAACGACGGCGTTTCAGTAGAAGATGCACAAACACATGTAACCCACTTGATTTCAAATGCATGGAAACGTCTCAATCAAGAAACCCTAATCACATTAACCCCATTTCCTCCTTCTTTCACAAAGTTCTGTCTCAATGCTTCAAGGATGGTGCTTCCTATGTACAGTTATAGAAGAAATGAAAGCCTTCTCAATCTACAGGAATACGTGAAGTCACTGCTTCGTGTTGATGAAGCTACCTATGAGCACATTCATATCCCTTCAAACCCTAAAGGCCACATATTTTCTTAGATAAGCAAGTTATTGTTGTTTTTTTGTTTTTTGTTTTTAAAAGTGATAATAAAGTTTGCATTGTATGATTGTCAAGCATGAAATTTTATTTTGTAATTTTAAGAGATAATGAAAATTTCGGTCCTTCAAATTTGCCTCACTTTAGTGTAAAAAAGCCTTTTCACTGTGGTTAAAAAAACCTACCCCAATTTTGTATTCGTTGTAGATATAGCTAGTGTACAGAGTCTTGGATTAAGAATATTTTTTTAACCAAAAAGATTGGGAAAATTTCAAAAAACTACATTGGAAATTGTAAAAGAACAATTCAGCACATTAAAAATGGGAAAGGACAGATCATGCGGGTGTCAGACGGGCAAAGGAATCTGGGATTTTGAAATCTCGGTCAAATGATGAAAATGCCCTTCAGCCCTCCATCCCCTCACTTTAGAATAACAACATGATCCTCGGAATTAACAACTCCGGATTCAACATTAACAACTTCAATTCTTCTTTTACAATTAACAAGTTTCAGGGCAAAAAATAACACATATCTCTTAATTAACAACTCTGGATTCGACATTAACAACTCCAACTTCTTTTTTCACAATTATTAAGTTTTAGGGCCAATAACAACACCTATCTCTTAATTAACAACTCTGGATTCAACATTAACAACTCCAATTTCTTCTTTCACACTAAACAACTTTTAGGGCCAATAAGAACTCCTTTCTCTTTATTAATAACACCTTATTCTATATTAACAACTCCACTTTCTTCCTCCACTTTGGAATAATAACACCTATCTCTTAATTAACAACTTCTGATTCGACATTAACAACTCCAATTTCTTCTTTCACACTTTATAAGTTTCAAGGCTAATAACACTACAAAAAAAAAAGGTATTTTGTAGCGGTGCAATTGTAGCGGTTATATTAAACCGCTAAAAATTATAGTATTTGTAGCGGTTTTCACCTAAACCGCTACAAATTTGTAGCGGCAAGATTTTTTTGTAGTGGTTGGGTACACAAAACCGCTAGAAATTTGGCGCGAAATTTCCGCCAAAACTTGTAGCGGTGATTTTGTTGCGGTTAATGCACATAAACCGCTACAATATTCCCGCCACTTGGAGCGACCAAACACTACAAAAAAAAAGGTATTTCGTAGCGGTGCACTTGTAGCGGTTTAATATAACCGCTACAAATTATAGTATTTGTAGCGGTTTTTACCTAAACCGCTACCAATTTGTAGCAGCAAGAATATTTGTAGCGGTTTCCTATAATAAACCGCTACAAATTTGGCGCGAATTTCCCGCCAAAACTTGTAGCGGTTATTTTGTAGCGGTTAATGCACATAAACCGCTACAAAATACCAAAGGTCAGAATTTTGTAGCGGTTTTTACTTAAAACCGCTACAGAATTTCAAGAGACTCCAAATTTGTAGCGGTTCTGGGCAATAACCGCTACAGAATTTCAACCGTTGTGAAGATTTGTAGCGGTTATTGTAGAACCGCTACAAATTTAATTATTTGTAGCGGTTAGAGTAGCGGTTATTTTTAATAACCGCTACTAATTACTGGTCTATTTAAACCCCCCACCTCCTTCATTTCTCCGTTTGCTCATTTTGTTTCCTGAGGTTTCTCTGAGTGATTTCTTCGAGATTTGAGCGTTCAGACATCTCTATAGGAGTTTTTGGTCAGTATTCCGCAGTATTTACACTTGAGGTACGTATATAACACGTATTTTATTTATATTTGTATTTTTATTATATTTTTGCATAATAATGTGACTAATTTTTTTTTTTAATTTGTACAGTTGATATGGCTTCAGGACAGGATAAGGGGAAGGGGAAGGCCCCTGAGGTCCCCAGACCGAATTTACGGGGCGGCAGCAGCCGGGCCCCGGGCAGAGGGAGGGGGCAGCGCGCAGGCAGGGCTACCGAGGCATCTCAGCCCATCCCTCCACAGGAACCGCAGACGATCCCACAGGCGACGACCTCAGCTGAGGTGCCTGAGTTGGACGTGCCAGAGATTAGCGTTGAGGACTTCCTCAACGAGGAGGAGTTCGAGATCCCGATTAGTGGGTTCAGGGAGATGGAGCAGTTCCTCGATGAGGAAGAGGCTCGGGAGCAGAACAACCCACGAGGGTCGTCTTCGCGGTCCACTGGGTTTGAGGTGCAGGTCGAAGGTAAATTATTTAATTTTTTAATTTTTTAATTTTTTAACTTTTTAACTTTGAATTATAATTTATCTAACGTGCGGTCAACTGTGCAGATGAGCAGGGGAACGTGTCGACGAGGAGGCTGGATGTGACCGGTCTGAACAGCATGGACCGGTCCCTGCGAGTTGTAGTGCCGTGGAACGAGGGCACTGACCAGCCGATCCACAATGGGGGTCACCTGCTCAACCGCTTCCTGAGCGACCTGGGATCGAATTGGATGCGGTTCCCCCTTCACTTCCAGACGTGGAAGCACATTCCGAAGGGGCCGAAGGACCAGGCTTGGGAGGAGGCGGTTCAGGTAATTAAAACTATTTAATTAATATTTTTTTAATTAATTTCATAATTAATTATTTGTTTTAAATTATGGTTTTTATAATTATTGATATTTAAATGTATTTTTTTCAGCTGCGGTTTGCCGTCCGGGCCAACCGGAAGAGGTACGCCCTCGTGAAGATGGGCGACGCCTGGAGGAACAGGAGGAACCGTCTCTTCCACAGCGTGGATGGGGACGGGACGATGCCTCTGGAGCAGCTGCAGGAGAGCGTCCCGGACGGCGTGCCGCCGAACGACTGGGCGCGTTTTGTCCAGTTCAGGAGGAGCCCTGAGGCGCAGGTAATGTATTTATTAGATTTTTGATATATAATTTTGTAATTGTTAAATATTAAATTATAATATCAATTTATTTTGTATTTAATTTTAAATTATAATACATTTAATTTTTTTTTCCAGGAGCTTGCTCGGAGGAACGCCGCGATCCGGGCGCAGCAGACGATCCACCACACAGCAGGATCGAAGACCTTTGCTGTGACCTACAGCGAGCTGGTAACTTTTCAAGTGCTTCACTTACTTTTAGCTCATAATTTCATAATTAATACTAATTGTTTTGTAATTGTTTCAGGAGACGAAAGCACAGCAGGAGAACCGTCAGACGGACTATGCGGAGCTGTACGCCATCACACACAGACACCGTGACGGGACTGCGACCTCTCAGCAGGCAGAGGCGGCGATTGTAAGTTAATTTATTATTATATTTTTTATAAAACCAAGTTAATAATGAAAAATGGTAATTATTAATTGTTTCATAAAATGGCAGGAGCGGATGCAGCAGTCGCAGGCTGAGCTGCGACAGACCCAGCCTGAGGAGTCACAGGGGTCAGTGGACCCGACGGCTCCTCTGAAGGCGGGTCTGGCTCAGCCTGAGCACCCCGGACGAGTGCGGGGGATGGGGATAGGCGCCAGACCCAGCATGATCTACGGCAGGAGCGCCGCCTCTGAGGCTGGCAGCTCTAGAGGGGTCAGACGTCGGAGGGACGAGTCGATTGACCAGCTGCGGTCAGATTTGCAGCAGCAGATGGCGCAGCAGATGCAGCAGATGCAGGTGCAGCAGCAGCAGCAGCTGCAGATCCACGCAGACGCTATATTCGCGCAGCAGACGCAGTGGCGTGAGATCGCCAACACTATGCTCGAGGGAGCATGGGGTCAGCTGTTCCCGGACAGGCAGTATCCAGCGGTCCCCCCTGTCCCTCACTACGTCGTCCCGACCACTACTCCTCCTCCTACAGCTCCTCCTCCTGCTGATGAGGATGGTGCGGTTCAGTCTGCGCAGCGGCCCGATCCAGCGGCTTCTGAGGGAGCCCCACCTGAGGGAGCACCAGAGGATCAGCCCCCAGCTCCTTAGTTTAGGACTTTTTCTTTTCTTTTAAACATTTGTAAATATTTATGAGATTTTATTTCAGAAATTTCTTATTGTGTTTTATATAATTATATTTATATTATTATATCGCATTGAAATAATTGATAAATGATTTAAATCTAAATTTAAAAAAAAAAATTATATATATATTTGTAGCGGTTTTAACCTAAAACCGCTACAAATGTATAAATTTGTAGCGGTTTTGAACTCAAAACCGCTACAAATTTATACATTTGTAGCGGTTATTAGTACAGAAACCGCTACAAATATATAATAATTTTATAAATAATTTAGAAATTAAATATATATATAATTTATTTTTTTAATATATTTTATAAATGTATATTTGTAGCGGTTTTGAACTTATAACCGCTACAAAGTTACTTATATATTTGTAGCGGTTCCGCTTCAGAAACCGCTACAAATATATAATAATTTTATATAATAATTTAGAAATTAAATATATATATAATTTATTTTTTTAAATATATTTTTAAAAAAAATAAATTATATATACATTTCTAAATAATTTATAAATGTATATTTGTAGCGGTTGTTAGCTCAGAACCGCTACAAGTTTACTTATATATTTGTAGCGGTTTCCCTCCAGAAACCGCTACAAATATATAAGTTTGTAGCGGTTACACACTAATAACCGCTACAAAGAATCAAATCATTTGAATTTTGAAATTTGCCGCCTTTGTGCACATTTGTAGCGGTTATCTTATGTAAAACCGCTACAAATTAGAAAATTATTTTTATATTTAATGTTCAACGGCTTTAATAGTAGTAGCGGTTTAATATATGTAACCGCTACTAATACGTTTAACATTAGTAGCGGTTATAGATATAAAACCGCTACTAATATCCAACAAGTACATTTTAAATTTCCCTCCAATTAACTGCTTGAATATTAGTAGCGGTTTTATATATGTATAACCGCTACTAAATTATAAACGTTGGAATTTCTGTAGCGGTTCTTGTAGCGGTTTAATAACCGCTACAAAATTATAAACGTTGGATTTTCAGAATATAAGGTTCTACGCATTCGTCATTATCTTCTCACTCATCTTCTTCTACATACTTTCTTCTCTCTCACTTGTAGCTATGGATAAATCATGGATAAGGTTGCCGCGCAATTCTCCTGAATATTTGTACGGATTAAACAGTTTCTTAGATTTCGCATTCACTCACGCCAGCTGTAACGGCAAGATCGTCTGTCCGTGTCGGAAATGCAAGTTCAAGAAGTGGCATGCACGAAATGTTGTGATGGAACATTTGCTTGTGAAGCCTTTCCCTGAGGACTATACGTTCTGGGCAGTTCATGGTGAGAAGGCCGGCGTTAGATATGACGAGGCTCTTCCTCGAAGTTCTCAAGTAGGCGTTCAAGTAGATGAAGATGATCCTGTGAATGATGCCGTGCGTGATGCGTTTGGATTTCAAGGCGACAACTTCAACGAAGAAGTGCACGGCTCTGAGCCGGCTTTTATGGGGAATGAAGCAGCTCGGGATTTTTTCAGCTTGATGGATGAGGCAGATCGTCCTTTATATCAAGGTTGTCCCAAATATTCTAAATTATCTTTCTTGATCAAACTGTATCATATCAAGTGCTTGTGTGGGATCACGGATAAGGGAATGTCCATGTTGCTCGACTTATTACAAGATGCATTCCCCGACGCCGAGATTCCCACAACCTTCTACGAGGCCAAGAAGATCATCAACAGGTTGGGGTTGAATTATCAAAAGATTGATGCGTGCCCAAATGATTGTATGCTGTATTGGGGAGACGATTCCAGCAGGGAGACGTGCAAGAGATGTCACACATCGAGGTACAAGACAATTCGGAAGGGGAAAAAGCAGAAGAAGAAACCTGCAAAGATTCTCAGGTACTTCCCTTTGAAACCTCGTCTCCAAAGATTATTTATGTCGTCTAAAACTGCTGAGCACATGAGGTGGCATGCCGTTGATAAAAACGAAGACGGTAAATTAAGACATCCGCGGGATGCAGCTGCTTGGAAAACGTTTGACAACGACTTTCCAGATTTTGCGACTGACCCCAGAAATGTCCGGCTTGCGTTGGCGACCGACGGTTTCAATCCTTTCGGGAATCTTAGCACAAGTTACAGCATTTGGCCGGTAGTCTTAGTTCCCTACAACTTACCCCCTTGGATGTGTATGAAACAAAGCTCTTTCATTATGTCTATGATCATTCCAGGCAAAAAGGCACCGGGCAATGACATCGATGTGTATCTCCAACCGATTATTGCGGAATTGCTTGACCTGTGGAATGTCGGCTTGGAGACGTACGACGCTCACAGCAAGACTTTGTTCAACATGCGTGCAGCCATGATGTGGACGATCAGTGACTTTCCTGGCCTTGGCACATTATCTGGTTGGAATGTGCACACTGGGTCGGCGTGTCCGGCTTGCAATTTCGACTCTGACGCAGTGCGCCTTCCCCACAGCCGAAAGTGGTGCTTTATGGGGCATCGGAGGTTTCTCGATGGAACGCATAAGTTCAGATTGCAACGGAATCGCTTCAATGGGAAACCAGAGAAAAGAGGACCACCTCAGACTTTGTCCGGTACAGATATCTTACAGCAGCTTGAGCATGTTGACTTCGAGTTTGGAAAAAGCGACGGTTCAGCACAAACTCGTCAAAATACGCGTAGGACTTCGGCGCCTCAGCAGTGGAAGAAGATAAGTATCTTCTTCACGCTTCCGTATTGGAGATCTAATTTACTTCGCCACAGTCTTGATGTAATGCACATTGAAAAGAATGTTTGCGACAATGTGCTGTATACGCTGCTTAACGAACCCGGCAAGACAAAAGATCACCTTCAAGCTAGGAAAGATTTACGCGACATGGGAGTTCGTGAAGACGCTTGGCCAGATGAGAATGACAGATTTACACCGGCAAAGTTTACCCTCACAAAACCGAACAAGGATGTGTTCCTCGCGACGTTGAAGAAATTAAAAGTTCCTGATGGGTATTCAAGCAACATTTCTCGATGTGTCGACTTGCAGGCTCGAAAGGTTGCTGGCCTGAAGAGTCACGACTCACATGTTCTTATGCAGCAGTTACTCCCTCTGGCTATAAAGAATACACTTCCTCCCGATGTTTCCATCGTTTTGGTGGAACTTTGTTCTTTCTTTCGGAAGTTGTGTTCTAAGGTTTTGATCGTTGAGGAGCTCGATCAGCTGCAGTCGAAAATCATTCTTACGCTTTGTCACTTGGAGATGATCTTTCCTCCGTCCTTTTTTACTGTGATGGTTCACCTCACAGTCCACCTCGTTCATGAAACAAAGCTCGCTGGACCAGTACAATATCGTTGGATGTATCCGATTGAGAGGTACTCATTTTAAATATGTGCTTTCATTTATTATCCGTATTTAATGTTTGCTCGTCGTCCTTTTCATCATTTTATATCAATTTTCTCTTATGTACTTCGTAGGTTCCTTGGGAAATTAAAATCTTACGTGAGGAATAAGGCGTGGCCAGAAGGTTGTATAGCTGAAGGCTATATAGGGGATGAGGTGCTATATTTTTGCTCAAGGTACTTTGATGATCTTGAGACGGCTTTCAACCGCCCGCCTCGTGTTGACGATTGTCCTGAACCTGCGCCGACATCAGGAGAATTTATCCCTCGTGTTGGTAAACCAGTTGGAGCAACTGAGAACTTCAAACTAACGGCAACTGAGAAGTTCCAAGCACATAGACATGTCTTGATTAATTGCACTCAAGTTGAGCCTTTCATACGGTAAGAATTGTACACTCACATGTATGTTATTCGATCTATATCTTTCGTAACATTTCTCACTTTCATTTCACTAACGCCTTTCCATTATTAATTGCAGGGAATTCAGAAGTCATGTCAAGCGTCAGCTCAGGATCCGTACACAGACATCCTCGGAAGTTGATAGGAGGGTCCACAGAGAATTCCCGGGCTGGTTTGCTCGCAGAATACTAAATGACCACAACCCACACTCACCGGATTTCAGAGCTCTCGCAATCGGCCCTCTTGATCATGCAAAACGGTTTACAGCATACAATGTCAATGGTTTTAAGTTTTGCACGGTTTCACGGGATCAGGGATTGCAAACACAGAATTCGGGTGTTTATGGCACATTTGGGACAAGGAGTTATGCGAGCAGCAGTGACGCCAACATGCAGTTCGGAGGCGTCCCTTACTATGGCAAGCTTCTTGATGTGGTCGAGCTTAATTATCAAGGCCGTTTCACCGTGACGCTGTTCAAGTGTTTGTGGGCAAATACCACGACTTCTCGGGGACTGACAACTGACGACCTAGGGATCACATCAGTCAATTTCTCACGCCCGATTCATACTGGTATTTCTCAAGATGATGAGCCGTATATTCTAGCTTCAGAGGCACATCAGGTTTATTATGTCGAGGACGAGCGGCATAGGGATTGGCACATGGTCGTTCATTTAAAGCCAAGAGACCTTTACGACATGGGTGAAGGCGATAACATCGCCTACGAGAGTGAGCCATTTCAGCCAGCTGGTTTTGAAAACTACTTCCCTGAAGGCGATGACAATTTACCTCTACTGCGGTGAGTTTTTTTAAGTCCACGTCATTTCAATTAAATTTTTTAAATTTAATAATACATCAATAACAATAATTTTTCTACAAAATTTCTGTAGGGATGGCGGCGACGATGAGTGATCAAATTCAATTGTAAAAAATGTCTTTAAAAAAAATGCAAAAAATTTGTGTTAAAATAAAATGTAAAAAAAAATTAAAATAATATTTGTAGAATTAGAGTGTAAAAAATTTTTCTTTACAAAAAATGAAAAAAATTTGTGTTAAAATAAAATGTAAAAAAAAATTTTAAAAAAAAAATTAATATAATATTTGTAGCGGTTATTAAACCGCTACAAAAAAATAAATAACCGCTACTAAATAATAACCGCTACATTAACCGCTACAACTAATTATATTAACCGCTACAACTAATTAAACCGCTACAAAATATAAATAACCGCTACTAATTAGTAACCGCTACATTAACCGCTACATTAACCGCTACAAATAATACGTAAATCCCTATAAATACCCTTATCACAACTCATTTCAAACACTCCCCAATTTCTTTTCACCTTACCATTCTTTCATTTCCTCTCATTTACAACTTCTTTCGTATGACTAGAGGAGCTGAATAATACGATCAAATATGGTAACAAGATTTTCAATTTCTTTTAGAATACTTCTTTCATTTCTATAAAATTTATTCTAAACATCTTTTTTTCTAGATATATCTTAACTCTATCTCATTTTCATCTATTTTTCATATACAATTACATTATATTATAAAACATAATAATTCCTTATTACCTAACTATCGTTAATAATATTATTAATATAATTTTATACTAATTATATTCAATTACATTTTTTTCTTTTTAATTTATTAATAAGTTAAACTATTAAATAATAAACTAATTGAAATAGATAAAATAATAACAAATTAAATTATTTAATATAATATTGAAACAAAAGAAAAAAAATCAATGTATATATTTAAAAAAAATTTAAATATTTGTAGCGGTTATTAAACCGCTACTAAATAACGCGCCTTTTTTAAAGGTAAATTTAAATTTTTTGGCGGTAAATTTGAATTTGATGAAATTAGTAGCGGTTCTAAGAACCGCTACTAATTTCATCAAATTCAAATTTGGTAGCGGTTTCTTAACCGCTACAAATAAAAAAAGTCATTTTTAACAAATTTTCATTTTTATATATTGGTAGCGGTTTTTTAACCGCTACAAAAAAAAAATTCTTTTTAAAGCTGTAAATAAAATTTTTTATATTTGTAGCGGTTATATAACCGCTACAAATATCTCTTGATTTTGTAGCGGTTACTATTAACCGCTACAAAGTTTGTAGCGGTTATTTTTGATTGAGTAGCGGTTTTATAGAACCGCTACAAAACCGCTTGCAACGTACGATTTAGTAGCGGTTTTTCTAACCGCTACTAACATA
Source organism: Inga oerstediana (assembly GCA_963210345.1). Taxonomy (NCBI): domain Eukaryota; kingdom Viridiplantae; phylum Streptophyta; class Magnoliopsida; order Fabales; family Fabaceae; genus Inga; species Inga oerstediana. The sequence goes on along the minus strand of OY723400.1, from coordinate 60,374,410 downwards.
GTTTGTAGCGGTTAGAACCGCTACGAATACCTATTTTTAACCGCTACTAAATCACGTTTTTTTTGTAGTGAAACCCCGCCAACAGTGTAGTGGTTATTTGTAGCGGTTACAGAAACCGAACCGCTACAAAATATCAAAGGTCAGCAGTTTGTAGCGGTTATACCCCTATAACCGCTACAGAATTTCAAGAGTCTCGACATTTGTAGCGGTTCTGGGCAATAACCGCTACAGAATTTCAAACGTTGTTATCATTTGTAGTGGTTATTGTAGAACCGCTACAAATTTAATTATTTGTAGCGGTTATAGTAGCGGTTATTTGAATAACCGCTACTAAAATCTGGCCTATTTAAGCCACCGCCTCCCTCATTTCTCCTTTTACTCATTTTGTTTCCTGAGGTTTCTCTGAGTGATTTCTTCAAGATTTGAGCGTTCAGACGTCTATGTAGGAGTTTTTGCTACAGTATTTCTCAGTTTTTGCACTTGAGGTACGTATATAACACGTATTTTATTTATATTTGTATTTTTATTATATTTTTGCATAATAATGTGACTATTTTTTTTTTTTGATTTGTACAGTTGATATGGCTTCAAGAGAGGATAAGAGGAAGGCCCCTGAGGTCCCCAGACCGATTTTACAGGGTGGCAGCAGCCGGGCAGGGGGAAGAGGGAGGGGGTAGCGCAGAGGCAGGGCGACCGCGGCATCTCAGCCCATCCCCCCACAGGAGTCGGCCCTACCACAGGCACCGCAGACGATCCCACAGGAGACGACTGCACCAGAGGTGCCTGAGGTTGGGGGCCAGATATTAGCGTCGAGGACTTCCTCGACGAGGAGGAGTTTGAGATCCCGATTGGGTTCAGGGAGATGGAGCATTTACTCGATGAGGAGGACGCTCGGGAGTAGAACAACCCACGAGGGTCGTCTTCGCGGTCCACTGGGTTTGAGGTGCAGGTCCAAGGTAAATTAATTTTTTAATTTAGTAAATTATTTATTTAAATTAGAAATGTTAACTTTGAATTACAATTTATCTAACGTGCGGTAAACTGTGCAGACGAGCAGGGGAACGTTTCGACGAGGAGGCTAGACGTGGCCGGTCTGAACAGCTTGGACCAGAGCCTGTGAGTTATAGTGCCGTGGAATGAGGGCACTGACCAGCCCATCCACAATGGGGGTCACCTGCTCAACCGCTTCCTGAACGACCTGGGCGCGAATTGGATGCGGTTCCCTCTTCACTTCAAGATGTGGAGGCACGTTCCGAGGGGGCCGAAGGACCAGGCTTGGGAGGAGGTGGTTCAGGTAATTAAAATTATTTAATTAATATTTTTTTAATTAATTATATTTAATTAATGTTTTTTAAATTATGTTTTTTGTAATTATTGATATTTAAATAATTTTTTTCAATTGCGGTTTGCCATCCGGGCCAACCGGAAGAGGTACGCCCTCGTGAAGATGGGTGACGCTTGGAGGAACAGGAGGAACCGTCTCTTCCACAGGGTGGATAAGGACGGGACGATGCCTCTGGAGCAGCTGATCGAGAGCGTCCCGGACGGCGTGCCACCGAACGACTGGGCGAGTTTCGTCCAATTCAGGAGGAGCACTGAGGCGCAGGTAATGTATATTAGATTTTTTATATATAATTTTTTAATTGTTAAATATTAAATTATAATTTCATTTTAATTTGTATTTAATTTTAAATTTTAATACATTTAATATTTTGTTTTCCAGGAGCTTTCTCAGAGGAACACCGAGATCCGGGCGCAGCAGACGATCCACCACACAGCAGAATCGAAGACCTTTGCTGTGACCTATAGCGAGCTGGTAACTTTTCAAAATATCACTTACTTTTAGCTGATTATTTCATAATACTAATTGAATTTTGTAATTGTTTCAAGAGACGAAGGCACAGCAGGAGAACCGTCAGACGGACTATGGGTAGTTGTATGCCATCACACACAGACACCGTGACGGGACTGCGACCTCTCAGCAGGCAGAGGCGGCCATTGTAAGTAATTTTATTATTATATTTTTTATAAAACCAAGTTAATAATGAAAAATGCTAATTAGTAATTGTTTCATAAAATGGCAGGAGCGGATGCAGCAGTCGCAGGCTGAGCTGCGACAGACCCAGCCTGAGGAGTCACAGGGGTCAGTGGACCCGACGGCTCCTTTAAAGGCGGGTCTGGCTCAGGCTGAGCACCCCGGATGCGTGCGGGGGATGGGGATAGGTGCCAGACCTAGCATGGTCTACGGCAGGAGCGCCGCCTCTGAGGCTGGCAGCTCTAGAGGGGTCAGACGTCCGAGGGACGAGTCTATTGACCAACTGCGGTCAGATTTGGAGCAGCAGATGGCACAGCAGCAGCAGCAGATACAGCAAATGCAGGTGCAGCATATGCAGCAGATGCAGCTGCACGCTGATTTGATCTACGCTCAGCAGACGCAGTGGCGTGAAATCGCGAACAACATGCTCGAGTGGTCATGGAGTCGCCTGCTCCTGGACGAGCAGCATCCAGAGGTTTCCCCTATCCCTCGCTACGTTGTCCCGAGTACTACTCCTCCTCCTCCTCCTCCTCCTACTGCTGATGACAATGGTGCGGTTCACTCTGCGCAGCGGCCCGATCCAGCAGCACCTGAGGGAGCCCCACCTGAGGGAGCACCAGATGATCAGCCCCCAGCTACTTAGTTTAGGACATTTTTTTTTTGTTGAAACATTTGTAAATATATATATATATATATATGAGTTTGTATTTCAGAACTTTCTTAGTTTGTTTAATATAATTATATTTATATTATTAGATCGCATTGTTGAATTTATGAATTAATTGCAATAATATTATTTATATTTCTAAAATAAAAAAAATAAAGCATATATATTTGTAGCGGTTTTAAGTTAAAACCGGTACAAATATATATAGTTGTAGCGATTTTAAGTTAAAACCGCTACAAATATATACAGTTGTAGCGGTTCTTAAATAAAAACCACTACAACTGTATATATATAGTTGTAGCGGTTTCTCTTGTGAAACCACTACAACTATATATATGTTAGTAGCGGTTTTACAATAATAACCGCTACAACTGTATATATATAGTTGTAGCGGTTTCACAAGAGAAACCGCTACAACTATATATGTTAGTAGCGGTTTTAAAATAATAACCGCTACAAATACTTATCATTTGAATTTTAAAATTTGCCGCCTTTATGCACATTTGTAGTGGTTATGTTATGTATAACCGCTACAAATTAAAAATTATTTTTAAATTTGCTGTCCAACGGCTTTAATATTAATAGCGGTTTTATATATATAACCGCTACAAATACTCAACAAGTAAATTTTGAATTTCCCACCAATGTGTAACGGCTTGAATATTAGTAGCGGTTTTATATATATAACCCGCTACTAATATTTTATAACTGTAGAAGTTAGTGTAGCGGTTTAATAACCGCTACAAAATTATAAACGTTGGAATTTCAGAATATAAGGTTCTTGGCATTTGTCATTATCTTCTCACTCATCTTCTTCTCTATACTTTCTTTTCTCTCACTTGTAGCTATGGATAAATCATGGATCAGGTTGCCCCGCAATTCTCCTGAATATTTGTACGGTTTAAACAGTTTCTTGGATTTTGCATTCACTCACGCCAGCTGTAACGGCAAGATCGTCTGTCCGTGTCGGAAATGCAAGTTCAAGAAGTGGCATGCACGAAATGTTGTGAAGGAACATTTGCTTGTGAAGCCTTTCCTTTAGGACTATACGTTCTGGGCAGTTCATGGTGAGAAGGCTGGCATTAGATATGACGATGCTCTTCCTCGAAGTTCTCAAGTAGGCGTTCAAGTATATGAAGATGATCCTGTGAATGATGCTGTGCGTGATGCGTTTGGATTTCAAGGCGACAACTTCAACGAAGAAGTGCACGGCTCTAAGCCAGTTTTTATGGGGAATGAAGCAGCTCAGGATTTTTTCAGCTTGATGGATGAAGCAAATCGTCCTTTATATCAAGGTTGTCGTAAATATTCTAAATTATCTTTCTTGATCAAATTGTATCATATCAAGTGCTTGTGTGGGATCACAGATAAGGGAATGTCGATGTTGCTCGACTTATTACAAGATGCATTCCCTGACGCCGAGATTCCCACAACGTTCTACGAGGCCAAGAAGATTATCAACAAGTTGGGGTTGAATTATCAAAAGATTGATGCGTGCCCAAATGATTGTATGCTGTATTGGGGAGACGATTCCAGCAGGGAGACGTGTAAGAGATGTCACACATCGAGGTACAAGACAATTCGGAAGGGGAAAAAGCAGAAGAAGAAACCTGCAAAGATTCTCAGGTACTTCCCTTTGAAACCTCGTCTACAAAGATTATTTATGTCGTCTAAAACTGCTGAGCACATGAGGTGGCATGCCGTTGATAAAAATGAAGACGGTAAATTAAGACATCCGCGGGATGCAGCTGCTTGGAAAACGTTTGACAACGACTTTCCAGATTTTGCGACTGACCCCAGAAATGTTCGGCTTACGTTGGCGACCGACGGTTTCAATCCTTTGGGGAATCTTAGCACAAGTTACAGTATTTGGCCGGTAGTCTTAGTTCCCTACAACTTACCCCCTGGATGTGTATGAAACAAAGCTCTTTCATTATGTCTATGATCATTCTAGGCAAAAAGGCATCGGGCAATGACATCGATGTGTATCTCCAACCGCTTATTGCGGAATTGCTTGACCTGTGGAATGTCGGCTTGGAGACGTACGACGCTTACAGCAAGACTTTGTTCAACATGCGTGCAGCCTTGATGTGGACGATTAGTGACTTTCCTAGCCTTGGCACATTATCTGGTTGGAATGTGCATACTAGGTCGGCATGTCCAGCTTGCAATTTTGACTCTGACGCATTGCGCCTTCCCCACATCCGAAAGTGGTGCTTTATGGGGCATCGGAGGTTTCTCGATGGAACACATAAACGGAATCGCTTCAATGGGAAACCAGAGAAAAGAGGACCACCTCAGACTTTGTCTGGTACAGATATCTTACAGTAGCTTGAGCATGTTGACTTTGAGTTTGGAAAAAGCGACGATTCAGCACAAACTCGACAAAAAGACGCGCAGGACTTCGGCGCCTTAGCAGTGGAAGAAGATAAGTATTTTCTTCACACATTCATATTGGAGATCTAATTTACTTCGCCATAGTCTTGATGTAATGCACATTGAAAAAAATGTTTGCGACAATGTGCTGTATACGCTGCTTAACGAACCTGGCAAGACAAAAGATCACCTTCAAATGAGGAAAGATTTACGCGACATGGGAGTTTGTGAAGACGCTTGGCCAGATGAGCATGACAGATTTCCACCGGCAAAGTTTACCCTCACAAAACCGAACAAGGAAGTGTTCCTCGTGACGTTGAAGAAATTAAAAGTTCCTGATGGGTATTCAAGCAACATTTCTCGATGTGTTGACTTGCAGGCTCGAAAGGTTGCTAGCTTGAAGAGTCATGACTCACATGTTCTTATGCAGCATTTACTCCCTCTGGCTATAAAGAATACACTTCCTCCCGATGTTTCCATCGTTTTGGTGGAACTTTGTTCTTTCTTTTGGAAGTTGTGCTCTAAGGTTTTGATCGTTAAGGAGCTCGATCAGCTGCAGTCGAAAATCATTCTTACGCTTTGTCATTTGGAGATGATCTTTCCTCCGTCCTTTTTTACTGTGATGGTTCACCTCACAGTCCACCTCGTTCATGAAACAAAGCTCGCTGGACCAGTACAATATCGTTCGATGTATCCGATTGAGAGGTACTCATTTTAAATATGTACTTTAATTTATTGTCCGTATTTAATGTTTTCTAGTCGTCCTTTTCATCATTTTATATCAATTTTCTCTTCTGTACTTCGTAGGTTCCTTGGGAAATTAAAATCTTACGTGAGGAATAAGGCGTGGCCAGAAGGTTCTATAGCTGAAGGCTATATAGGGGATGAGGTGCTATATTTTTGCTCAAGGTACTTTGATGATCTTGAGACGGCTTTCAATCGCCTGCCTCGTGTTGACGATTGTTCTGAACCTGCGCTGACATCAGGAGAATTTATCCCTCGTGTTGGTAAACCAGTTGGAGCAACTGAGAACTTCAAACTAACGGCGACTAAGAAGTTCCAAGCACATAGACATGTCTTGATTAATTGCACTCAAGTTGAACCTTTCATACGGTAAGAATTGTACACTCACATGTTATTCGCTCTATATCTTTCGTAACATTTCTCACTTTCATTTCACTAACGCCTTTCCATTATTAATTGCAGGGAATTCAGAAGTCATGTTAAGCGTCAACTCAGGATCCGTACACAGACATCCTCAGAAGTTGATAGGAGGGTCTACAGAGAATTCCCGAGCTGGTTTGCGCGCAGAATACTAAATGACCACAACCCACACTCACCAGATTTCAGAGCTCTCGCAATCGGCCCTCTTGATCATGCAAAACGGTTTACAGCATACAATGTCAATGGTTTTAAGTTTTGCACGATTTCACGGGATCAAGGATTGCAAACACAGAATTCGGGTGTTTATGGCACATTTGGGACAAGGAGTTATGCGAGCAGCAGTGACGCCAACATGCAGTTCAGAGGCGTCCCTTACTATGGCAAGCTTCTTGATGTGATCGAGCTTAATTATCAAGGCCGTTTCACCGTGACGCTGTTTAAGTGTTTGTGGGCAAATACCACTACTTCTCGGGGACTGACAACTGACGACCTAGGGATCGCATCAGTCAATTTCTCACGGCCGATTCATACTGGTATTTCTCAAGATGATGAGCCGTATATTCTAGCTTCAGAGGCACATCAGGTTTATTATGTCGAGGACGAGAGGCATAGGGATTGGCACATGGTCGTTCATTTAAAGCCAAGAGACCTTTACGACATGGGTGAAGGCGATAACATCGCCTTCGAGAGTGAGCCATTTCAGCCAGCTGATTTTGAAAACTACTTCCCTGAAGGCGATGACAATTTACCTCTACTGCGGTGAGTTTTTTTAAGTCCACGTCATTTGAATTAAATTTTTTAAATTTAATAATACATCAATAACAATAATTTTTCTACAAAATTTCTGTAGGGATGGTGACGATGAGTGATCAAATTCAAATTATGCTTTTGTTTTTACAAAAAATGCAAAAAAAAAAATTAAAATAAAATGTAAAAAAAAAATTTAAAAAAATTAAAATAATATTTGTAGCGGTTATTAAACCGCTACAAATAAAAAATTAACCGCTACTAAATGAATAACTGCTATAAAATGGATACATTAACCGCTACAAATAGCACTAGAAATATTTAACCACTACAAAAATACAAATAACCGCTACATTAACCGCTACAAATAGTACGTGGATCCCTATAAATACTCTTACCACAACTCATTTCAAACACTCCCCAATTTCTTTTCACCTTACCTTTCTTTTATTTTCTCTCATTTACAACTTCTTTCGCATGAGTAGAGGAGCTGAATAATACGATCAAATAAGGTAACAAGATTTTTAATTTTTTTTAGAATATTTCTTTCTTTTCTATAAAATTTATTCTAACCATTTTTTTTCTAGATATATCATAACTGTATCTCATTTTCATCTATTTTTCATACACAATTACATTATATTAGATAACATAATAATTCCTTATTACTTACCTATCATTAATAATATTATTAATATAAATTTTATACTAATCCAATTCAATTACATTTTTCCTTTTTATTTATTAATAAGTTAAACTATTGAATAATAAGCTAATTGAAATAGATAAAATAATAACAAAATAAACTATTTAATTTAATATTGAAAAAACAAAAACAAATAATTGTATATTTTTAAAAAATGTTTAAATATTTGTAGCGGTTATTAAACCGCTACTAAATAACGCGCCACAACTCAAATTAAATTTTTTTGCGCCAATTTTGAATTTCATAAAATTAGTAGCAGTTTTCAAAACCGCTACTAATTTCATAAAATTCAAAATTAGTAGCGGTTTGTTAACCGCTACAAAATAAAAAATTGTCATTTTTTTTCGCCAATAAAATTTCAATTTTTTATATTTGTAGCGGTTTGTTAACCGCTACAAAATAAAAAAAAAGTCATTTTTTTTCGCTCTCAAAATTTCAATTTTTTATATTTGTAGTGGTTATATAACCGCTACAAATATCTCTGAAAAAAATTTCGTCCATGTTGATGTTGTAGCGGTTAAGTTGAACCGCTACAAAGGATGTAGCGGTTATTTTTTATTGAGTAGTGGTTTTATATAACCGCTACAAAACTGCTTGCAACATACGATTTAGTAGCGGTTTTAGTAACCACTACTAACCTTATTTGTAGCGGTTAAAACCTCTACTAATACCCATTTTTAACCGCTACTAAATCACGTTTTTTTTGTAGTGGCAACACATATCTCTTAATTAACAACTCCGAATTCGATATTAACAACTCCAATTTCTTCTTTCACACTTAACAAGTTTTAGGGCCAATAACAACACTCATCTCTTAATTAACAATTCTGGATTCGAAACTAACAACTCATATTTCTTCTTTCACAATTAATAAGTTTCAGGGCCAATAACAACACTTATCTCGTCATTAACAACTCCGAATTCGTCATTAACAACTCCTATGTTGTTATTTCGACTGAGGGCTGAAGGGCATTTTCGTCATTTAGCCAAGATTTCAAAATCCCAGATTCCTCTGCCCGTCTGACACCCGCCTAATCTGTTATTTCCCATTTTCAATATACTGAATTGTCCTTTTACAATTTCTAATGTAGTTTTTTAGAATTTTCTCAAAAAGATTCACTTTTTTTAAATAAAGAAAAATCATTCACTTTTGTGGAATGACGCAAGGCCAAGCCCATTTTGGTTGGGCCTATTGTTTATTGATACAATGGAAAAGGATTTTGGTTGGGCTCACTTATTGTTATTAGTGTAATAATATTTGGTTACTTTTTTGTACCAAAAAAATTACTTTTATTATTAGTACTCTTCTAGTCATTAATGTAAAATATAGTTTTCTAATATGATTAGTAGATTGAGAAAGTTAAATAAATTATTTAATTATAACATATGTGATGTGATTTCTCCAAAATACTTATGTGTTATAATGGGTTATATATCGATTTATAAGTTAAATAATTAGTTTGAAAAAAATGATAAATATGAAAGATAGCATGAAAACTAACTTACATTTAGGATTAAAATCTATTACTAAAGTAGGTCATACGGTTAGGAACAAAAGAGTATTATCACTTTTATTATCATTTTTTATAAAATAGGATTAGATCATATAAGATTAGATTAATCATTTAAATTCTAGATTTCTGTGTAGATTTACCCTTATAAGAGTGCCTATATATAGATCAATTATGTCAAATAAAAGTACAGGTTGAGTCATCAATTGCTTAGCCAATTAATCCTGTGTCCAATTAATCTGAAAGCTAGCAATGCACCTCATCTTGGTGGGTAGTTCATCTTCTTTATAAACTGACTGATGAGAAATATAGAGAAGTAGAACCTTAAAAAATTAATGAAATAAATGCAGGAACTTGTTCTATACAGCTTTATGAAAATTTGAAAATATTCACTTCATCTTGGTGGAGATCAAGAAATTCTCTAATTTTCTGAACGGGTTTCTCTAGTAGACCCTTCAGCTGCGAAATGAGATCTCTTATGACCAGCCAAAGCTTGCCCAGATGGAAAAATCTTAAGGCAAATTGGACACTCGTGGTCTTTGTTCTCCTTGGGTCTATTGTAATTATCTCTTCCTCGTTCTCAAAATCAATAGAAAAAATCTCTTCCATGAATGAAAACTGTTGCTTTGATTGCTTCGAACCCATCCAACGTAGACCCAGTTGATGAACTCTCCAGTTTCTTCCCTTTTGAGTTCAAATTCGTTGAATCAAAGTTGCTGCCAATAGTCAGTTTTACTTTAGTCGTTTCAATTTTGCTACTTTGATTAGTTAGGACCATAAAAAAATAGTTTAGATTAGGAGGATGACGTGGTGCCTTGCTAGCTTTCATATCAATTGGACTCAGAATTTAGAGCTTCTGAGAGATTAGGAGAAAAAAGACGTAAAGAGAATCCGGGTCCCAGTCTTGGTTGACTACTGAATGTGCATCACAAGTCGCAAAACACATTAAATTTGTGAATAGGTATGTCCCAAAACATAAAATAAATTTTAGGGTGGTCTAATCATCTATTGCGTTTTTTTTCTCAACTTTATCTCTTGTTGATGGTATTTATTATATTTATTATTTCTCACTTATCCTCTTTACAAATAAGGGTATAGTTGAGAAAAAAAATACATTTTTCATATATTTATTACTTTTAACTAATTTTAAAAGCTTTCTTGATCAACACAAATCGGTTATTTGAGGCCTACAATAATGGACAAAGAAAGTACCTATGAGCACATTCATACTCCTTCAAATCCTAAAGACCACATATTTTATTTGGAGTATATCAACTTATAAAGAATTCAATAGACAAGCAAGTTATTGATGCGTTTTAAGTGCTAATAATAATGTTTGCATTGTTTGATTGCCAAGCATGAAATTGCACTTTGTAATTTCAAGGAATAATGGAAATTTTGGTCCTTCAGATTTGCGTCACACAAGTGCAAAAAGCCTTTTCACCGCGTCTTAAACGGCACTGATTTTGTAATCGATCTTTCTACCACTATTTGCATTCAACCAATGTAGTAATGGCTAAGAATTTTTCATTTTTTCTACACCGGTCAATGCATATCCAGTGTAAAAAGTTTATGTATTTTAAATACTACCTCTAGCCTTTAATATAAGATATATTCAAATAGTTGATCTTATATCTAAATGTAATATCTATTTTTCATATTTGTCAATCTTTTTCTAATTTACCCTCTATTAATATTTCCTTAACAATAATCGAAAACAAGAAGGAATGAGAGAATTAAGGAAGATGGCTGAGATGATTTAGAGAATATATGTCATATTAACTAATTTAACTAAAATATCATATTAATTAATTTAACTAACTTCCTTAATTTAATTAAATCAGGTAATTATGTTTATATTAAGGACCGGAGAGAGTACTTATTTAAGTTCTTCCCTAATCCCCTGTTTAAATAATAAGTTTTAAAGTCACAAAAAAAGCTGCAAAAAAAAAAAAAAAACTTGTTAGTTTTTAACCATTCATGTGCAAATAATTGCAAAATTAAAGTGTGGAAGAAAATATGGCAACCATACATTTCTCATGTGCAAATAAATGCTCTTCCGCTCAGGAAGACTCGGAAACAACATATTATTTGCAAATTCAGGAGCATTGAGAGTTTCGTAATGATTCATCGGAATCTAGAGAACATCTGTTCTTGAAATGAGAGAAAAAGAGAGAGTATGTGTGTGTGGGTTTTCAAACATGAAATTGAAGTGATATTAAAGAGAAGACATCACACCAATGGAACATATATATCAAAGAACTTTTAAATGAAGAAAGAATCAATCATTTGGACTTGGCAAGAGTTTCAAACATGTTTTAACTTCTAACAGCCATATTTAGAGTGTAAAGATTTAAATTATATGGTCGTCATTTGTTTTGGTAAAAATATAAATCATTAAGATTAAACTTGGACCATTTAGACATCTGCTACTCCCAAGTCCCTTCATCATCAAATATAAGGCACATGTCTATTGATGCATGCAGACCAATAAGCACAATTAAAAGTAGTTCGTATTTATAAACATTGTATCCCTGTTTTACCCACCATTAAAATGCAGTTGGAGTATTATTTGCTGCTCTTGTTCAACAATTTAAATTATGGTTAGTCATTTGTGTTTCAATTGAATTTTGTTTGATTTAAATCTCTTAGTTGTCTTCTTATCGTTTTCTAAGACTCGTGTAAAAAAATAAAGCAATCAAACCCTGAGAATGAAAAGAAAATTCATAGGCCAAATTGCAAATATTCATTATACTCTCTATGATTGCCGATTGGGGCCAGACTTCTAATGAAATACTTCACCATTAGTAAAGCAAAGAGAGATAGAAAATATCATAAACCCACTAAGCTCTGTTTCCTACAGAGTGTCAAATAAACCATTTGAAGTCAATATAAAATACCAAAAAATGTAGAGAATCATATTGTTTACTGTCGCTCATTACAAGTTCCTTCTATTCTAATTATACAAAATCCATGTCATGAAAAGTCACAGGTCTAGAGTTTCACTTATTAGTTTCTTACAATGAGAACATCACCAAGCTCTGATTTCTAGACAAGTTTGAAACAGCTAGTTCAAAACTGCTATAGTTTCGATCATTCTTTTGCTAAGCAATTCTTCTGCCACAAGCTACCATATTCATAAGTAAACTATCATAATTAAACAGCCATAACAAAATCACCCTCGGCTAAACGGGAAAAAGAATCCAGTGACATGATCTGCGGTTCATTCACTTGTACATTTTCAGTAATTCGTCTTACCTAATGAAGCGCTTGAACTGTTCAAAATGCAGAAAACACACCCATGACATTTACAAATCAATTTAAATCAAACTAACATATACAAACTAGATAATAGGTAATATTATATATGTAAACAATACAGATCTCTCCAGTATTGCAATTGCAATGAATTTAAAGCATATGTTGCACTATTCATGCCTTGTGGTAAAGCGATTAGTTTAGATTTTATTACATATGTATCAATATAAGGACATCTTGATTGATGATTTACAATGTCATCATATGGGTCACATGCATATCTTTAGCAATTCAAGTTCTCCCTCAAGGAGCCTCTCCCAGAAATAACACAATAGGTAACTGCTTTTTGTATGATTACCAATAATCCATTGATATCATATCTAATTCAAGTATTTTCAGGACCAAAAAGAGTTTTCACTCTTTCAGCGTGTTTTTTTATTGCTTCAGGATATCCAATCACTTTGACCTAAACAAACCACCATTGTTGAATCAACATGTATTTTAATTAGCTTGAACAATTATTTCCTCGTCTGTGTTGAATCAAAACCTCCTAGATGCTACTCTTACAAAAGCAGTGTTGAATCATTTATGTCGCCAAACGGTTTGGTTTGTCTTATCTAATAATGTTCACAGTTAACTATTGTTTAGTCCACAACTGGATGTAATTAAAACCCCTTTAACATTCAATGAAAAGTACATTCTAGTTCAAATTGGAGATAATGGGAAACTACATTGCAATTAAGCATACAAGGTCATACAAAAAAGGAAAAAAAAATAAGTAAACTGCATATCCCATTTTCAAGCAATCAATTACTTGAGATCATAATGCCCCATCAAAACCGTTTAAAGGTTATGTCTGAGATTATGACAAAGGATAAAGTACAAGAACAATTAGACACAATAAGAAAGAATAGATGCTACTTTACTTATCTGCCTTCAAATTTAGCTTGTAGCGACGATAGTCATTGGTTACCCCAAGTTGCACGATCTCTTCTGCCTCTGTAATCATAGACTGCTTCACCAAACTATCCACAACGAGCTGCAGAATTGATGGATAAACAAGGCACCGTATATTGAAGATGTCTTTGCACAATTCAAAAGCAGTTGTCAAATCACCCTTCTCACACAAGAATGGAAGAAGGGTCACATAAGTTATCTTGTTCGGGTCATGCTCAGACTTTGATATCTCAGTGTACCACTTTTTAGCTTCATCCAAATTATCCTCATCAACAAAACCTTTAATCAAAGCATTGAAGGCAAACATATCAGGCTCGATACCTTCGTTCTTCATTTTCTCAAACAACTCAACAGCATCTTTAGTTTTCTTCTCCTTAGCCAATCCCCTTAACCTAGCATTGTAGGTCCTGATATTAGGAGCTAAACTTTTCTCATGCATTTGACTCCATAGTTTCTCCCCATCCAGAAAACGATCTTTCCTATATAGCCAATCAAGAAGCGTATTGTATGTGATCAAATCCGGTTCTATTCCCATCTTCTCCATCTCCTCAAGCAATGCAATAGCCCGATCAGGATTACCCATCTCACAGTACGCCTTAATAACAATATTATAAGACATCAAATCGGGTTCAATAGACAGATTCGAGGGTAACTTCTTAAAAACGACATCCACCATATCAAACTTTTTCGAGCGCAAATAAGCAGCCAAAAGAGCATTGAAAGAAAGCACCGTACGCGTACAGTTTCTCTCAGGCAATTCGTCAAACATCTTATGTGCATTCTCACATAAACCAGCATTCCCATACAGAGTAATCAGACGGGCCGAGAAGCCTTCTTTTTGGATGTCGCTGTACTTCTTTTGGTCTTCGAGGATCTCTTCGACGCATTTGAAGCGTTTCGCGACGACAAGGCGACGAACAGTGTCTTCATATATGCCACCTTTGGTGCGAAATCGAGGATGTTCTGATGCTTTCTTGAACTTGTCGACGAGGCGCTTGAGGTCGCGTTCCTTGTAGAGGTCTTCGGATATTGATTTGATGGAGACGGAGGATTCAAGTGAGGTAGAAGAGAAGGTGCGATGAAGAATGCGATGGAGGAAGGACATTGTGTTCACTTCTGAGAGTTGAGAAGGTAGGCCAAAGAGAAACAGAGAATTTTCAATAGCAGGGCTCAGAGGGGTTTAGTGGGGATCTAGGGTTTTATCATTTATAATTTTTTTTAAAAAAAATTACAGACCTATGCACTAACGGGGTCGGAAGAAATATTATAATCAATTAAAAAAAATACAAAACTCCTCCTACATATATTGAAAGAATTAATTTCTGGGAAGTAATCTACTCATTTAACATCTCTATTTTTTGTTTGGCCAACTTCAAGATCTCTATCAGTACAAGATACTTTTAACTAGTTAGAATTAAGGGAAAATGGTTAAATTATTAAATTTTTTAGGAAATGAAGTAAAATATTGACTTTTTCCGTATTTAAATAAAAAAATTTTAGATTTTTATTTCATTATCTCTCATAATTAATAACTTTAAATAGGGGTTACATTGGAAAATTTAAATTAACACTCCCTCCGTCTCTAAAAACTGTAATTATCTTTGAGAATGTCTGAGTATTAAATTTTTTTTTTTACCAATATTATCCATAATTAGTTTTCCTTGTAGACATCCTTTCATCATTAAATTTTTCTCATTATTGCTGCTCATCTCTCATTTACCCACTTATAAATAGAGACATATTCTATATCCAAAAAACAATGAAGACATGTTTAGAAAAATAAGTTTATTCTCTACATATTTATTATTTTTAATTAATTTTAATTATTTCCTTAAACAATACAATCTGGTTAATAGAATCTTATACATAGAGAGTGAGGGAGTAAATCATAGAGTGATTTATAATACTCCCTCCGGTCCTAATTATAGGACAACATTTGATAGTTGATCTTGGTCTTAATTATAGGAAAAATTTCTAATTTTTGTTAATTTCTTCCCAAAATATCCCCTATTGATACTTTCTCAATAATAATTTAATAAGAGTAGATCGGAAGTTGTTGAGGGAGATTGACGACGCCGGATTGTGTGCGAGTTTGAAGAAGTCGTGTGTAAGGCAGGAGATGTACAAAAAAAAAAAAAAAATAGAATCAACGTAATTGGACGACATTTTAAATTTTAAATAAGGGTATTTTAGGAAAATAAATATGATTAACTAATTTAACCACTATCCTTAATTTTTCCAAAGTTAGATAAATATGTCCTATAATTAGTAATAACTATCCATCTCTTCTAAAAAGATGTCTTATAAAAAGAATATGAGGGATAATCTTGATCTTTTTTTTATAAGTGATTGGGATGTGGCACAAATAGTGTTGATGGTTCAAAGTTAATTCTTTAATGTCATTAATATTTTGAATTCAAATTCCATGCTCAAAAAAAGAATTCAAATTCCATGATTTCCCACCTTGTAGAATACTTATATACAGCCATTGATGTTGGTTTAAATGGGAGGGGCTTTGGTCACTCTTTTTTTTGACTAAAATATTGGAATTCATTAATCCACAACAGATTAATACAAAAACGCCTCCAATAGAGGCACAACAAAGACAGTCTCATCACCCACCGTCTACTGTAAGAGGAGGTGGTGCATTATCACAGGTGACAAAATTATCCATACTACCATGAGCTAGCGTACACTAGTACAAAATAGGTGATTTAGACCGGCACATTTAAACCGGTTGTAGTAAATGAGGTTTAAAAGAAATGCGCGGTGGCATTTACGTAATTATAAAGAATTTGGGAGACCGGTTATTATGTTTAACCGGTCTAAAAAATACAATTTAGACCGGTTGCTAGAGAACCAGTCTTAAATGAAGCTTTTTAAGACCGGTTCTCTAACAACCGGTCTTAAAATTTAGCTTTTTAAGACCGGTTGTCTAACAACCGGTCTTAAAAATTAGCTTTTTAAGACCGGTTGCTAGAGAACCGGTCTTAAATGAAGCTTTTTAAGACCGGTTGTCTAACAACCGGTCTTAAAAGGTGATTTTAAGACCGGTTGTTAGACAACCGGTCTTAAAAAGCTTCATTTAAGACCGGTTAGTCTACTTAACCGGTCTTAAAAAGCTCCCCAAATATTTCCCCCCAACCCCTGCCGCGCGCCCTCTCCATTTCTGAAATTTTTCATCCCAATCATTTCTCCTCTCAGTGCTCAACTCCCCCTTACCTGATCTAATCGGAACGATCGAATCCGGCAGGTCGCTGCTAATTGTTGTCGCTGTTGGGTCGCCGTCTTTGTTTGGTCCTGGTTTTCTAGCTCCGTCCGTCATTCACTGCTGTTGGGTCACTGTTCATCGCTTGTTTGAGGTATGCTTCCTCGATCTTTACCCCTCAAAAATACTTGCCACTGTAATGGAATTTCAATTATGGCACTTCCTGTTTTAAATAAAATATCTCTTATGCGTGACTCTGTGGTTAGATAGACTGAGCTTGGGTTTATAGTTTGTATTATAGTTTGTTAATTAACCGGGTTGTTCTGGGTACACATTAATGCACAGTAAAGAATTTTGTGATGTGGGGTATTCAATATGTGTGAACGGTGAATTAGAAAGCGCATCATTTTTATAGAACACAGGATTTGTGATTTGGGTTTTAGCTTGTACTTATTGAGTTACTGACACTTTGTTTTAAGCAAGAATGAAGATAACAATGGTAGTAGTAATGATAATGTGCTTGATAACATGCTTAGTTCTCGTGTGAACTTAGGGAGAAGGTTAGTGGGCGCATTTTGTTATTGGAGAATTTGTAAATTTGTACGGAATTGAAATACTGATTTTCGCCAGGGCAAGGTAATACTGATAAATCTTATATGCCCCATTCAGTAAAAACCCAAGGTCAGAAAGATGTAGTGATAGCATTAAAGGGTGATGAAAGGAGGAAGCCAAAATTTGGTTTCCTGCTTTTACATAGGAAGCTTTTTTTTTTAAGTTTTTTTTTATGAAAAGAAACAAGGCGGGCACAAGATTTAGATCCAAGATCCTTGGAGGGAAGGGTACATTAGCTATTCACTACCTCTAATTTTTAATATAAGATCTATTTTAATAAAAAAAATAATTATAAAATGGATCTTATATTAAAAATCGTAGGTCATGGTGTATACTAATTAGAGCTGGTAAAAGGGGTTTAACCCGTGGGTCAAACCCGCCCAATCTGAAAAACTTGGTGGGTTGGGTTGTGAAACACAAGGACTGTTTTGATGCCGGTCTTTTTGGTTCAAACCCATATGGGCCCAACCCGTGATGGGTTAGTTTGTTTTTAATTTTTTAAAAAAATTGCTAAATGTCTTGTCATGTTATCCCTCATGACTTAGACGTTAGTCATTCATTAATATTGTTATTTTAGTTAAAATATGAGTTTAAATTCTTCCATGATGATACCATCTCCATCTTCATTCAAAAATGAAGGCCCCGAGATCACTTCTGCTTTGCTTTAAAAATCAAAGATAAAAAATGAAGGCCCCGAGATCACTTCAGTCTCTATAAGCAGCTGCCATTTTTCATGCATATCTGGGATCTCATTTTGAAGTAGGTCGATAACCTCGTAGGAGTCGCACCTAATCAACACTTCTCTGAACCCCCCATCCCAAACTCTTTTCATGCCCATAAGGCAACCCCAAATTTCAGCACTCAGAGCATCACCAGTACTGAGCCTCAACATAAATCCCTCCACTTATAGTTCTTTTTGCTATGTTTAACTAGTTACCTTCTATTGGTTTCCAACGGTATTGCTTGGATATTATTAGTCGAAGGACCAAAGTCACCCTAAAAAATATATCCAGGGACAAAAAATTTAATAATGGATCTAGCATATGCAGGCGTTAGACATTAAAAGAATATATATCCAAGTCACTTTCTCTGACGAACGCGCATTCTTTGCTTCCTCTTTCCACCTCCATTTATCATTCCCTCACTCCTTCTCCATTCCACTTTCCCTCATTCCATTTTTTCCTCACACGCTACTCTAAATCACGATATTCTTTGTTTACTTCTAGTTACACTATGTACTTGGGTGTAATGATTGCATGCTCTCATCATTCTCCTACCTTTTCCAGGGAAAAAGTACAAAACAAAAAAAAGGTGTTAGAATATATGGATCGTATTTGGATACAAGCTAAACGGACGAGTGTTGAATATGATGTTGGGGTCAAGGGTTTTTTAGACTTTGCAAAAAGAAATGCCGATGATGATAGTGGGATGTTTTATTGCCCTTGTGTAAAATGTTTGAATGAGAAGCGATTAAGTGCTGCAGATATATATACACATTTAATTTGTGAAGGGTTTTGTAAGACGTATGTTGTATGGGTATGGCATGGTGAACAATTAGAAATGCCAAGTGCATCTCAACAGGGGGAAGTGACTTGTGATGATAATGACACGGATATGGATGATCGGATAGAGGACATTATTCGTGATGTAGGAGAAGAGGCTTTTGAACAATCACATGCATATGGTAATATGTGCAGTGATGCTGAGAAGCCGTTGTACCCGGGGTGTAAAAAATACCAATTGCTGAATGCTGTATTGAAATTGGTAAGCTTGAAAGCACAGCATGGATGGAGCGACAAGAGTTTTTCAGAAACGCTTGAGGCCTTTAAAGATATGCTTCCTGATGATAATGTGTTGCCTTGTCGATACTATGATGCTAAGAAAATACTGTGTCCACTAGGGATGCAGTATAAAAAGATCCATGCTTGCCTTAATGATTGCATATTGTATAGAAAAGATCATGAAGAGAAGGAGCAATGTCCGATATGTGAAACTCCGAGGTATAAATCAAATAAGGGCCCTGCAAAAGTGTTGTGGTATCTTCCAATCATTCCAAGGTTCAAGCGCCTGTTTGCTAATGAAATTGATGCCAAAAATTTGAGATGGCAAGCAGATGAGCGGTTTTCTGATCGAAAGCTTCGGCATCCAGCTGATTCTTCTCAATGGCAGAAAATCGATCAATTATTTCCTAGCTTCGGTGAAGAACCTAGGAATCTCAGGCTTGGGCTTAGCACAGATGGTATGAATCCTTATGGTAGCCTAAGAAGTATACATAGTTCATGGCCTGTTCTGTTGGTAATTTACAACTTATCTCCTTTGTTATGTATGAAACGAAAGTACATAATGTTGTCTATGTTGATTTCGGGACCAAAGCAACCCGAAAATGACATAGATGTTTACCTACAACCCTTGATCGAAGACTTGAAAGAGTTGTGGGATAAAGGTGTCGATGTTTTTGATGCGAACAAGAAGGAGACTTTTAATATGCGAGCAATGATCTTTTGTACTATAAATGACTTCCCTGCATATGGGAACTTGTCAGGATATAGCGTTAAAGGCCACAAAGCTTGTTCGATATGTGAAGAAGGCACATGCTACCATCAACTTCAACATGGAAGAAAGACGGTTTACCTTGGCCATAGGCGATTTCTAAGACGAAGCCACCCTTATCGTAGATTAAAAAAAGCTTTTTTCGGTGGCCAAGAGTTTGAAGATGCTCCAGAGGCATTGACTGGGGAGAAAATTTATGAAAAGGTGAAAAATATCAATACTATGTTTGGTAAGTCATCAAAGAGTAGAAATGAGAAAAATATATGGAAAAAAAGGTCCGTCTTCTTCGATCTTCCATATTGGCGCAATCTTGACGTCAGACACTGTATTGATTTCATGTATGTGGAGAAGAACGTATGTGATAGTATTGTTGGGACACTGCTCAACATACAGGGAAGTTCTAAGGATGGCGTGAAGGCAAGATTAGACTTGCAAGAAATGGGAATACGAGAAGATTTACATCCAAGGCCATACGGTAATAGAACATTTTGTCCTCCAGCTGCTCATACTTTGTCTAAGGTTGAGAAAAGAAGCTTTTGTGAGTGTTTACATGGCGCTAAAGTTCCCTCAGGGTATTGTTCAAATTTTAAAAAGCTTGTATCGATGAAAGACTTGAAGTTAATAGGGCTAAAGTCTCATGATTGTCATGTCTTAATGCAACAACTACTCCCAGTAGCTATTCGAGGTATTGCCGAATATGATCTTCAACACATATTGACTAGACTTTGTTTCTTCTTCAATGCCATTTGTTGTAAAGTCATTGACATGGAAAGATTGGAGGAATTGGAAAATGAAGGATACATTATCTTATGCCAGCTTGAGAAGCTTTTTCTTCCGTCCTTTTTTGATATCATGGTACACTTGGTTGTTCATCTAGTGAGGGAGATAAAGTTGTGTGGCCCTATCTATTTCCGGTGGATGTACCCGATCGAAAGAACTATGAAAATACTAAAAGGGTATGTGAAGAACCCCAATCGGTCTGAAGCATCTATTGTTCAAAAATATGTTTCTGAAGAAGCTATGGAATTTTGTCAACAGTATTTGTCAAATGTACGACATATTGGCCTTCCTAACCGGTCTTAAATGTCTCATATTTAAGACCTGTTGCTCCCACAACCGGTCTTAAATGTCTCATCTTTAAGACCGGTTGTGGGAGCAACCGGTCTTAAATGTCTCATCTTTAAGACCGGTTGCTCCCACAACCGGTCTTAAATGTGGAGTTTTAGACCGGTTGTGGGTACAACAGGTATTAAAAGTTTGACTTTTAAGACCAGTTCTAACAACCGGTCTAAAAAATAACAGACTTTTTAGACCGGCTGTATCAAGACCTAATACAGAACCGGTCTAAAAAGTCATTTTTAACCGGTCTTAAAAGTCATTTTTCTACTGGCGGTAGCTAAATAATCAGCATGAATATAGAGATCTCTAGAGATATATCTAACAAGGACTTGCCAATATCTAGCCAACCATAACCTAGCCTCATCAATGACATCTCTAAAGGGGTACCTATAATCACAACCCCTAGTTAGAAGATTAATAGCTTCAACACAATCAATACAAATAATTATCCTTTTAATATCTCTATTCCAGCAGATTTGGAGACCTTGGATGATGGCGATAATCTCAGCAATAACTGGTGGAATTTGTGTAAGTCTACACATGTAACCGCACACCCAGCCTCTATCTTCTCCCTTAATCACCCCAGCACTCGCACTCTGACCCGAATCCAAGACCGATCCATCTGCTTCTAGTCTGTAGAACCCCTGCTTCCTTGGTAGTTGATCTGGAGATCCATCAGCAACTTGAGTATAAAAATTACAATGAGCACTCAACTCCATATCCCAACTTGCCCGAAAAAGACTTGATTGAGCATTCTGTTAATCAATGCCGGTTTCTTCCCCAAACAGCTTCCGGCACCTGTCTACTCAAATGTCCCAACACACATATCTGAATAGAGTTGCCCAGCTAATCTTCTTTGTGAAATCTCGACCCGCTTCATGCTTGATGTTCCATTCTATCCACTCAGGCCCCTGCAAGTTATTAAACATATTCCACATACTTGACTTAACAATGGAAATCCATCTCTCACGAGCGTTGGTACAATCTCTTAGAAGATGCATTACGTCCTCGTCCTGTTCACATTGAAAGGGGCAAGTTGCATTATCAGATACTCCCTTCCTTGTCCTGAGATGCGTTGTATGCACGCTGCCATGTGCTACGAGCCACATGAAGGATTTAATCTTCTCATGTATTTTCCACCTCTATAGCGCCCTCCAAATTGTTGCACTTGATCTAGTAATACCTGCAGTAATAAAATGGTATACAGAACTCACAGAGAAGCAACCATCAAAAGAAGGCTTCCAAAGGTATCTATCTTCTCCTCTGTCCTTACCGGGCGGATTTGCACAAATAATTCTTTGAACGATGAGATGTTGAAACCAGTTACCCATCTTGGGTACATCACATTCTCCCTAGGGATTCACATAGTCACGAACTTTTTCATTTCTATCGATGAAGATCTCCCCCCATGAATTAACTCAATCAACAGTCTATTAATCTCAGACCAGTTGCCAAGCCAAAATTTGTTAATTTACTCCTAAAAAGATCTTTATAATAGCAAACATCCATGTTCTTTAAAGTGTTTTGATCGAATAGCCATTCCCCGTCCATATTTCTGAGGTCATCAATTCTATTCCTATTTCTCCTTATCATGGCAGCAGTGTGAAAAAACTTATTATTCCTGTCCCCCTATTTCAACCAATTACACCTAGATTTTTGGTACCATATAAGTTCTTCCTGGGCTAGGACTCTATTATACTCTTTCCACAGCTTATTTTCTATCTGAACTAAATATCGATTGTCCCGTCTTGCTCTAGATCTATCAATATCTTCAATCTGATTCAAAATATTCCTCTTCCTGCCATTCAAGTTTCATATCTTCCTTATGTTCCATTCCCGAGCGTGCTTTGAAAAATTTGTAACCTTGTTATTCCAACCTCCCCTACTCCAGGTTTACTTAACCAGATCCCCAAACTCTTCTTTAAGAAACCAGGCCGCTTGACATCAAAAGAAAGGTTTAGGCGAGAAATGAGATTGAGGAGGGGCAGTTTTAACAAGTATTGGATGATGGTCAGACCCAAACTTACTCAAGTGATGCGTCTTCGTAAAAGGAAATAAAGTGTTCCAATTATTGTTCATAAAATCCCAATCAATTTT
Organism: Inga oerstediana; assembly: GCA_963210345.1. Classification (NCBI taxonomy): domain Eukaryota; kingdom Viridiplantae; phylum Streptophyta; class Magnoliopsida; order Fabales; family Fabaceae; genus Inga; species Inga oerstediana. The sequence continues at coordinate 60,351,403 of OY723400.1, read as the reverse complement.
TTCTTTAAGAAGTCCGCGCTCCTAAGTGAAACGATCTCCAACAATTTCAGTTTCAATGAGTTGAGCCCTAGATATAAAGTCTTGAAATTGTCTCATAGAACTCAAATTTGGCTCCAACCCACCGCTTTTATCGTCACTATACAGATAGGCATTGAAATCACCAATTACTAGCCAGGGGATATTCACCGTAAGGCTCAATTCATTTATTTCATCCCATAGAGATTGACGCAAAATACGAGTAGGTTCAGCATAAATACAAGAGAGATAAAATTCTCTGGCTTCATTAGGCGCCACAATTTTAACATGAATAGCTTGGGTGGATGAAGAAATATGTTTTAGTTTAATATCATCCGTGTTTTACAAAACCCAGATCCCCCCTGCATCACCAGTCGCTTCCAACCGTATCCAAGATTAAAACCCAATTTTCTAATTATTTTATCCGCCCTACTCCCACTAACACGAGTTTCAATGAGAATCAAAATTTTAACCTCCTTCCCTTGAACTAAGTCTCTGACTCTCCCAAGAAAATATTTAGAACCTGCACCCCTACAATTCCAAGCCAATATATTCATATTAAACATAAATAGATAGGATATAGAAAACAAAACCTGATTAGAGTTGTTGTTCCAGACGTTCCGAGTCTGATAGTATCATGGTTTCCTTAGCTACCATGCCTCCACAGCCATCTGTATCCTCACTATTGATCTTCGCCTCTACATTTGTTGTTTTAGTTGGATCCACTGTCATGTTGGCCTCATCGTTATTTTCTTACATTTAGAGGTCTTTGCATGTATTACCACCCAATATACCGTCCTTGTGTTGGTACAATTGAACATTTTTAGTTTCCATTCTAACACCTCCTTGGTAGCTCTCGTCCTTGTCTGCTTGCAGGGAGCTTAAAGACAGTGGTTTAGGTTGATCCATTTGGTTCTTGTGTTGCACCTCCTCAGCTATATGGTTAATCTTCTCTGCCCTATTTTGATCAATTGATCCACACACCAATTTATGTATTTTTCCCTTTGTAGTCTGATTCCTTTTTACCAAGCCCATTGAATTTTTTGGCCCATGAGAATTAATGCCCCTCTTGTTTTTTGTGATATTAAGGATTGGGCTGAGCTTAGTCTTTTTCACAGACCCATAACTTTTCATTGTTTAACCCATCTCTCCCCCTTTCTCTATTTTTAAAATCCGTTCTTGCTTCTTCTCCTCTATCGGATTAGCAGCGTCAACCCCTTCCTGAGAAACGATCGTCATCGAACTTGTCAGGTCTATCTTATTCTTCCCCAAATCCCACTTCTTCAGATCTGGTTTGTGTTAGATCTCATGTTTTGATGATAACAAAAAATTGTATGAAAAAGATTTGATTAATAAATAAGTTTGAACAAAGTAATAACAGGGAAAAGCATCACTTAAAGTAAGCATTGGAGTAATGAAGAAAGGCCAAGAGAAAAAGCTGATAAACTTGATCAGAAGCAAATTTTCTAAGGCATTACTCGAGTATGTACTCGAGTAATGAGACAAAACTTGAAGTAACTAGAGACACCTTCGAGTAACCTGCCAACGTTACTCGAGTAAGTACTCGAGTAATAGTGTAAATGTTTTCAAGTTGCTCTCGACCTGCCAATGTTACTCGAGTATATACTCGAGTAACCAGGTAAATACTTGGAGTTGCTCTCGGCCTGCCAATGTTACTCGAGTAGGTACTCGAGTAACCATGTAAAAGTCTTCCAGTTGCTCTCGGCCTGCCAATGATACTCGAGTATGTACTCGAGTTACTCTGTTTCAGAAAATGTGTTGCTCTCGGCATTTTGTACCCTGCCAATGTTACTCGAGTAGCTACTCGAGTAACACACTGTGGTAAGCAAAAATCTGAAGGTAGTACTCGAATAACTTAATCTATTTTTATCATATTTCACTCAAGGTGCTACTCAAGTTTACAGGTAGTTAATGATTCATTTTAAGTGGATTACTCGAGTATGCTGGGTTATTTTTGAAGAAAAACTTCAAGTCATTACCCGAGTAAGCCATACAGAAAAATTATGTTTACTCGAGTATGTACTCAAGTAACAAGGTAATCAAACTCGATGTGCTCTCGGCCTTGAAATCCTGCAACATTACTGGAGTAAAGCATCGAGTAACCAAAAGTTTATTTGAAGGTTTACTCGAGTTGGTACCCGAGTAACCTATGAAGAAAAGAGTACATTACTCGAGTAGGTACTCGAGTAAACATACATTTCCAAAGGTTTGATATTTTGTTTATTCCATGCACTACCCGAGTAATCTCATATTTGTTTGTTGACTTGCAGTTCATCAAAGCTTTCTCGATGATACTCGAGTAAACTTTAATGGATACTCGAGTAGCTACTCGAGTAGGGAAACCCAGAAATTTAGAAATCATTCAAATGTTCATTGATTTGTTTCCTATATGATTAACCTTCCATTGTATTAGTATTCTTAGCATATTTACAGATAAACAATGAAGAAATCTTTTCAAATAAGGGAAGTCAAATGTAACGTTCAAATGCCACCTACCGCCAACGATATATTTCAAATACTGGAAAAGTCAATAGTGGCTGCGCACTCTCCAACGGACGGGAAGAAAATGTTCCAACGGTCTTCACCAACATATCTATATAAATGGGAACATCCAAACAGAGAAATAACAACAAGATCACACACAAACGTATCATCAAGTTCACTACTCTGTTTTACGTGATATTTGTAACTCTATACTTCAGTGATTCTTATTCACTCTTGAGAGAGATATTTCATTCAAACTCAATATTTGTTATTGAGATAACTTAAGGTTGTGGAACCTTGAGTTGGGATTGGATTACAACTTGTAAGGGGGAGCGAGTGTCCAGGTGAAGGAACTTGCTTGTACTGAGGTGCCAAGAACCCACTGAATCTTGGAAGTTATAGTGAAACTCTCAGAGAAGCTCTGAGGACTGGACGTAGGTCAAAGTGGTTGTGGCCGAACCAGTATAACTCCCGGTGTACACTTCGGTGATATTTCTCTTTACTCTTTACTGTTTTAATTTCACCGTTAAGTTTTATATTTCCAATGAAATTTTTAGTATCACCCAATTCACCCCCCTCTTGGGTGAAACGCTTGCTCTAATATTTGGTATCAGAGCGTAGGTTTTCTTGTTAAGGTATAACAACCTAAGAAGGATCTAATGGCAAGCAAGGGTGAATGAATTCTTCCCGACGGAGCATCCATCACTAGACCTCCCGGTTTCAATGGAGAACACTTTTCTTTCTGGAAAGCAAAATTCAGAGTGTTCGTGATGGCTACCGAATATGGGCTATGGGATGTAATTGAGAGTGGAAATTATCAACCTACAAAGATTGTAGATTCTCAGAAAATTTCAAAGACGCCAGCGGAATATGATGAGAATGACAAGAAACTTATCACTCTCAACAGCAAGGCAATTCTGATGTTACAAAGTGCCTTGAGTCAAAGTGAATACTTCAGAATTTGCACACTTCCAACAGCAAAGGAAATGTGGGAAGCTCTGGAAATAGCTCATGAAGGAACTTCGGGAATAAAGGAGAATCGGATCAACACCTTGGTTACTGAATTCGATCTACTTCGGATGAAATCAGGTGAATCAATATCTGAATTCGAACTTAGATATACTCATCTTGTTAATCAACTTGCAGCACTTGCGAAAATTTATGATCAGCATACCCAAGTACGAAAGATTTTGAATATTCTTTCTAAAGAGTGGGAGGCCAAAGTCACTGCGATAGAAGAAGCAATGAGATCAGTTGCTTCTCTATTTGGAAGTCTTTCTGAATATGAAAGCAAACTAAAGTTCAAACGAGAACTAGATGACATTGGTGACAAGAAAAAGAAAGGTCTAGCACTAAAAGTAAAGGAAGAAAATCAAGATGAAGATGAGGAATTCGATGATGATGAAATGGGCTTAATCATAAAACGATTCAGAAAATTTTACGAGAAAGGTCAAGGATTCAAACACTTTCATAAAGGAGGAACTAGTAGCAAAGATCATATCATATGCTACGAATGTGGAAAATCAGGACATATCAAGTCAGAATGTCCAGAACTGAATCAAAAGAGAAAAGAAAAGAGAAAAGGCAAATTCTTTAAAAAGAAGGCCTTTGTATCTGCTATATGGGGTGATAGTTCCTCTGACGAAGAAAGTGATGAAGAAGAAGTAGCAAATATATGTCTTGTTGCTCAAGAAGAAACAGAAGAAGAGGTAAATGATTCTGAACCTACCTATGATGAATTACTTTATGAATATAATGCTTTACATTCTGAATTCATCAAAGTAGTTAAAGAATTGGTTGTTTTTAAAAAGAAAAACAAATTTCTTGAAATTGAGCTTAAAGAATGTTCAGAAAAGGATTGTGAAAGTTGTTCTTCTTTGAAAAAGAAAAACATTGATCTCACAAAAAATTTTGAAAAATTTACACAAGGAAGTGAGATGCTAAATGTTATTTTAAAAGCTCAACGATTTGTAAATGACCGATCTGGAATTGGATATGATCCAAAATCAGATAGAAGGAAAGGTAGAAAGAAAGCAGGAGGTAAGTCATATTTAAATTATTTCCAGCATTCTGTGCATACATCAAATCCTTTTGCATTTTATAATTATTGTAATAGAAAAGGCCATCATACTTCTTCATGCATTCATAAGAAGAAAGGAACAATAGGAACCTACAAATGGGTACCTAAAGGCTCATATGTTCAGAAAATTATTTGTACTAACCCAAAAGGACCCAAAAAGATGTGGGTACCTAAGACTTAGTCATTTGATTGTAGGTATGTCTCAAAGCATCCAAAAATAGCAAGTGGTACATAGATAGTGGATGCTCTAGACATATGACCGGAGATTTCGAAAGTTTTACCACATTGCAACCTAAGGAAGGTGGAAAGGTAAAATTCGAAGGAAATCAATCTGGAAGGATAGCAGGAATTGGTGAAATCAAAAATGACAAAGGAATACAAGTCAAAGATGTATATTATGTTGAAGGCTTGTGTCACAATTTGCTGAGCGTAAGTCAAAGTGCAGATAAAGACAACTGGGTAATATTTGACTCAGAAGAATGCTTAATTATCAACAAGAATGATTTACAGCTTGATAAGAAGAATATCAAGGCTAAGCTCAGAGCAAAAAGGGAAAGTAACTGCTATACTCTAGATATTAGTAGAAATGAATTTGAAAACTGTTTTCTGAGTAATGCTGATGAAAGTTGGCTATGGCATAATAGATTGGCTCATGTCAATATGCATCAATTAGGTAAACTACTCAAAAAGGATTTAGTTCTTGGATTACCCAAAGTATCTTTCAAATTAAAAAATGAGATTTCAACAAATAGACCACTACAATTATTGCATATGGATTTAGTTGGCCCAGCAAGAGTAAAGAGTCTTGGTGGCAACTTATATTCATTGGTCATTGTTGATGATTTCTCCATATTTACATGAGTTATTTTTCTATCATCAAAAGATGAAACCTTTGAAGAATTTATTGTTTTTTTCAAGAAAGTGCAAAATGAGAAAGGTATGACCATTGCAGGTATTAGGACCGATCATGGTGAAGAATTTGAAAATCAAGCTTTTGAAGAATATTGTGATACTAATGGCATTGATCACAATTTCTCTGCTCCAAGGACGCCTCAACAAAATGGAGTTATGGAATGCAAGAATAGAGTGCTCACTGAAATGGCTAGAGCAATGTTGAATGAAAAGAATGTGTCTCAAGTGTTTTGGGCTGATGCTATGAGTACAACATGCTACATTTCAAATAGAGCCTATATCAGAACAAAACCTGAAAAGACACCATACGAGCTGTACAAAAGAAGAAAGCCGAACATTGCTCATCTACACATCTTTGGTTGTAATTGTTTTATTCATAATAATGGTAAAGATAACTTAGGAAAATTTGATTCTAAAACTGATGAAGGAATTTTCCTAGGATATTCTAACCGAATTAAAGCATATAGAGTTTTCAATAAAAGAACATGTGTTGTTAAAGAATCAATTCATATTGTATTTGATGAATTTGAATCCTCTGACAAAATTATTGATGAAGAACAGGAAGTTGTTTTAAATCAAGAAAATGGTCAATCTATTTCTAAGTCTCTTATTCCAGAAGTTGATGAAACTAAGGAAGAAGAGCAATCTCTAGGTCAACCTAAAGCCTGGAAATACAATAGAAGTCATCTCTTAGATCAAGTCATAGGAGATGTGAATGAAGGGATCAAAACTAGAAATAGAATTTTCAATGAAGTAAGTTTTTCTGCATTCATTTCTGAGATTGAACCTTCTAACATTGATGAAGCCCTATCAGACAATGATTGGGTTATAGCAATGCAAGAAGAACTAAATCAATTTGAGAGAAATCAAGTTTGGGATTTGGTACCTCGACCCAAGGATCATCCAATCATTGGAACTAAATGGGTATTCAAGAACAAACTCGATGAATCCGCAATTATTGTCAGAAACAAGGCAAGGTTGGTGGCCAAAGGCTATAATCAGGAAGAAGGGATTGATTATGAGGAAACGTATGCTCCAGTAGCTAGATTGGAAGCTATACGTGTACTCTTAGCCTTTGCATGCATCAAAGGATTCAAACTCTATCAAATGGATGTAAAGAGTGCATTTCTAAATGGATACATCATGGAAGAAGTATATGTAGAACAACCTCCAGGTTTTGAGGATGTTACTAAACCTGACCATGTTTTCAAACTCAAAAAGGCTTTATATGGTTTAAAACAAGCTCCTAGAGCATGGTATGAAAGGCTCAGTAAGTTTCTTATTGATCAAGGTTTTGTAGGGGGAAAAGTTGATACAACACTTTTTGTGAAACGAAAACGTGATGATATTTTAATTGTTCAAATATATGTTGATGACATTATTTTCGGTGCTACTAATGAATCTCTGTGTAAGGAATTTTCTGAGATAATGCAGGGAGAGTTTGAGATGTCAATGATGGGAGAATTAAATTTCTTTCTTGGTTTGCAAATCAAACAAAGAAAGAATGGAATCTTCATATCTCAAACAAAATATTTGAAAGAGCTATTGAAAAAGTATGGAATGGATTAAGCAAATGGCACGGACACGCCTATGAGTTCAACTACGTTGCTTGATACTGATGTCAAAGGGAAAGACTACAACATCACAAAATATAGAGGAATGATTGGATCATTACTCTATCTTACGGCAAGTAGACCGGACATCCAATTTAGTGTTGGTATATGTGCAAGATATCAATCAGCACCAAAGGAATCACATGCTGAAACGGTCAAACGAATTTTTAGATACCTTACTGACACATCCGAATTGGGTCTATGGTATCCCAAAGGAAGAAGTGAATATCTTGTTGCATATTCAGATTCAGATCATGGAGGATACAAAACAGATAGAAAGAGCACCAGCGGACAAGGACAATTTCTTGGAGGATCTCTTGTATCATGGTCTAGCAAGAAACAAAATACAGTGTCTCTTTCGTCAACGGAAGCCGAATATATTGCAGTCTCAAGTTGTTGTGCACAAGTGATATGGTTAAAACAACAACTACAAAATCTTGGTATTTATCTCAAAGAAATACCAATCTATTGTGACAATACCAGTACGATAAGCTTGGCAAAGAATCCAGTTCAACACTCTAGAACCAAGCATATTGATGTCAGACATCACTTTATCAGAGATCATGCTCAAAAGAAAGATGTGAAAGTGATATTCATTCCTACTCATCTTCAACTAGCTGATATTTTCACAAAACCGCTTGCAAAAGATCAATTTCTATACATTAGAAGAGAATTGGGAATGGTAAATCCCAATGAGTTGTAAGTTATTTCAGTTTCTCATAATATTAGATGAAGTCATTTGTTAAAGTTTTGATGATCACTACTTTAAGCATCGGAGTGTGTAGAAATTTGTTTTGCAGGAAGATTGAAACTCTGTTTTGAGAAACAAAAACAGAGGTGATCAGAGGACACCTTTACTGGAGTACCAACTTGAAGTTATGACTAACAGAGAAGCATTACCCGAGGAACAACTTGAAGTAAAGAAACACTTTACTCGAGTATGTACTCGAGTAATGGTCTTCCAAAACTGGAAGTAACGGATCAAGTTACCTGGAATTTAAATCAAACGATTCAAATACTAAGAAATGAACAGTCAGAAGTTGAAAAGACAAGTTACCCGAGGCGAGCCTCGAGTAAACTTGAAGCTTACTCGAGTAAGGACTCGAGTAACTGCAAGTCCAGATTTCCAAATTAATGAAAAACGACTCAAATCTATTCCAAATTGGTTATAAATGATCGAGGGAACATACATGGATAATTACAATATTATTCATGCCAGGTACTCAATTTAAATGAATTGTTTTAGAAATTTTTTGTATGATCACTCGAGTAAGTACTCGAGTAACCTTGAAGTTTACTCGAGTAAGGCCTCGAGTAATGTCGGGTTTTAGGTCTTTATCTATCACAAACTCGGTCATTTCCACAAAATCTCCTCGAGTAAATCACTATACTCTCTCTCAAAAACTTTTCACAATCGATTCCTTGCATCATTTCCATCAAAACCCAAACAGATTTCAACCCCAAAAAAACCTCCTATTCTGTTCAGATTCTCAGTGCCCTAATCTCGCGACTGTGTCTCTGTTTTTTCTGAGAATTTCATTTTTTTTCAGAATGGTGAGAACTAAAAACCTTACTCCCACAGATTCCTCTGAATCCCAACAACACCCTGATCCTCTTTCTTCTCCTCCCACAAAGAGAAGGAAACTTACCCCGAGATCAAAAGCCAAAATCCAACCTCAACCTCAACCTCAACCGAAACCAAAAGGGGTTGTGATCAAAGAGCCTATAGTTACAAGGGCTCAATCCAAAAAGAGTACCTCAACTGGGAAAGGCAAGAGTGCCAAATCTCCCTCTCCTCCACCCTCTAATTCCTCTACTCCCTCCTTTACACCAAAGCCTTCTAAAAAGCCCAAGTATGACAAGAATGTGGCTAAGGCTATGGCAAGCATACTAGATCAAATGGAGAAGGGGCAGTCTTCAAAGAAATCCAAATTTCCAGAAGAAGAGATCACCAACCCTCCGAAAGGGTTAAATATCAACAAACTATAGGAGTCCCCAAAGTATCTCTCTCAATTTTCAAGGAGAAAAGTGTGTAAGACATACTATGTAGACCTCAAGTTACTTCAGGAGGTATTGAAGCACGATCTTAGTTCCTATTTAGAACCTTTTATGCCTTGGCTTTCGATTAGATTACCTTTTTGCACTAAAGTGATCACACACTTTTACTGTAACCTTGAGATCCTAGATGAACCAAATAGAACCTCAGCTGAGGAAGAGATGACCACCATTGTGAGAGGCCAAAAGATTCTTATTTCACCCTCTAGGATAAACATGTGATTAGGGATAGAGAACCCCCCAGATGATATTTACTCCCAACTTGAACCAAACCAAATATTTTTTGTCCTTAAACCTGGTGAGTTAGTTGGCCCTTTAAATTTCAAACCAAGTGATATGTGTGATCATCACAGGGTTCTATGGTACATTTACTCTAGATCTCTTGTGAACAAGGCCAACAACTATACCCACTTCTCTGATAGGGACTTTAGGTGGTTTGCTTTACTTCTCCTGAAGGAACAGAAGGACTTGGGGGAGTATATTTTTTCTGAGATGAAAAGATACAGAGTGGATGGGAAGGCTACCACACAAATGCCATATCCTCAGATCGTATCACTTATTCTGAAAGAGAATAAGATATGGTATCTGGATAGCAAGGAACTTATTGAGAGGATGACTCCGGTTGGGAGAAATCAGATTGGCAAGCTCAACATTGATATACCTCTCAAGGGCCCTCTGGAGTCTGGGTCAAAGAAGAAGAAGAAGAGTGAGGCTGAGACTAGCAAGATGGATGACACTCAGTCATCGGCTTTAGCTGCCACCACATCATCACCCTCCTTCCTCAATACCACACTTCAGCATTTTATGGAGAATATGCTCCGAGAATTCCATGTTGATATTGCCAACACAAATGCTAAACTGATAACCAACATGAATTACAAGATGGCGGAGTTGGTTGAGAAAATGGATAAGAGGCACAAGGAGTTGCTAGCTGAGCAACGTGCCCAGGGTGAGACACTGAGATTGATTTTGGCACGACTGGATTCCTTGGGTCCAGGACCTTCTGCCAGTCTATCCTCTTCTTCTCCAGAGCATATACCTTCTTCTGCACCACCACCACCTCCAGAGAACCCTACTTCTGATATTCCTCTCTCTGAGCCTGAGCCTTCTATCCCTCTGGTCTCTAGTCCACCTGAGCCACAAGCCAAAGACATTCTATACTCAATGATAACCCTGACACCAATGAGACCATTCATATCATCATTGATGATTCACCTCCCAAACCTCAGCCTGAACCCGCTCCAAAACCTATTCCATCTCCTACCCATACTGAGGAAATATCTCCCTCCTCATCCTCTGATCATCATACCCCAGAGGTTGAGACTACTCCAGAGGTTGAGACCACTCCAGAGATTGAGACCACTACTATGATCGTCTATAGTCTTCTTCTATTCCTCCCAGAGATGATATCCATATCCCTCTAGTGAACCTTCCTGAACTAGTCTCTTCTAGTTCATTTGACTCCTCTGGTTCAGATGCTTCTATGGTTCTTCCAGTGACACCTATTTCCATGGTCAAGCCTTCTAGTCCTCCACTTGATTGATGAAGACAAAAAGGGGGAGAAGAGCTTGAGTGTGATTTTTTGGAGTGACTGTGTTTACTTTTGGGTATATAGTTGTATATGGGCTTTAGGGAGCTTTTAAGCTTTAGGGAGTTTTTTTTTTAAGTTTTTAAGACAGTCTTTTGAATTTTAAGCTTTTCATCTTGTAATGCAGCTTAAGTTTAATGCAAGTTATGATTTCATGTCATGTCCATTTAAGTTTTAAATTATGATACATTGCTGGACTAATGAGTTTGTTGTGTATGCAAGGTGTATATTATGATTTCATTCAATTTATACTTTGAATCTAAACTTAACAAGTTTTTCAAAATGATCTATGAATTCAAGAAATATTTAATTGAGAATTTAATTTCAAAAACCCTGTTCAAAATCACCAAGTTTTGTCATCATCAAAAAGGGGGAGAATGTTAGATCTCATGTTTTGATGATAACAAAGAATTGTATGAAAAAGATTTGATTAATAAATAAGTTTGAACAAAGTAATAACAGGGAAAAGCATCACTTGAAGTAAGCATTGGAGTAATGAAGAAAAGCCAAGAGAAAAAGCTGAGAAACTTGATTAGAAGCAAATTTTCTAAGGCATTACTCGAGTATGTACTCGAGTAATGAGACAAAACTTGAAGTAACCAGAGACACCTTCGAGTAACCTGCCAACGTTACTCGAGTAAGTACTCGAGTAATAGTGTAAATGTTTTCAAGTTGCTCTCGGCCTGCCAATGTTACTCGAGTAGATACTCGAGTAACCAGGTAAATACTTGGAGTTGCTCTCGGCCTGCCAACGTTACTCGAGTAGGTACTCGAGTAACCATGTAAAAGTCTTCCAGTTGTTCTCGGCCTGCCAATGATACTCGAGTTACTCTGTTTCAGAAAATGTGTTGCTCTCGGCATTTTATACCCTGCCAATGTTACTCGAGTAGCTACTCGAGTAACGCACTGTGGTAAGCAAAAATCTGAAGGTAGTACTTGTTAGAGCAAGCGTTTCACACAAGAGGGGGGGTGAATTAGCTGATACTAAAATTTCATTGCAAATATAAAACCTTTACGGTGAATATAAAGTAATAAAGAGTAAGGAGAAATATCACCGAAGTGTACACCGAGAGTTATACTGGTTCGGCCACAACCACTTTGACCTACGTCCAGTCCTCAGAGCTTCTCTGAGAGTTTCACTATAACTTCCAAGATTCAGTGGGTTCTTGGCACCACAGTACAAGCAAGTTCCTTCACCTGGACACTCGCTCCCCCTTACAAGTTGTAATCCAATCCCAACTCAAGGTTCCACAACCTTAAGTTATCTCAATAACAACTATTGAGTTTGAATGAAATATCTCTCTCAAAGAGTGAATAAGAATCACTGAAGCATAGAAATACAATTTCAACGAAAACAGAGTAATGAACTTGATGATACGTTCGTATGTGTGCTTGGTTGTTCTTCTCTGTTTGGATGTTCCCATATATATAGATATGTTGGTGATAACCGTTGGAACATTTTCTTTCGTCCGTTGGAGAGTGCGCAGCCACTATTGACTTTTCAAGTTTTTGAAAAATATCCGTTGGCGGTGGTTGGCATTTGAACGTTTCATTTGACTTCCATCTCTTGAAGTGATTTCTTCATTGTTTATCTGTAAATAGACTAAGAATACTAATACAATGAAAGATTAATCATATAGGAAACAAATCAATGAACGTTTGAATGATTTCTAAATTTCTGGGTATGCTTACTCGAGTAGCTACTCGAGTATCCCTTGAAGTTTACTCGAGTACCTACTCGAGTATCATCGGGAAATCTTTGATTAACTGCAAGTTAATGAACAAGTATAAGATTACTCGGGTAGTGCATGGAGTAAACTAAATTTCAAACCTTTGGGAATAGTTATTTACTCGGGTACCTACTTGAGTAATGCACTCACAACTTTATGAGTTACTCGGGTACCAACTCGAGTAAACCTTCAAATAAACTTTTGGTTACTCGATGCTCTACTCCAGTAATATTGGCAGGATTTAAATGCCAAGAGCACTTACCTCATTACTCGGGTACTGACTCGAGTAATGCACTCATTTTTGCATAGGTTACTCGGGTACCACCTCGAGTAACTGAGATTTTTGTGCATGACTTACCCTGGTAATGACTTGAGGTTTACCTTGAGAATATTTCTGCATACTCGGGTACTTACTCGAGGAAACCACTTAAAATACAACATTAGATACTTGCATACTAGAGTAAGGACTCGAGGAAGATGAAATAAAGAAATCAAGTTAATCGGGTATCACCTTCAAGTTTTCACTTACCTCAGGTCGTTACTCGAGTAGCTCCTCGAGTAACATGGGCAATAGTACAAAGTGCCGAGAGCTCCATATTACAGAAACAGAGTTACTCGAGTAGCTCCTCGAGTATCATTGGAAACTTGAAGGCAACTGGAAGTTTTTCATATGGTTACTCGAGTAGCGCCTCGAGTAACATTGGCAGGCCGAGAGCAACTCCAAGTTTTTACTTGGTTACTCGAGTAGCTCCTCGAGTAATATTGGCAGGCCGAGAGCAACTTGAAAATACTTATACTATTACTCGAGTACCTACTCAAGTAACGTTGGCAGGTTACTGGAAGTTGTCTCTGGTTACTTCAAGTTTTGTCTCATTACTCGAGTAGCTCCTCGAGTAATGCTTTAGAAGATTTGCTTCTGATCAAGTTCCTCAGCATTTTCTCTTGGCCTTTCTTCATTACTCCAATGCTTACTTCAAGTGATGCTTATTCCTGTCATTACTTAGTTCAAACTTGTTTATTAATTATTTCCTTTTCAAACCATACTTTTGTTATCATCAAAACATAAGATCTAACATTCTCCCCCTTTTTGATGATGACAAAACTTGGTGATTTTGAATATGGTTTTTCAAATTGAATTCTTAATTGAATATGTCTTATTAAGTTTGAATATACCTTGCATACATAACAACTTCATTAGTTCAAACATGTATCATAATTCAAAACTGTAATAAACTTAAAATGAAATCATAACACACTTGCATTAATCTTAAAACTTTCAAATTACAAGATAAAGTTCAAACTAAAATCACAAAATGCTCCCTAAAAGCCTATGTACACCCAAATACCCATGATAAGCTAGGACACATCCACAAAATCACTCTCAAGCTCTTCTCCCCCTTTTTGGCTTCATCAATTAAGTGGAGGGCTAGGAGGCTTGGCCATGGAAATGGGTGTTACTGGAAGGACCATAGAATCATCTGAGTCTAAAGAATCAAATGAGCTAGAGGGTACTGGATCAGGCAGATGAAGTGGAGGGATATGGATGTCATCGCCGGTAGGAGAAGGTTGGAAGACAACCACAGTAGAGTTTGAGGGAGTGGTATGAATGTCAGGAGTATTCTCAGCCTCGGGAGTATGATGTTCAGGTGAGGAAGAGGGAGATATTTCCTCAGTGTGGGTAGGAGAGGGAATAGGTTTAGGAGCGGTCTCTGGCTGAGGTTTGGGAGGTGAATCATCAATAATGATATGTGTGGTCTCATGAGTTTCAGGATCATCCACTGTAAATAGGATATCTTTGCCTTGAGGCTCAAGTGGATCAGAAACCAGAGGGGTAGATGGTTCAGCCTCAGGAATAGGAGTATCAGTAGGAGGGTTCTCTGGAGGTGGTGGTGGTACAGATGAGGAGGGACCGGCAGAAGGTCCAGGACCCAAAGAGTCCAATCGTGCCAGAATTAATCTCAAAGTCTCTCCCTGGGCACGTTGCTCTGCTAGCAACTCCTCATGTCTCCTATCCATTCTTTCAACCAACTCCTCATGCCTTTTGTCTATCTTCTCAACCAGCTCCCCCATCTTGAAGTTCGTATTGGTAATTAGCTCAGCGTTCGTGTTGGCTATGTCCACATGGAAACCTCTGAGCATGTTCTCCATAAAGTGCTGGAGAGTGGCATTGAGGAAGGATGGTGATGATGTGGTAGCAGCTGGAGCCGATGACTGAGTGTCATCCAACCTACTGGTCTCTGCCTCAGTGGTCTTCCTCTTCTTCTTGGATCCAAACTCCAGAGGGCCTTTGAGAGGGATATCGATGTTCAATTTTCCAATCTGGTTCCTTCCAACCGGAGTCAACCTCTCAATTGGCTCCTTGCTATCCAAATACCATATTTTGTTCTCTTTCAGGATTAGAGACACAATCTGGGGATATGGCATTGGAGTTGTAGCCTTCCCATCCACTTTATACCTTTTCATCTCCGAGAAAATATATTCTCCCAGATCCTTCTGTTCCTTCAGAAGCAGTGAAGCAAACCACCTAAAGTCCCTATCAGAGAAATAGGTGTAATTGTTGGCTTTGTTTACTAGGGACCTAGAGTAAATGTACCAAAGGACCCTATGATGATCACACATGTCACTGGGCTTGAAATTTAGAGGGGCAACTAGCTCACCGGGTTTGAGAATAGTGAATATTTGGTTTGGCTCAAGTTCAGAATATATATCATCTGGGGGGCTCTCTATCCCTAACCACAAGTTAATTCTGGATGGTGAAATTAAAATCTTTTGGCCTCTCACAGTTGTGGTCATTTCTTCCTCTACTGAGGTTCGGTTAGGCTCATCTATGATTTCTAAGTTACAATAAAAATGGGTGATCACTTTAGTACAAAAAGGTAATCTAATAGATAACCAAGACATAAAGGGATCTAAATAAGGACTTAGGTCATGCTTCACTACCTCTTGAAGTAACTTCAGATCAACATAGTGTGTCTTACATACTTTCCTTCTGGAGAACTGAGTCAAGAACTTCGGAGACTCCACCAATTTGCTGACATTGAAACCTTTTGGTGGGGTAGTGATTTCTGCTTCTGATATCTTGGACTTCTTGGAAGATTGACCCTTCTCCATTTGGTCAATGATCCCAGCCATAGCCTTAGCCATATTTATGTCATATTTAGGCTTTTTGGAGGGCTTTGGAGTGAAAGAAGGGGTAGAGGAATCAGAGGGAGGAGGTGAAGGAGATTTGGCACTTTTCTCTCTTCCAGTTGAGGTACTCTTTTTAGATTGAGCCCTTGTAACAATAGGCTCTTTAATCACAACTCCTTTGGGTTTTAGTTGAGATTGAGGTTGAAGAGGAATTTTGGCTTTAGGTCTCGGAGTTAATTTTCTTTTCTTTGTTGGAGGAGAAGAAAGGAGATCAGGGTTTTGTTGTGAATCAGAGGAATCTGTGAAGTTAAGATTCTTGGTTCTAACCATCTTGAAACACAGATATTCTAGAATCTCAGAAAAACAGGGTCACGGTCGCGAGCTTAGGGCACAGAGATTTTGAACAAAATAGGAAGTTTTTGGACTTGAAATCAGTTGGGTTTTGACGGAAATGAGGCAAGGAATCGATTGAGAAAAGTTTTTGTGAGGGTGTATAGTGATTTACTCGAGGAGATTTTGTGGAAATGACCGAGTTTGCGCAAAATAAAGACCTAAAACCCGACTTTACTCGAGGCCTTACTCGAGTAATGTTCAAGTTTACTCGAGGCCTTCCTCGGGTGTTCATATAGAAAAATTCTAAAATAATTCATTTAAATTGCGTACCTGGTATGAATAATATAGTAATTATCCATAGATGTTCCCTCGATCATTTATAACCCATTTTGATCAGATTTGAGTCCTTGTTCATCAATTTGAGAATCTGAACTCCGACATTACTCGAGGCCTTACTCGAGTAAGCTTCAAGTTTACTCGAGGCTCGCCTCGGGTAACCTGCTTTTCAACTTCTGACTCTTCATTTCTTTGAAAACTGAACCGTTAGATTTAAATTTCAAGTAACTTGATCCATTACTTCCAGTTTTGTGGGCCATTACTCGAGTACATACTCGAGTAAAGTGTTACTTTACTTCAAGTTGGTCCTCGGGTATTGCTTATGTGTTAGCCATAACTTCAAGTTGGTACTCCAGTAAATGTGTCCTCTGATAATCTCTGTTTTTGTTTCCCAAAACAGAGTTTCTTTCTTCCTGCAAAACACGTTTCTATATACTCCGATGCTTAAGTTAGTAATCATCAAAACATTATCAAGTGACTTCATCTAATATTATGAAATGCTGAAATTTCTTATAACTCATTGGGATTTACCATTCCCAATTCTCTTCTAATGTATAGAAATTGATCTTTTGCAAGAGGTTTTGTGAAGATATCAGCTAGTTGAAGATGAGTAGGAATGAATATCACTTTCACATCTTTCTTTTGGACATGATCTCTGATGAAGTGATGTCTGACATCGATATGCTTGGTTCTAGAGTGTTGAACTGGATTCTTTGCCAAGCTTATCATACTAGTATTGTCACAATAGATTGGTATTTCCTTGAGATAAATACCAAGGTCTTGTAGTTGTTGTTTTAACCATATCACTTGTGCACAACAACTTGAGACTGCAACATATTCGGCTTCCGTTGACGAAAGAGACACTGTATTTTGTTTCTTGCTGAACCACGAGACAAGAGATCCTCCAAGAAATTGTCCTTGTCCACTGGTGCTCTTTCTGTCTGTCTTGTATCCTCCATGATCAGAATCTGAATATGCAACTAGATATTCACTTCTTCCTTTGGGATACCACAGACCCAATTCTGGTGTGTCAGCAAGGTATCTAAAGATTCGTTTGACCGTTTCAGCATGTGATTCCTTTGGTGCCGATTGATATCTTGCACATATGCCAACACTAAATTGGATGTCTGGTCTGCTTGCCGTGAGATAGAGTAATGATCCAATCATTCCTCTATATTTTGTGATATTGTAGTCTTTCCCTTTGACATCAGCATCAAGTAACGTTGTTGAGCTCATAGGCGTGTCCGAGCCATTTGCTTCATCCATTCCATACTTCTTCAAAAGCTCTTTTAAGTACTTTGTTTGAGATATGAAGATTCCCTTCTTTCTTTGTTTGATTTGCAAACCAAGAAAGAAATTCAATTCTCCCATCATTGACATCTCAAACTCTCCCTGCATTATCTCAGAAAATTCCTTACACAGAGATTCATTAGTAGCACCGAAAACAATATCATCAACATATATTTGAACAATTAAAATATCATCACATTTTCGATTTATAAATAATGTTGTATCAACTTTTCCTCGTACAAAACCTTGATCGATAAGAAACTTGCTGAGCCTTTCATACCAGGCTCTAGGAGCTTGTTTTAAACCATATAAAGCCTTTTTGAGTTTGAAAACATGGTCAGGTTTAGTAACATCCTCAAAACCTGGAGGTTGTTCTACATACACTTCTTCCATGATGTAACCATTTAGAAATGCACTCTTTACATCCATTTGATAGAGTTTGAATCCTTTGATGCATGCAAAGGCTAAGAGTACACGTATAGCTTCCAATCTAGCCACTGGAGCATACGTTTCTTCATAATCAATCCCTTCTTCTTGATTATAGCCTTTGGCCACCAACCTTGCCTTGTTTCTGACAATAATTGCGGATTCATCGAGTTTGTTCTTGAATACCCATTTAGTTCCAATGATCGGATGATCCTTGGGTCGGGGTACCAAATCCCAAACTTGATTTCTCTCAAATTGATTTAGTTCTTCTTGCATTGCTATAACCCAATCATTGTCTGACAGGGATTCATCAATGTTAGAAGGTTCAATCTCAGAAATGAATGCAGAAAAAACTTACTTCATTGAAAACTCTATTTCTAGTTTTGATCCCTTCATTCACATCTCCTATGACTTGATCTAAGGGATGACTTCTATTGTATTTCCAGGCTTTAGGTTGACCTAGAGATTGCTCTTCTTCCTTAGTTTCATCAACTTCTGGAATAAGAGACGTAGAAATAGATTGACCATTTTCTTGATTTAAAACAACTTCCTATTCTTCATCAATGGTTTTGTCAGAGGATTCAAATTCATCAAATACAACATGAATTGATTCTTCAACAACACAAGTTCTTTTATTGAAAATTCTGTATGCTTTACTTCGGTTAGAATATCCTAGGAAAATTCCTTCATCAGTTTTAGAATCAAATTTTCCTAAGTTATCTTTACCATTATTATGAATGAAACACTTACAACCGAAGATGTGTAGATGAGCAATGTTTGGCTTCCTTCCTTTGTATAGATCGTATGGTGTCTTTCCAAGTTTCGTTCTAATATAGGCTCTATTTGAAATATAGCATGCTGTACTCATAGCATCAGCCCAGAAAACTTGAGACATGTTCTTTTCATTTAACATTGTTCTAGCCATTTCAGTAAGTACTCTATTCTTGCGTTCCACAACTCCATTTTGTTGGGGCGTCCTTGGAGCAGAAAAATTGTGATCAATGCCATTAGTATCACAATATTTTTCAAAGGCTTGATTTTCAAATTCTCCACCATGATCGGTCCTAATACCTGCAATCGACATACCTTTCTCATTTTGCACTTTCTTGGCAAAAACAATAAATTCTTCAAAGGTCTCATCCTTTGATGATAGAAAAATAACCCATGTAAATCTGGAGAAGTCATCAACAATGACCAATGTATATAGGTTGCCACCAAGACTCTTTACTCTTGCTGGACCAACTAAATCCATATGCAATAATTGTAATGGTCTATTTGTTGAAATCTCATTTTTCAATTTGAAAGATGATTTAGTTTGTTTACCCTTTTGACATGCATCACAAATCAAATCATTTTTGAAATTTACTTTGGGTAATCCAAGAACTAAATCCTTTTTAAGTAGTTTGCCTAGTTGATGCATGTTGACATGAGCCAATCTTTTATGCCATAGCCAACTTTCATCGGCATTACTCAGAAAACAGTTTTCAGATTCATTTCTACTAATATCTAAGGTATAGCAGTTACCTTCCCTTTTTGCTCTGAGCTTAGCCTTGATATTCTTTTTATCAAGTAGTAAGTCTTTCTTGTTGACAATTAGACATTCCTCTGAATCAAATATTATCCAGTTGTCTTTATCTGCACTTTGACTTACGCTCAGCAAATTATGACACAAGCCTTCAACATAATATACATCTTTGATTTGTATGCCTTTGTCATTTTTGATTCCACCAATTCCTGCTATTTTTCCGGATTGATTTCCTCCAAATTTTACCTTTCCACCTTCCTTAGGTTGCAATGTGGTAAAACTTTCGAAATCTCCGGTCATATGTCTAGAGCATCTACTGTCTATAAACCACTTGTTATTTTTGGATGCTTTAAGACATACCTGTAATCAAATGACTAAGTCTTAGGTACCCACTTCTTTTTGGGTCCTTTTGGGTTAGTATAAATGATTTTCTGAACATATGTGCCTTTAGGTACCCATTTGTAGGTTCCTATTGTTCTTTTCTTCTTATGAATGCATGAAGAGGTATAATGACATTTTCTATTACAATAATTACAAAATGCAAAAGGATTTGATATATGCACAGAATGCTGGAAATATTTCAAGTAGGACTTACCTCCTGCTTTCTTTTTACCTTTCCTTTTATCTGATTTTGGATCATATCCAATACCAGATCGGTCATTTACAAATCGTTGTTCTTTTAAAATCACACTTAGCATCTCACTTCCTTTGGTAAACTTTTCAAGAGTTTTTGTGAGATCAGTGTTTTTCTTTTTCAACGAAGAACAATTTTCACAATTCTTTTCTGAACTTTCTTGAAGTTCAATTTCAAGAGCTTTGTTTTTCTTTTTGAAAACAATTAATTCTTTAACTACTTTGATGAATTCAGAATGTAAAGCATTATATTCAGAGAGCAATTCATCATAGGTAGGGTCAGAATCATTTACCTCTTCTTCTGTTTCTTCTTGAGCAACAAGACATATATTGGCTACTTCTTCTTCATCACTTTCTTCGTCAGAGGAACTATCTCCCCATATAGCAGATACAAAGGCCTTCTTTTTGTTAAAGAATTTTCCTTTTCTCTTTTCTTTGCTCTTTTGATTGAGTTCTGGACATTCTGATTTGATATGTCCTGGTTTCCCACATTCGTAGCAAATGATATGGTCTTTGCTGCTAGTTCCTCCTTTTTGAAAGTGTTTGAAGCCTTGACCTTTCTTGTAGAACTTTCTGAATCGTTTTATGATTAAGCCCATTTCATCATCATCAAACTCCTCATCTTCATCTTGATTTTCTTCTTTCGCTTTTAGTGCTAGACCTTTCTTTCTTTTGTCACCGATGTCGTCTAGTTCCCGTTTGAACTTTAATTTGCTTTCATATTCTGAAAGGCTTCCAAATAGAGAAGCAACTGATCTCATTGATTCTCCTTTTGCCTCTTCTATCGCAGTGACTTTGGCCTCCCACTCTTTAGAAAGAATATTCAAAATCTTTCGTACTTGGGTATTTTAATCATAGACTTTACCAAGTGCTGCAAGTTGATTAATAAGATGAGTATATCTAAGTTCGAATTCAGAAATTGACTCACCTGATTTCATTCGAAGTAGATCGAATTCAGTGATCAAGGTGTTGATTCGATTCTCCTTTATTCCCGAAGTTCCTTCATGAGCTATTTCCAGAGCTTCCCACATTTCCTTTGCTGTTGGAAGTGTGCAAATTCTGAAGTATTCATTTTGACTCAAGGAACTTTGTAACATCAGAATTGCCTTGCTGTTGAGAGTGATAAGTTTCTTGTCATTCTCATCATATTCCGCTGGCGTCTTTGGAATTTTCTGAGAATCTACAGTCTTTGTAGGTTGATAGTTTCCACTCTCAATTACATCCCATAGCCCATATTCAGTAGCCATCATGAACACTCTGAATTTTGCTTTCCAGAAAGAAAAGTGTTCTCCATTGAAACCGGGAGGTCTAGTGATGGATGCTCCGTCGGGAAGAATTCCTTCACCCATGCTTGCCATTGGATCCTTCTTAGGTTGTTATACCTTAACAAGAAGACCTACGCTCTGATACCAAATGTTAGAGCAAGCGTTTCACACAAGAGGGGGGTGAATTGGGTGATACTAAAATTTTGTTGCAAATATAAAACCTTTACGGTGAATATAAAGTAATAAAGAGTAAGGAGAAATATCACCGAAGTGTACACTGAGAGTTATACTGGTTCGACCACAACCACTTTGACCTACGTCCAGTCCTCAGAGCTCCTCTGAGAGTTTCACTATAACTTCCAAGATTCAGTGGGTTCTTGGCACCACAGTACAAGCAAGTTCCTTCACCTGGACACTCGCTCCCCCTTACAAGTTGTAATCCAATCCCAACTCAAGGTTCCACAACCTTAAGTTATCTCAATAAAAACTATTGAGTTTGAATGAAATATCTCTCTCAAAGAGTGAATAAGAATCACTGAAGCATAGAAATACAATTTCAACGAAAACAGAGTAATGAACTTGATGATACGTTCATATGTGTGCTTGGTTGTTCTTCTCTGTTTGGATGTTCCCATATATATAGATATGTTGGTGATGACCGTTGGAACATTTTCTTTCGTCCGTTGGAGAGTGCGCAGCCACTATTGACTTTTCAAGTTTTTGAAAAATATCTGTTGGCGGTGGTTGGCATTTGAACGTTTCATTTGACTTCCATCTCTTGAAGTGATTTCTTCATTGTTTATCTGTAAATAGACTAAGAATACTAATACAATGAAAGATTAATCATATAGGAAACAAATCAATGAACGTTTGAATGATTTCTAAATTTCTGGGTATGCTTACTCGAGTAGCTACTCGAGTATCCCTTGAAGTTTACTCGAGTACCTACTCGAGTATCATCGGGAAATCTTTGATTAACTGCAAGTTAATGAACAAGTATAAGATTACTCGGGTAGTGCATGGAGTAAACTAAATTTCAAACCTTTGGGAATAGTTATTTACTCGAGTACCTACTCGAGTAATGCACTCACAACTTTATGAGTTACTCGGGTACCAACTCGAGTAAACCTTCAAATAAACTTTTGGTTACTCGATGCTCTACTCCAGTAATATTGGCAGGATTTAAATGCCGAGAGCACTTACCTCATTACTCGGGTACTGACTTGAATAATGCACTCATTTTTGCATAGGTTACTCGGGTACCACCTCGAGTAACTGAGATTTTTGTGCATGACTTACCCTGGTAATGACTTGAGGTTTACCTTGAGAATATTTCTGCATACTCGGGTACTTACTCGAGGAAACTACTTAAAATACAACATTAGATACTTGCATACTAGAGTAAGAACTCGAGGAAGATGAAATAAAGAAATCAAGTTAATCGGGTATCACCTTCAAGTTTTCACTTACCTCAGGTCGTTACTCGAGTAGCTCCTCGAGTAACATTGGTAGTAGTACAAAGTGCCGAGAGCTCCATATTACAGAAACAGAGTTACTCGAGTAGCTCCTCGAGTATCATTGGAAACTTGAAGGCAACTGGAAGTTTTTCACATGGTTACTCGAGTAGCGCCTCGAGTAACATTGGCAGGCCGAGAGCAACTCCAAGTTTTTACTTGGTTACTCGAGTAGCTCCTCGAGTAACATTGGCAGGCCGAGAGCAACTTGAAAATACTTACACTATTACTCGAGTACCTACTCGAGTAACGTTGGCAGGTTACTGGAAGTTGTCTCTGGTTACTTCAAGTTTTGTCTCATTACTCGAGTAGCTCCTCGAGTAATGCTTTAGAAGATTTTCTTCTGATCAAGTTCCTCAGCATTTTCTCTTGGCCTTTCTTCATTACTCCAATGCTTACTTCAAGTGATGCTTGTTCCTGTCATTACTTAGTTCAAACTTGTTTATTAATTATTTCCTTTTCAAACCATACTTTTGTTATCATCAAAACATGAGATCTAACAGTACTCGAATAACTTAATCTATTTTTATCATATTTCACTCGAGGTGCTACTCAAGTTTGCAGGTAGTTAATGATTCATTTTAAGTGGATTACTCGAGTATGCTGGGTTATTTTTGAAGAAAAACTTCAAGTCATTACCCGAGTAAGCCATACAGAAAAATTATGTTTACTCGAGTATGTACTCGAGTAACAAGGTAATCAAACTTGATGTGCTCTCGGCCTTGAAATCCTGCAACATTACTGGAGTAAAGCATCGAGTAACCAAAAGTTTATTTGAAGGTTTACTCGAGTTGGTACCCGAGTAACCTATGAAGAAAAGAGTACATTACTCGAGTAGGTACCCGAGTAAACATACATTTCCAAAGGTTTGATATTTTGTTTATTCCATGCACTACCCGAGTAATCTCATATTTGTTTGTTGACTTGCAGTTCATCAAAGCTTTCTCGATGATACTCAAGTAAGTACTCGAGTAAACTTTAATGGATACTCGAGTAGCTACTCGAGTAGGGAAACCCAGAAATTTAGAAATCATTCAAACGTTCATTGATTTGTTTCCTATATGATTAACCTTCCATTGTATTAGTATTCTTAGCATATTTACAGATAAACAATGAAGAAATCTTTTCAAATAAGGGAAGTCAAATGTAACGTTCAAATGCCACCTACCGCCAACAGATATATTTCAAATA
The DNA here is from genome assembly GCA_963210345.1 of Inga oerstediana. NCBI lineage: Eukaryota > Viridiplantae > Streptophyta > Magnoliopsida > Fabales > Fabaceae > Inga > Inga oerstediana. The sequence continues at coordinate 60,327,263 of OY723400.1, read as the reverse complement.
CTGGAAAAGTCAATAGTGGCTGCGCACTCTCCAACGGACGAGAAGAAAATGTTCCAACGGTCTTCACCAACATATCTATATAAATGGGAACATCCAAACAGAGAAATAACAACAAGATCACACACAAACGTATCATCAAGTTCACTACTCTGTTTTACGTGGTATTTGTAACTCTGTACTTCAGTGATTCTTATTCACTCTTGAGAGAGATATTTCATTCAAACTCAATATTTGTTATTGAGATAACTTAAGGTTGTGGAACCTTGAGTTGGGATTGGATTACAACTTGTAAGGGGGAGCGAGTGTCCAGGTGAAGGAACTTGCTTGTACTGAGGTGCCAAGAACCCACTGAATCTTGGAAGTTATAGTGAAACTCTCAGAGAAGCTCTGAGGACTGGACGTAGGTCAAAGTGGTTGTGGCCAAACCAGTATAACTCCCGGTGTACACTTCGGTGATATTTCTCTTTACTCTTTACTGTTTTAATTTCACCGTTAAGTTTTATATTTCCAACGAAATTTTTAGTATCACCCAATTCGCCCCCCCTCTTGGGTGAAACACTTGCTCTAACAGTTTGGTACCACTCGACTCCTCCAACCCAAAAATCGATGTTACGTCTCTAAGCCGTTGCCTAACATCTCTACCGCTGACAAGAACAGGTGTGGCTTGCTTCCCTGAATTCTTCTTTCTCTATTGTGTTTCCTGCCCCTTTTTCTTGTTTGTAGCCAATCTTTCTTTGGATAAGACATCTGCCTCATAATGTTGCAGAGCATTGAATCTCGAGCCAGCTCCTCTTTCAGTTTCCTTACTGTTTTAACGGAACGCAAGTGACATCTTTAGATTGAGATTTGAGTGTGTTAGATCCCATATGTTTTGATGATAACAAAGATTGGATTAATAATATGAAAGGATTTGATAACAAACAAATGGATTTGAACAAAGTAGCATAGCATCACTTGGAGTCAGCACTGGAAGTAAACAACAAGTTTTAAGAAGGCTTACTCGAGTAACCACTCGGGTAACAGAAGCCATTACTCGAGTGACCACTCGAGTAAGCATGCAAAATTTCATCCAATGAGGCAATACCAAATTTTGAACGATATTACTCGAGGGACCACTAGGGTAATCTGCAAAGTTATATAGACCATTACTCGAGTAGCCAGATTTTCACAGGCATCACTCGAGTAGCCACTCGAGTAACTAGGTCTAAAATCTTCCAGTGACTCTTGGCCAAGAATTGCAGCTCATCACTTGAGTAGCCACTCAAGTAACCAATGAGAAAAGCACCATTACTCGAGGGACAACCCGAATAATCTGCAGAGTTATATGAAGTGCCACTCGAGTAACCAGATAGTAAACTCTCTGCCAAGAATTTGATGTCATTACTCTAGGGAGTAATCGAGTAATCTGCCAGGCTATTTACTAGCCACTCGAGTAAGCAGTTTACCACAGTGATCACCCGAGTAACCAATGAAGGTAAAGACATGCCCACTCGAGTAGCCACTTGAGTAATCAGGTATTTTCAAGGTTTGTAATATATCACTCCATGTCTTACCCGAGTAATTCTTAATGCAAAATGTTGATTTACTCACTGCCATATTTTTGACATGTTTACTCGAGGGACCACTCGAGTAACAAACTTGATCACTCAAGTAGCCACTCGAGTAAGGCAGTCCAGAAATTATATTTTGATTGAATATCTCTTGATTTGTTATCTATATGATTAACTCTTCATCGTATTAGTATTCTAAGTTTATCTGCAGAGAAACAATGAAAGAGTATGACAGATTTGAGAATTCAAATAAAAGTCCAAACGTTCACCTAACGCTACCTACCGCCAACGGATAGTTTTCAAATATGAAGAATAGTCAACCGTTGCTGTGCGACTCTAACGGACAAGTTTGAAATTGCTTCCAACGATCACTATAACTCATCTATATATATGGAGCATTCAAAGAGATGAAAATAAGTAGAAACGAACTAAGACCAGACATCGATCAATATACTTAGTGCTTTGTTTTCATATACTCATTCATTTGTACTTCAGTGAATATATATTTGCTCTGTGAGAGAGTTTTTCATTACAAACTCAATATTTGTTATTGAGACAACTTAAGGCAGTGGAACCTTGAGTTGGGGATTTGATTGCAACGTGTAAGGGGGAGCGAGTGTCCAGGTGTAGGAACTTGATGTGTACTGAGGTGCCAAGTGTAACCCCCTTCGCGCTTAAGGCCGAGATTTAGTTCATAAACACGTAATTGATGTAGAATTAGAGACCTTAGATGATTTTGGGACTTAAGCAAAATCAAACTTCCCAAAATCATGGCTTACAAAAACTTTTACAAAATCTGTTCATGACGGTCTCATATTCACATTTCAATACTAAATGGCCTGTACAAGTTGATTTCATTCACAAATATCAGAGTATAAGGCAAATTCCTGACACACTCGGGTTCTATTCATTGAATAAGGGATTTATAAAGGCACAAAGCCCACAATTCATTACCCTTAACTTGGGGATTACACAAAACTATACTACCAATCCCAATATACATAATTGTTTCCCAAAAATATCCAAAAGATATACATGATAACCAATAACCCAAAATATACATCTAAATCAGAGCTCTATCCGCTCTTCGTGGCCCGCTTTCCCTTTGATCCTTCTGCCCTGTCTAAAACATGGTTTTTGGGAGAGTGAGATTCTAAGGAATCCCCGTAGTAATAAATCAATCATATAATGTACAATAATAATGCATGTAAGCAAATCATTAACCACAACAAGCAACTACAACGGCAATGGTTAGTATGACACATGTCATCCCTTACAATTGCTCACGCTGAATTGCTCACGTTGCATTGCATCATAGCAATCCACACAATACATTTCACCACAGCTGGGATTCATATAATGCATTTCATACACAAGCCATACAGGCAAGATCCACACAGCCCACGGCTGGATTCACAAACGCTGCCCCACGGGTCGGATTCACAAATATCCATGTCAATTACGACGGCAGTTCAACGGCCGACCTAGAGATGACCACCGTCAATCCCTATACGACTCACGCTGACCTGCTCACGCCGTAATGGACCATGGCACACATTTCACAAATTCAACAATAAGTTATGCATGCCAAAACATCATACATAATATGAGAGAAGAGTCACTACCTTGATCCTTCCGGGCGTACTCTGGCACCGGTCTCTCCCGCCTAGGGCAAATGTCGAATCCTAGAATCATGATTAGGGACGAAGAGTTACATTCTATTCCAACACTTAATTAACTTGAAATACTTAATTTTGGTTATCATAATTGACCCTTAAGAGGCCACAAATGCCTCTAATAAAAGCCCTAAAAGGTTGGGAAACAATAGGTTAGAGATCTCCTTTCGAAAACTTAAAGTGCTGGAACACAGGGGTTGGCCGCGGCCCAAATATGGTCAGAAGGCCATGGGCCGCGGCCAGCCACCCATGGGCCGCGGCCAGAATCAGGCTAGAAAGTCTTGGGCCGCGGCCAGCCACTCATGGGCCGCGGCCAAGAAATTTCCTGACTCTTGGCTGAACTTCGAAAAACCATAACTAATTGTAGAAAAATTGAAACGAGGTGATTCTAAAGCCAAATGAAAGGTATATAAGTCCTCTTTCAAGGAAAAATATAGCCCTTCACTGGAAATCACCACACAAATACAGAATCACCAAAAACTAAACACTACTCCAAAACAGAGTTCTGTTTCAATCCCAAACTTTGGGCAACCATATCTCACAGAATACTCAACGAAATGACACAAAATATATGTCCATTTTGAAGCTTGGGATGTGAAATTTAAGACTGGAAAGTTTCATAATTTTCCAATACCATTTGGTCACTCAAAACGCTCGTCCAATCTTACTGCACAAAACAGAGCTCAAACCAGACAACTTTCCAACTTTTCCCCAGTGATTCAAATGAACCCAAAATCAATAACCAAGCTCATTCCCACACAAAATCACTCAAGGAATCTAATGGGAATGTCAAAATCACCAAAATCCTATTCCATTATCATGCTTTGGTTTTGGGTAACATTAAACACTAAAATCTCAAATTCTCCAAACTTAACAATTTCCAACCCAAACAATTCTATCTATCCAAAATGCATTCCAAACATACAAATTCCATACCAAACATATACCAAACTCTCAATGGCCCTCATTTTCGAAAATGGCCCAAGAATTCCAGAAAATCCAAGTTAACCCATTTAGCATAAAACATAGATAGATAGATAGGTCTCACTCACCTTATCAACTTTCTCAAAGGGAGTTCTTGATTCACCACCTCCCAAAATTTCGTGTGGCCACAAACCACAACCAATGGACAAACTACAACCATAGAAATGTTGCTCTTAACTCAAGGATCAACTTTAATGAAGGGAGTTTGAGCAAAGGAAGGCATTTACTTACCCAAAGATCAAGCTTTCTTCTTTCCCTTGCCTTCAACAATGGTGAACGAGAGAGAGAAGGAGAGTTTGAGTGTGAGAGAAGATGAGAAATGATGATAATTCTCCCTCCCCCATGCAGCAGCGAAATGGAGAAAGAGGAAGAAAGAGAAAATAATATTTTATCCCCCTTTTGACTTTTCTCCACAACACTCACCATATACACCTTTGCCACATGTCAACTTGCTATTGGCTTACACCAATTAAGTCACCAATTAGCTACTTTAATCTCTTCATTAGCCATTTTAATCACACATCCCATTTTCTCTTAGTTAGTAATTAATTTCTCAATTAATTACCACTCATGACCAATATTTCCATTATTCCAATTTTTCAGTAATTATGACATATTAATTTAATATTGCCATAAAACACATAATAATTCCAATTAAATTCATAATTATCCATAATAATCATAATTAACCCATAATCAAAAATTGGGATATTACACCAAGAACCCACTGAATCTTGGAGAATATAGTGAAACTCTCAGAGACGCTCTGAGAACTGGACGTAGGTCAAAGTGGTTGTGGTTGAACCAGTATAACTCCCGGTATACACTACGGTAATATTTCTCCTTACTATTAACTGTTTTTAATATTCCGTCAATTTCCTTATACGCAACGAAATTTTTGGTATCACCCAATTCACCGCCCCTCTTGGGTGAAGCGCTTGCACTAACAAAGTGCGCCCTAACCCTAGGCTTCACTTGCAGCCATGCACCGCACTCCTCCTCTACAATAACCCCTAGTACAGAAACCAAAGGTAATTTTTTGTCTTCTTTCCCATTGACGGTCATCGGAGATACAGCTGAGTTGCTCTGTTGCATCATTATGTTCATACCCTCCGCTTTCAGCTTGCAATTCTCAAATGTATGCCCATATAAACCGCATTTAAAGCATATAGCACTAAGCCCTTCATATTCAAGTGGATATACGTGATTCCTGAGCATAAACCTGGACTGCAGTTTTTTATTTAAGTCAACTTCCACACTTACTCTTGCATATTTTCCTCTCTCCACTGCTTGTTTATTATTCCCCTGATGAGCCAGAGTATTCATATCCACCTTGAGTGTTCGGCTTATCAAATTGCCAATTTCAAACATACAATCCTTTGAATACATATGTAATGGGAGTGTGGGAACCCTAATCCAAACTGCCACTTTCCTTACTTTGTTGCAGTATGGATTAAAATTGGGACTCCATCTCTGGACTGCCATGTAATGCCCCTGTATCAACCATGGTCCATCAAAGAGAAGTCTAGAGCATAAAGTGTAACCCCCTCCGTAATTATATCCGAAATACAACATTAGAGTGAAATAGAGACCAATAATAATCAAAATTCATTTACATTCCCCATCCTTAAGATAGGGTTTTCACAAATACATTTCAAAATCAAACACTTTAACCTGGTCTCACATTCACATTTCGAATACAATTACATTGCGAAGATAATTAACATTCATAATATATCAGAGTGCACAATAACAATCCCGGCAATTCCGGGTTCATATCTTCACTAAAGGTTCATGGGCACATACGCCCTTTACAATTCCTCAATGGGGATTACACAAATTCCATTCCAAATACACTTCCGCAACATATACAATTCTAAATACATCAAAATCCACTACGATTATCCCAAATAGCATGATAACCACTACCAAGTCCAATTGCCCATAAGGGATTCTCGCCGCCCCTAGTCGCTTGCTCTTTCCTCGAGCCACTTGTCCTGTCTAAAATGTTGGTAGGGGAGGGTGAGATTCTGGAGAATCCCAGTAGGAAACAGATACCACTATGCATGTAAGATAAGTGTTTAATGCATGACATGCTTGCATCACAATAACTCATGTTCACATAATGATATATCCGCATGCTCAATGTTTCAACAACATACTCATGGCCATAGCATAAATAGAAACAGAGCTTCAATCATTCATATATGTTTCACATAATCAAGCAAAGCAATAACATGCATCAATACACAAACACAAATATCAATACATGCAGGAGAGGTAAGTTCCCTACTCTTATTCTTTCCACGTATGCTCCAGCGTCGGCTACTCACGATCCAAGGGATATCAAATCATTATCAGGATAAATACCCAACCCTATAACCAAATCAAGAACATATGGTCATTCTCTTTTCCAAATACTCACTTTCATAACACTTAGATTTGGTTATCATAATTGACCCTTAAGAGGCCACAAATGCCTCTAATCAAAGCCCTAAAAGGTTGGGAAACAATAGGTTAGAGGTCTCCTTTCGAAAACACAAAGTGCTGGAACACAGGGGTGGGCCGCGGCCCGCCCTTCCTTGGTCAGAAGGCCGTGGGCTGCGGCCCACCACTCATGGGCCGCGGCCCGAAACAGGTCAGAAAGGTTTGGGCCGCGGCCAGCCACTCATGGGCCGCGGCCCAGAAATTTCCTGACTCTGGGCTGAACTTAGAAAAAACATAACTAATTCTAGAAAAATCGAAACGAGGTGACTCCAAAGCCAAATGAAAGGTATATGAGTCCTCTGTCAAGGAAAAATATATCCCTTCACTGGAAATCACCACACAAATACAAAATCACCAAAAACTAAACACTACTCCAAAACAGAGTTCTGTTTCAATCCCAAACTTTGGGCAACCATATCTCACAGAATACTCAACGAAATGACACAAAATATATGTCCATTTTGAAGCTTGGGATGTGAACTTTAAGAATGGAAAGTTTCAGAATTTTCCAATACAATTTGGTCATTCAAAATGCTCATACAAAATTACTGCACAAAACAGAGCTTAAACCAAACAGATTTCCAATAATTATTAGGGAGATCAATTAGTTCAAAGTTGTCTGATCTAAGCAGCCATTTGATTCTGTCTTTCATCATATGGAGATTTGAATTTTTCCTCAGGATTGTTACTATCAGAGCATCTCTCTACGGTTGACATAACTCCTTCAATTTCTCATTTGGTAATTGCAGAGAAGGGATTGAGCCCAATGATTGTCTCTATTCCTCTGTTAAGGCAGGGGCTAATTCTTTCTCCTCTTCAAGCCATTCTAACATTTGCTCATCAAAATTTTTCTCCATGTTTCTCGCCTCTTCTCCTAGTAATTTGGCTTTATAGGATATCTGGCTTTTTGTTTGGCACATTTCAGCTTGTATTTTCTGTTCTGGCATTTTCTTGGCCGTTTGGTGATTAACATCCTCCATTATCATTTCCTCAAAATTGCACCCAACCATCTCTACCATATTCTCCTCAGTTGATTTTCCTCCTGTTAGCATCTTCTTGATGTTTCTTCCTATCAGGTCGTCTTCCTCTGTTGATATTCATCCACCTTCGTCTGAGCTAGATTCAATATTCAGCAAAGTACTAATGTGCACTCTGTTTTTCTCTTCGGCTTTGGTCACTCTAATACGAAGTCTTGAATTTGAGTTCCATAAAAAAAGAAAAAGCCTTTAAAGAAGCCCGATTAGTCATGTCATATTGAAATATGACCCCATCATGTAACTATATAAATATATATATAAAGGAACATGCGCGTGGGAACTTATACGTTGGACTTCTGGGCCTTAAAAATTGTGATTGCGTCACAACTAATGTTATACGTTAGAAATTAAAACAATACTATTTTTTTTGTTCTTAATAAAAGAGGAGCTAATTGATTAATCTAACTAGAAAAAGAAAGTTATTTATGTTAATTAATTATAATAAATATAAATTGGTTTTCATAAAATACCATATTTCATTATGATTATCCTTGGATAACAATTCTTTAATGTGTACAATTAATAAATATATTTAGAGAAAAAAATTATAAATTCGAAGACAAATTGGATTAAGGTCTTACATTTAGGACCAAATACAATCCATGACTAGCTTTTATATTAAGGATTTGAGGTAGGACATTATATTTTCCATTGATTATAATTTTTGCATATTTAAGAGATTCTTTTTTGTGCAATCTCTATACAAATATAAAGAGTCAAATTATTTATTAAAAACCAATTTGGTTCAACCCCATTACATGCTTACAATGGTGATAATAATTGCATCATTAAGATAAGAGTATTTGATTGTTCTTTAATATATTAATAAATTTTAGCATGATAATAAAGATTACCAAAAAAAAAAGATCCCCATTTATATCTACTCCTACAATACTCATTACCGCCCCATTGATTGTTTGGAAAAAAAATCCAATTTTCCCATTAATCTCATTTGTCATTATTTTGTTTGTCTAATTCCACCCATTATCGTTGCAACCGCCCCCCCCCCCCCCCCCCCCCCCCGCAAAACACCGTCACCACCTCTGCCTCAAACAAGTCATTCTATGTTTCTAAATAACTTGTTTGGTCATTTCCTTTTCCTAAACTAAAGTATAAGATGACTGCGGCAATTATAACTAGGGGTAACTACTGCAAAGACAACCAAGGGTGGTGGCACTGAGGTTTGTCAGAGATCCCTAACGAGGAAGCATGATGGCTATAATAATTAATAAGGCAGTATGATGACTCTTATCAATTTTTTCTATGATAATTATATTAAGGATAAGATAAATTTTGTGTTATATATTAATTTAAAGTAAATATTAAAAAATAACCTAATGTACCCCTCTTAATTTTTTTTTTTTGGATGAATTCAAATGCATTAATAATTGAAAAGCTTTCACATCATATGTCCAATATCTCACAATAATACAAGTTCAGTGAATGTAAAAGCCCACCGTCTAAGTTATTGAATGCGATAATACCATTAAACATAAAATGACTAAGAAAGCTGATATCTTGATATACAATATTTGTAGACTTAGATTTCGCTCCTTTTGGAGGAAGGAACTGTTTTTTCAAGCCAAAAACTTTCAGTTGCTCCTTTGTTGAGTGACTGAAAAAAGGAGATGCAGTGATCCAATTCAAGAATGCTCTGAAACATAATAAACCAAAGGAAGTCTCAAATGAGATGTTTCTCCATTTAAAAAATTGTAGTGACTCTCCCTGGTAGCATATCCATACTTTACAACAAGACATCAGATTTTCCTTTTATTTCTGTAATTAATATTGCATTACCATTCTATTGTATCGCATTGCATTACAAGATGTAATATGATTGAACCAAATGGGACTTAAGTTTTTTTTTTTTGGATTATCTTGTGAAATTTAAGAGTTAAGATTATTGATTCTAAAGTTTTACCACGGATAAATAATATAATTGTTAAAATTCGTGAACGAGCAGGAAGAGATTTAAAAATAAATTATTTTTCATTCCTTGAGAATAAAAATAAAAATTACTGGAGAAGCTGTGATAAGTCTTATTTAGTTTTATACAAGTTAGTTTTAAGTTTAATAGAAAAATACTTTGTTTTAAAAATATGTCAAATTGAATTTCACCCCAACTTAGCGCATATATATTTTGTTTGTGAAACATTAATTAAATGTGTAAGTCTATTTAGTCAGAAGTTGACTCTCTAACGACTATCGTGAAAATTTTTAAGCATTCAAAATTTTAAATTTATTTTTTAACTTAACATGATGTAAAAATAACGCATAATTATTGAGAATTTATAATTCTATAAAACCTTAATTTAAATCCTAATATCATTTCTCCATTAAAAAAAAATATTTGGATGAATGTAATTATATTAATAAAAAAATTAATTTGTTACTTTTATTAATTTTTCAATTTTTTAAAGAATTGGGCCTGAGCCAAAATAAGGGCCTTGGTGGGAAGCCTACAGACCCAGTTTGAGTTTATTGTCCATCTTATTTTACCCGGTCTTTAGGCGCCCTTAATTCTATTTTTGCCTTCAATTTAGACACCCCTAATTAACTGCAAGAAAGGGGGAAAACATATCTTTATATTATATAGAGTAGTTATATAAGCATGCATTATTCTAATTTTACATAAATATTCATAAATCTAAACACAGTAGCTAATTATTATTATTACTTTTTTTTGCCTTCTGTAGCTAATAAGTTTATATATTTGATAACAGCTGTGTGAGAAAAAGCCACCAATTGGAGATCTGGACAGGTTTTGATACTTTGCCCTAAAAGAAAACGAGATCCTTTTTTCTTTTATGGGCTGTTGGATCAAGATATCAATGGTCTAAATTTAATATATTATAAAAATATTATTATAATATATTAAATTTGGACCATTGAAATCTTGACCAACTGCCCCTAGGAGAGAAAAAGACCTCCTTTTCTTTTAGGACAAAAGACAGAAACCGAGTCCATAGAATGATGTCCTATGTCTGATACAGTAGTTCTGCCAAATCAAACACCATATCTTTATATTTCAAATATTGTCCTCTAATAATGTCATTTCTTTTTTCATTTGCTCACCTTTTCAATATTCGCATAATCTTTTCTTGCCAACAATATTCGCATAATCATTACATATCTATATGTACTACGACCCAATACCATGGGCCTGAAATTAATGTCTAATTTGTTACATGTCGTAGGTAATAAAAAAGTATGGTACTATGGATATGTGTTAATCTTAATGAAAGGGATATTGACACCAAGTCTCAAATTTGAATATACTTGCTTGGCAAAAAGAAAATGAATATAAGTAAATATAAAAAAGGTTTTTAGGAGAGTTATTCTCAATTAAATTTGACAATGTTTAAATATGAGTTGGTCAAATAGCTATATATATATATATATATATATAAAGAGCATGGTATTAAAATCCAACTTGGATCAGCTTGGTGGACCAATGATTAAAAAAATAGATTAAATTTGTATTTGCATAATTCTGTTATTTAATTATATATAAATTTTAGTTAAAACAAAAAATTTAGTAGAGTTGATTCTAAAAACTCATCATGGTCATGGATATTCAAGACTCAAAGAATGCTTATAAAAATTTTTATGGATCACCCGTTAACAAAGTTCTCGTATCGACAGCGGAAGTTGAATACACGACTTTATAAATTATGAGCTAACTCCTTATCAAGAGAATCAACCTTTGTTAGCTATAAATCGATTTCACTTATATAAAACATGTTTATGTAATCCAAAGCTAATTAATTATCGGGAGGATTTAATTAGTTTTTATAGTTTTAATTTTATTATAACTTAATCTCTATAGCGTTAATTCATCCAACTCAATTTCTTAAGTTTCTGCAAAACGTATTTGTTAGACGCAAGTAAGCAACACATAACTCAAATTCATACACCATTTTCTTAAATTTATACACAAACACACTCAAAATCATATTTGTATATGCCCAATTCAAAGTAAAACACCAAAATAAGCACTAGGCAATTCTTTAAAAACACTAGGCATACCAACAAATATTTAATATGAACGTATAGTTATAACTATAAGTAATCTAATTTAATTTAAAATCAGGAATAATAAACTAAAACAATTCAAGCTTTTAAAAATAGAAAATGAAAAATAAAAATGAAGCAAGACTTTTCTGCTTCTATAACAACCTCGCTCATTTGTACTATTGCAGTCAACAAGACTAACTGCCAAAGTACTCAAACGGAATCAAACCAGGCCAAAAACGCGGAATAAAGTTTATTTTTTTATATTTTCTTACCAAAACCATTTTTTTTTTGAAAAAAATTGCTTAAAAAATCCTTTATGGAGAATCACTCTTAGATCCTAAATAAGGAATATATTATCAGAAAGGTCCCTATTCACAACTCTTCTACATGTATTAAGTATTAACAACTTATTGAGTGTGTTTTACAACCTCGAAGGATCTTTTTGATAATATGTTTTTTACTTGGGACCTAAAAGTGATTCTCTCTAAAATTTATTGCTTAAAAGTATCTAAGACACATGTCACTCAGGGGGCGCATCTCATCCTCAATAGATGTAAGTCGTCTTTTACTACGCACAACATAAGTTCATCTTTGACTATGCACAACATAGCTTCATGTAAGTAAATATTTTCCGTTTTGCACATAATTTAAAAAGAGTTACACCCCAATTTTTAAAAAAATTCTAGATGTTTTTTAACAATAAATTTTATAATAAGAAAATTTTCAACAATTTTTCCTATGTTTATTTTTGTTTTATTCCAATGTATATATAAAAAAATGTTTTTTTTTAAAAAAATCTTTGAGAAGCTACATTTTCTCTGTATTGCACACAATAGCTGTCTCGGTATTTCTTCAATAATTATATTGGGTGAGTTTTATCAATTGGACTCACTAATTTTTGAATTTAACCTAAATTAACCAAATTAAATACTCTCTCATATCCTTCTCATTATATGATATAAAAACTTAATGTATGTCTCATAATATAACATATTTTCTAGAAAGTATTAAAATTTTTGTGGTACGCTAATTAATTATCTATAAAACTTTGTCTAACTTCTCTAACAAGTTCTAACTAAAAAAAATCATCTCTCTCCTTTTCTTTCCGGCTTCATCTGTTTTTTTTTCTCACCCGATTCATCGGAACTTTGCTCCGACTATATCCAGATCCGACCCGTGTCGCGTACCTGGCTATGGTGGGAGAGTCTCCCAATAGGAATTTTCTGCATACACAATGTTCAAACCCGAGACCTTGCTTAAGCGGAACCAAACCGCTTACCACTTGGATCAACTCCCATTGATCCAAAAAAAAAAAAAACAGAGAAGGAATATCAAATTTCACTTATATCTCTAGTGCTGATATATTTATTTTCATAAAAAATATCTCATAACCAAAAAAAAAAAAAAACTCAATCAATAACCATATTTATAACAAAACTTGATTCTGTTATGAAAGATTCCAGCATGTTGTAACCACACCAGAATGGCCACTCTCTCTCTCTCTCATAACAAACTCACACAGTCTCTCTCTCTCTCTCTCTCTCTGACATGATGCTTCTGTGAGAAGCGCGTATATAGCTTCCAATCTCTCTTCAATTTACAAGTTTTCTTTCTTCTTCTTCCTCCATATTCCCTTCTGCTGAAATCCATTTTCTTCAAACATGGATGATGCAGAAGAGAATGGGTTCTGTGTTACTTTTGATGATTTCTGTGATCTTAACAATAATACTAATAACGATAATAATGGAGGAAGTATCAGAAGAAGCATGATCAGAAAGAGGAGATATGGTGACAATAATAATAATAATACTAATACTAATGATAATATGAACAACAACCAAGTAGAAGAAGAAGAAAATGAAGATGTAATATTCAAATCCAAGAACCTCAAGACTGAGAGAAAGAGGAGAGAGAAGCTCAGTAGCAGACTTTTATTGCTTCGATCTTTAGTCCCAAACATCACAAATGCAAACACCCAAAACCCTAAATTCTTTCTTCTCTCTATGATTCGGTAATTATTTATTTATTTATTTATGATTCTGATGAGTTTTTGGTTTTGCGTTTTGGTCTCAGATGACCAGAGCCTGCATAATTGATGATGCTATAACCTACATCAACAACATGCAAACCCAGGTGGAGACTCTCACTCAGGAGCTTCAAGCAATAGAGGCGAAGTCGAATCCTCCGCCGCCACCACCGAGAGCCGCCACCGATCAGCCGAAGGTGGAGAGAAGAAGAGATGAATCAGAGGAGGAAGAAGAGGAGGAGGAGATGATGAAGAAATGTGGGATTCAGGTTAATTATTAATTATGTGCAGAATTTCACAAGCTTCTGATTACGGAAAATTCTTCATTAAATTAAATCATGAGATTTCAGAGTAATGCTTGCGTGATGTGTTTTTTTTTTTTTTGGTGTGTGTAGGTAGAAGTGAAAGTGAGAGAGATTGGTGTGAACAAGCTGTGGATGAAGATGATCATTGAGAAGAAAAGTGGAAGAATAATGAAACTTATTGAAGCCATTAATTCCTTTGGCATTGATCTGCTAGACACTAATGTCACCACCACTAAAGGAGCTTTGCTCGTTACAACCTCCATTCAGGTCCAGTTATTCCCATTTTCATATATACTTATATATATATATATATGATATATCAGAAACTGATTTTATGTGAGATGATTGTGCAGGGGAAGAATGGTGAAAGGCTTGGAGCAGAGGAAACCCAAGAGTTGATGCTTGATATTGTTAGGGCTTTATAGATTTATTGAGTTTCCATTGATTTTTTTTTTTTATTTAGGTTTTCTTTTTGGGTTTGAATTATAAGTAGAATTACAGAGGAATTAGTAGCATACATACCAGTTTTGAATGAGACAGAAATTTATATGAGAAAATGTCAGAATACATAATCAGATCATATATATAGCAGTATGATTAACAGTACAATCTTTTCCAGCAAGAGTTATATATATATATATATATATATGGTAAGAGTGTAGAGAGAATAGAATACAAAGGAGGTAACATTACTTGAAGATCAGATGAAAAACAACAAACAAAATTGCAGGAAGATTTTTGCTTTCCTCTTAAACTGTTTTTTCTTCCCTTAAGCACTCAGCAACTCTAATTAGATGTGTATTCACTTTACTCCACGAAATTATTATAAAGAAGCCAAAGGGAAAAAAAGAAAGATGTAGAAATAAGACAAAACAATGCTTTGAAGTGAACAGACTAAGTTTTTATCTCTGATCTTGAAATCCAATGCTCTTTCTTCTGAAGGAAATAATGCCTGCATTAATGTCACATTCAAGAAACAGAGTTTTAGAAGCTATAATTCAGATTAATTGCAGAAATGAGACCAAACAAAAGTAAAGTAACAGCTTAAAGGCACTGTTTGGCAACCAGGAAAATTAGAAGGAAGGTTTCTAACCAAAACCCAGAATTGAAAGCGTAACTCACTAGCATAAAAATTCAAAACAAACAGGGAAGACAAAAGTAACCCAGGAGCCTTATGCACTGTTTGGCAGCCAGGAAATTGCCCAAGTTCAACACAAACCCAGAAAGGAAAATCTTACTGGCCTAAAAATTGAAAACAAACACAGAGAAAAAGAAAATGTAATCCAGTAGCCTAGGCACTGTTTGGCAGCCACGAAAAAACATGGCCCACTAGCCTAAAACTTCAAAACAAACACAGAGAGAAGGAAAAAATAACCAAGTAGCCAAAGTCAGTGTTTCGCAATCAGGAAAAGACACAAAATGAGAAGGAATTAAAATCTCTAACCAAAACCCAGAACTGAAAACTTAGCTCACTAGCCTAAAAAATTCAAAACAAGCACAGAGAGACGGAAAAAGTAACCCAGTAACCTAGGCACTGTTTGGCAACTAGGAAAATGCACAAGTCCAACATCAAAACAAGCCATAGTCACAAACCTAAAAAATTGAAAACAAACAGAGAGAGAGAGAGAGAGAGAAGGACAGAATTGTACCTTGAGATCTACAAATAGGGGGATCTTCAAATAGTGAGAAAGAGAATTGCTTATGAGCGAGGCCAATATCAAAGAGAATGAGACCAGACGAAGGGTCATTTACGATAATATCCTTGACAGGAAGCCATAAGAAAAGTTCTTCTTGTGAAAGACCTTGTAAGCCCTTAAGCTGTCCGAAGCTAAGGTTGGCTCTCACTACACTCTCAAAGAACACTCTGTTCTCAAACTTTGCCATGCATGGTCGATCCAGATGAACCTCTAAACGCCCCGTCTCGTCGAATTTGTACGACTTTACGCTCTCTGGGAACAACCCAGGTGGTAGGCCATAGCTTTGAAGAAGCTCATGCATCGATGAAGAAGAAGAAGAAGAAGAAGTAGAAGAAGAAGAAATTGTGAGAGGAAGAAGAAGAAGAAGAAGAATGAAGGTGAGAAATAAAGATCTGGGTTTTGCAGGCATGGTGATGAAGAAGAGGAGGAGGAAGAAGGGTTCGATGAGAGAGAGAGAGGTGATTGAGGTTTAAAGTGAGGTTTTTGATTGGCTTTAAGGTTTCGAAGTTTGAATACTGTGTGAGCGTCCTGTAACTCAAAAAAGTGCGAAACAGAGCGGATTGTAGGTAACATTTCAAGGTTCTTGGCTGGCATGAAGGCGTACGAAATGACCAAATCACCCTTGCATGTTGGGGAATCTCAAGGAAGAATGATTAATTAAGCTTAAACAATGCAACATGGTTCTTGACTACAACTTTAGGTTATACCGGTTCTAAGCGCTTGATATAATTGAATTACGTGATTTAATTATATATTTAAAATTAATTAAAAATAATAAATATATCTTAAAATAAATGGTGTTATTCAAAAATTCCCTTATTTATAAAATTCAATTATGAGAGAGAAATAGACTAAATATAAATATCATTAACCCTTTAATTAATACAATATATATAATTAATGAGGGATATAAATGATAAAAGCTCATTAAATATTAAGATAACTAAGTTATCGGATTCTTATAAAAATGATCAAGATAATTATATTTTTAGGCTCTTATAAAAAGAGGAGGGAGTATCTATTTATATAAAGATTGAGTTAAATCCTATTGATTACACAGTTTTTTATAAACTAAGTGGGTTATACAAAATAATGAAGTTACAATGTTCATAAATCATTAACAATATAATTTATTGTTAGTATTTTATCAGTTTACGTTATTAATTTTCTTTGGTATAAGTGAATTATTACTACTATTATTATTATAAATAACATTTTCAAAAATAAATAAATAAATTTCTATAGACCATGCTTACATTAAGTTCTTTATATTCATTATATCAAGTTTTTCAATAACATATAGTCATGTGTTATTTTTTATGTGAGTTTGTAGTTAAATGATAATATTAAAAAAAAAAAAGATACATGGCCACATGTGATTGGAGAATTTGACATAATATTGTTCATACATAAAAATAAGAGTAAAATACTCTAACCTCCCTTGCGTTTTGCCTTAATTACACAGACCTCCCCTCTATTTTGAAAACATACACTTAAGTCCAAACCATTAACTCCGTTAAGTATTTTTATTTTTAATTAAAATTTATATTAAAATAAATTTTATTTACTAATTTATCTTTCATCGTTACTAATTCTTAATTTTGACTAAAATTGTTTAAGTAATTTAAGAGTTTCTTTTTCTTTTTCTTAACTTATTTTTTACTTTTGAAAATAGTTATATGTTAAACTTTTTTGCATATTAAGATAAATACTTAATTAATTTAATTAATGTAGACATAGAAAACTTAATTAAAATATGATTAATCCTCATAATAGATGCATACTAAAATAAACATGTTTATAAATTTTTGTGCAAAAAATGTATTTAAAAAATTAAAATTTAAAATTAATATAAATCATATACTGGATCAAATTTACATTTTTAATAACATATTGTGAATAAAACATATTTCTTTCTTTTTCTTTTTGCCTTTCATTTGAATGGCATATTTTGCAATCATTTAAAAGAATACTAAATAAATAAGTTTCAATAAATATGATATAAATTTAAAAATTTTATAATATAATAAAAATTAAAAAATTTTATAATATATTGGAAATTTTGAACATACATGTATTAGAACTATTTTTGTATATAAAAATTTATTTTTAGGCAAATATAAATGTTTATTCATTTGTTGAAAAAGGGGTATTTTGGTCAAAGTAAATGTTTAATAGTCAAATTTAACGGTCAACTAACGGTTGGGTGGATGGAAATGGAATATTAAATACGTAAGGGAGGTTTCTGTAACTTGCATTTTAATTTCAAGGGAGGTCTATATGTGTTTTCAAAATAGAGGGGAGGTTTGTGTAATTTAGGTAAAACAGAGGGGTAGTCAATGTATTTTACTCTAAAAATAAAGAATACACTTTATTTTTGTCTAATTTTTTAATATTTCATTGTAGTTCCTAATTTCAATTTTTTTTTATATATATTACTCTATGTCTTTGAGTGTATGATTTCTTAAATTTATACTCATTATTTTTTAAAAAAAATATTTCCTTTTGGTATGTAATAGATTAATGATTGTAAGCGAGCTAAATTGTTGAAGGAATTACATTTAAAATACACCATAAAAATTAAAATAAAGTTCCGTAATTAAATTTGACTTCACTTCAACGTAAGTGTGGATTTTTACTTTTTCGTATTACCAGCTAATATTTTTCTTTAAATAATGAAAGAATCTAACCGTAGAATAAGACAAAGCAATTTGAATATCTAAAGTTGGGAGAAAAAAGTAAACTAGGTAGTATTTTAATAGATTAATTATGAAATTGGAAAACAACTTTGGCTTTACGATTTGTGATTATGATTTTATTTTAAGAAACAGAAGATTTGAATGTGCTTTGATATTGTCTTTTGGCGCTTTCGCCTTAAGCTGCTTCACTATGATTGCGCTGCTTTTATGCTCTTTCCAACATGAAGCTAAACCCTATGTGATGTTGTGTCGAAATTTCAAGACACCAATTATTATTTTCATTTTCCTGACTTTTATTTAAAAAAAAGTGAATTAGATTTTGAAGACTCACGGCAAAATTCACATCTCAAATAACTGAAGAGAGTATTTTCTTTCATATAGAAAAAAAAGAGTTCGAGTGAATTGGATAAATTGAGTTTCATATCTCAAATAGTAACTTAGTAAAGTGTTTATAGATTACACGTCAACAAAATTCTCATGTTACTTGTGGGAATGAACACTTGCTCTTGGATGAACTTTTGTTCTTTTATTTGTTTTATTTTTTTAAAATTCTTGTATTACGTAAAGAAAATCTAGATCTAAACCTAGTATTTTTTTAGTGGAATCCGTACCTCTATGTACAAGCTAATACAAACCAAACTTTTTTTAATTAAAAGGGTAGATGTTAGTGACTTGAGGTTATAAACGAAATCAAACATGTAACATTTTATTTAGATGGAAAGGTCACTCACAAGGCTACAAAGTCGTTGATTAATATCGCCACCACCACTAACTTAAGTCTCACTCTTCAACGCTTGAGCTAGACGACTTACATGGTTACAAGAGTTATGAAATCTCATTCATAGTGTAAATTACATTATGAACAAAATCTTACATTAAGACTAGAGGTAGTATCTGACATGAGAAGAAGAAAGAATATAATTGAGGTTAAATAAAAGGTGTTGTGGAACCAGTTTCTTTACTAAGCAAACAGTTTAGTAGGAAGAACTCATCATATCTAAACCATTCATACATCAAATATGGGCGGTTGAAATTTGAGATTTTTAAAAGTCTACATTTTTAAAAAAATTATTGATGGATATAAAATTTAAAATAAAGATAATCTCTTAATTATTAATTTTTCAAAAAGAATGTTTTTTATTTAAAAAATTATTATCATTTAAAAAAACTCAAATCTAAACCCTAATAACTCTCCCTCCTAAAACAAAAACAATTGCTAAGCAAAGAAACTTGCTCCTTGCGTATCCTATAATGCCAACACAAGCATTCATTGATTTCTTTATTAACCATGAATTTTGTGCAAGTTGATGATACTGATTGATTTTTTTTTTAAAAAAGCATTCATTTAATTTATTTTTTTAATTTCTTTCAATTTAACCACTAATTTTTATAATTATTCAAATTAGTTAGATAAAAATGAAACTAATGGATATAAATCAAATTTAAATTAAATTAGTTAAATGATAAAAGAAAAATACTAAAGGACGTAAAATGGACTAATATTTATTAAATTAAATATCATACCATGTTTAATAGTCTTTCCAATCCTAAACATAGGAGCCAAATAATTAATTTATAAATATTGAAAAAATCAATTAATTAAGTTTATTATTTGTAATAAATATGTGTTAGTCTCCCTATTCCTTAAAGTACTCTTTTTAATTATTACCAACAACCCTCCTTTAACATATGCAATAATTTATGAATACATAAATTTAGAAAACAAAGTGGATTGATATCTTATATTTAAAATCAAAAGGGTTAATATAATCTTTGACCCCTTAAATTTATCTTTATTTTAGTTTGATCCTTTAAATTTCAAATTAGAGGTTTTAGTCCCTCAAGTTTCATTTCATTTAAAATATTGGTCTCTATTACTCAATAAAAACTTGAACCTTTTGGTCCCTACATGGACCAAAATCAAAATGAGGGTAAACTTAGAGGATCAAAGATTATATCAACCAAAATCAAAATATACCTTTCATCTAGTTCGCTCTTATATTTAGGATAGAAAGGAGTATGATTGAAGAGTTTTTAATTTTAAAAAATAGAATAGGAAGATTGAAGCTGGAATAAGAGAACAAATGGAATTGTGTTTTAAAAGCATGTTTGGCTTGTAGAGGGAGAGAAAGGAGAGAGGAAAAGGGGAAGGGAGAGAGGAGGGACAAGGGTAAAATGGAAAGAAATTCGTTTTAGTAGGGACAAATTGGTCCAAATAATTTTATTTCAAGTAACTATACGTAATTTCATTAAATGCTTTCCCATTTCCAATGTTAATAGAAAAATCAATCACGGAGAGCACTTCGCCTATGAGTATACAATAGGAACACCAGAGAAGGATTTGGATCACCAAGAAGGAGGCGAGGTTCTCGAGATTCTGGAGACTGATAGTGATAGGACTGGTATAAGTGTAACGCATCAAATTTCGATTAAGGGCTAATGATAATTATTGAGGATAATTATCGGATTAAAGTAGAATTAATGTATATTGGTGACAATATTAATTTATATGTCATAATTGATGGAAAATTTAAAGAATGGAATTATTGGCTTTAAGTTGGTGATTAATGGGGAAATTAATTACTAACTAAGGAGAAATGAGATATGTAGCCAATGGGTTAATGGAATTGGTTAGTATAACTAAGTGGATGATTAATTAGGAGGAGATTGTATGAGAGAGTGACATGTGGCAAGCTTACTTGATGGTGGAGTGTTTGGAGAAGTCAAGGGCATGGTGCAATGATTTTTCTCTCTCCCTCTTCCCTTGCATTCAGCTGAATGGAGTATGGGAGTCAAAGAATGATTATTCCATCTCCCTCCATACACTCAATCTCTCATTGTCTCTCTCTCCCTCTCTCTTATGCGTATGAAACAAGGGAAGGCAGAATTTTTGCCCTCAACTTCATCTTCATCATCACTCTTCATCTCTCCTCTCCCTCTCTCATGCGTGCTTCCATGGCTGCCCAAGAAGGAGGAAGAACTTGGTTAAATAGGTGAGCCATTTGACCCTTCTAATGACCTCTAATGGAAAAACTCCCTCTTCAATTTTGTTCCTTGTGTTGAGAGTTTCAATTCTATGGTTTTAGATTTGCCATTGGTGATGATTTGAGCTCTCAAGGAAATATAGAGTTTGGAGAATCAAAGAACTCCTTGAAGAAAGTTAAAGAGGTGAGTGAGTTGAGCATTTTGATATAAGTTTTGTGGTCATTTGGCTAAGTTGAAATTTCTGGGAATTTAGCCCTATTTTTGAAAATTAGGGTCTTGTGGTGTTTGAGTTGTTGTTGTCATGGATATGATGCTTTGAGATGTATCTTGGATAGATAGAAATTGATTGAAGCTTAAATGCCAAGTTTGACAATTTTGGGATTTTGTTGAACATAGGCCAAAAACAGAACATATAGATGGAATGAGAATTTGGTTATTTTGATGTTTCCATTGTGTTCCTTGTGGAAAATAGTATGGGAGAAGTGTTGAATATGAATTTTGAACCATTGGAAACTTAGTTTTAAAAGTGGCAAGTTTTGGTTAGTGAAAAGCTCTGTTCTGGCAGTGGATTTGCATGGACGTTTTAAAATAGTAAATGATGTTTGAAAATTATGAAACTTTCCAGTCTTAAAGTTCACATCTCATGCTTCACAATGGATATATGTTTTGTGTCATTTCAATTTTTGGGCTAGGAGTTATGACTGTCCAAAGTTTGATGTTAAATCTGGGAACAATTCTGGAACAGTGTGGACTTTTCTTGAAATCTGTATTTTTGTGGTGATTTTCAGTAATGACCCATATTTTTCCTATGAAGAGGACTTAAATAAATTTCATTTGGCTTTGGAATCACCTCATTTCGATTTTTTTAGAATTAGTTATGATTTTTCTAAGTTCAGCCAAGAAACAGAATTTTCCTGGCCGCAGCCAGAAAATTCTTGGCTGCAGCCAGAAACTTTCTGTGCTGTTTCTAGCTGTAGCCAGAGGTTTCTTGGCTGCAGCCAACCCCTTTTTTCAGCACCTTGTAATTTTGAAAAGTGATTTCCAACCTACTACTTCCCAATCCTCTTAGGCGATTGTTAGAGACTTTCATAGCTACTTAAGGGACTTTAATGATAACCAAAACTAAGTGTTTTGAAGTCATTTGAGTATTGGAATAAGTAATAACCTATCGTCCTTAATGATTATTGGATTTGATATTTTCCCGGAACATAGAAGGCATACGCCTGAACAAGAACGAAAAGAACAACGTAGTGACACTTTATCCTATATCATGTATATTGCATTGCTTGTTTGCATTAGTCATTGAATACAGTTACAGTAAAAGGACGTGGTGAAAGCCCGACCTTGATTTTAGATACTGTGAGTGTAACACCCCAATTTTCGATTAAAGGCTAATGGTAATTATTGAGGATAATTATCGAATTAAAGTGGAATAATTATGGGTTTGGTGGCTATATTTATTAATTTGCCAGAATTGTTGGGAAAATTGAAAGAATGGCTCTAAATTAGTGATTAATGGAAGAGATTAATTACTAAGTAAGAGGAAATGAGATGTGAAATTAAAATGGCTAATGGAGGGATTAGAGTAACTAATTTGGTTACTTACTTTATGAGGACCAATAAGAAGTGGACACTTGTCAAGATGAAGTCAAGAGAGAGGGCTTTGGAAAAGTCAAATAGGCTTTGTTTAATATTTTCTTCTCTCTCCCTCCCTATTTTTTGAAATTAAAGGGTATGGGGGCATGTGAAGTGTCATCATTCTCTTCTTCAACCTCTCTTCTCTCCATCTCTCTCACGTTCTCTCTCTTGTGCAGCCATTGTTGGCCAAGAAAGAGAAAGTGAAAGCTTGCATTTAAGGTGAGTAAATGACCTCTAATGCCAAAACTTCCTTCTATAAAGTTGTTCCTTGAGTTGAGAGCTTCAATTTGATGGTTGTAGTTTCTCCATTGGTGGTGATTTGAGGAATCACAAAAATGTACAAGTTGGAGAATCATGAAGTGCCTTTGGGAAAGTTGTTGAGGTAAGTGAAAGCTTCATTTTCATATAAGTTTTGTGGCCACTTGTTGGGCCTTGAATTTCTGGAATTTTAGCCCTAATTTTTGTGATTTAGGGTCATGGGGAGTATGGTATGTTGTTATTATGGAAATGGTGCCTTATTTAGTGTTTTGAATTGATAGAATTGCATTAAAGCTTAAAAGTGAAGTTTAGCCCCTTTTGTGTTGGTTTCGTGCTTTGGTCAAAACAGGGCATGTTGATGGGTTGTGATTTTGGTCATTTTGAGGTTACAATTGTGTTCCTTGTGGAAAATTGTATGGGAATAGGTTTGGTTATTGATTTTGGAGTCATTGAACACTTTGGTAGAAAATTGGAAAATCTGTCCCTTGGAACTCTGTTTTGGGCAGTTTATTTGTGTGGACGTTTTGAATGACCAAATGATTTCAGAAAATTGTGAAACTTTCCAGTCTTAAAGTTCACATCCCAAGCTTGAAAATGGACATATATTTTGTGTCATTTCGTTTAGTATTCTGTGAGATATAGTTGTCTAAAGTTTGAGATTGAAACAGAACTTTGTTTTGGGGTAGTGTGGAGTTTTGTGTGATTCTGGAATTTTGTGGTGATTTCCAGTAATGGTGCATATTTTTCACTGGAAATCACCACAAAATTCCAACATTTTAGCTAGGGGCGGTGAGAATCCCTTATGAGCATTGGGATTTGGTAGTTGGTTATCATTTTTATTTGGGATAATGGTAGTTGATTTGGATGTATTTGGAGTTGTACATGTTAAGATGGATATATGGTTGTATATGTTGTAGAGGTGTATTTGGATATGTATTTGAATTGAAATTTGTGTAATCCCCATTTGAGAAATTGTAAAGGGCGTATATGCCCTATGAATCTTTAGTGAAGGTATGAATCTGGGTTTGCTGGTATTATTATTGTGCACTCTGATATATTATGAATGTTAATTATCTTCGCAATATAATTGTATTCGAAATGTGAATGTGAGACTAGGTTAAAGTATTTGTTAAAGAAATTCGTGAAAATCCTATCTTAAGGATGGGGAATGTAAATGAATTTTGATTATTATTGGTCTCTATTTCACTCTAATGTTGTATTTCGGATATAATTACGGAGGGGGGTTACATTTTTGGTATCAGAGCTGTATTGATATTTGTTTTTGTATATTGATGCATGTTATTGTTTTGCTTGATTATGTGAAACTTATATGAATGATTGAAGCTCTGTTTCTATTTATGCTATGGCCATGAGTATGTTGTTGAAACATTGAGCATGCGGATATATCATTATGTGAGCACGAGTTATTGTGATGCAAGTATGTCATGCATTAAACACTTATCTTGCATGCATATTGGTATCTGTTTCCTACTGGGATTCTCTAGAATCTCACCCTCCCCTACCAACATTTTAGATAGGACAAGTGGCTCGAGGAAGGAGCAAGTGACTAGGGGCGGCGAGGATCCCTTATGGCCATTGGGATTTAGTAGTTGGTTATCATTTCTATTTGGGATAATGGTAGTTGATTTGGATGTATTTGGAGTTGTACATGTTAAGATGGATATATGGTTGTATATGTTATGGAGGTGTATTTAGATATGTATTTGGATTGAAATTTGTGTAATCCCCATTTGAGAAATTGTAAAGGGCGTATATGCCCTATGAATCTTTAGTGAAGGTATGAATCCGGGTTTGCCGGTATTATTATTGTGCACTCTGGTATATTATGAATGTTAATTATCTTCGCAATATAATTGTATTCAAAATGTGAATGTGAGACCAGGTTAAAGTATTTGTTAAAGAAATTTGTGAAAACCCTATCTTAAGGATGGGGAATGTAAATGAATTTTGATTATTATTGGTCTCTATTTCACTCTAATGTTATATTTCGGATATAATTACGGAGGGGGGTTATAGTGAGGGGACATGGCGAAAGCCCAGACTCGAATACAGATAAAGTGAAGGGGCGTGGCGTAAGCCTGACCTCGTATATAGTGAAGGGAACGTGGCGAAAGCCCGGTCTCGAATATTGATTGCTGCATTGTGATATATGTTTACTTGCTTTGTATATATGCATCATATACTAAGCTGTTGCTACTGAGATTCTCTAGAATCTCATTCTTTCCAAATAACATTTTTAGATAGGGCAAGTGGATCGAAGAGCAAGCAAGTGGCAATAGACGATTAGGACTGCCGGCGGTAGTCTTAGTTAGATATTTTGGTTTTATACTAAACTGGTTATCATTTTGGACAAATGTATATTTTGAATAGATTTATAGTATTATAGTTTTGTGTAATCCCCGGTATGGATATTGAGATAGGCAATGATGCCTTGTATAAACTGTTGGATTAATGTTATTATCCCGGGTAAACGTCGGGAATTGTGCTGATACTCTGATATTATATATGTGACAAATTGAATAAGCCTATTGATTTTATAAATGAATGAACGGAGATCTATTTGTACAAGTGTTTTAAAAAATTTTTATTTACTCCGGATCTCTTATTCAATTATTAAACGCGTTCAAACGCTAATCTCGGCCTGATTATCAAGGGGGTTACAGTAAGCATGTTATAAGTTGGGAAGCTTTGTGGTGTTGTTTATAAGTCAATGGGACTCTTCCTCTTAATATGTTAGTCTCATGGGATGAGCTCATATTTGAGCTTGTGTTCATCACAAGGCATTATTATGAGAGCTTAGCCACCTAATGTACTGGGATTGACCCCTTATTTTCAACCAAAAAAAAAAATAGAATTCATTTCGAATTATCTTCCCCCTACTTCTAATTTCTATATACCAAACAAGACACCATCAAGAATTATTCTAGAATTTGAGTGTCATAAAACATGACTATATAATAATATAACAAGGTTAGATTATGCGTTTGTGTTTCCTTAAGGGGTTAAATTATCAAGAACATATTGTACTAATTATATGTGTGTTCCCGTCAATAAAATGTCAGCATTTCTTCTTATATGCGTGTTTCTCCCAATAAAATATGTTAGCATTTCTTCTTATATGTGTGTTTCCCCCAATAAAATATCAGCATTTCTTCTTACCCTATAAAAGGACACTACTACAGGAATTGTGATATATGATGGTTATTAATTGCTATATATGTAACACCCCAAATTTTGAGACTCGAGGCTAGAGAATAAGCCTGAGGTTAGTGGATTGCTAAGCCCCGGTTTAGCAAGATCCCAAATTGTGATTAGGAGTTAATGACTACAAAAGTGGACGTGGTTAGTGATTAATGAACCCTTTTAGAGAATATAAAGTGGATTGTAGTCGCTTGTGTTATGAGCAACGCCAAAACCCTGTATTTGAGTTCAATTGTGGATTAACATCCAAATTGACTTAGAATAGAGGGAAGAATTGAATGGGGTATTGTGATGGAAATGGTGTCATGTTGTGGTATTTAATCATTGGAATTGATTTAAATTGGATTGGACACATTGGTTGCAAAACTGGAAATGCTGTCCAGTGTGAATTCTGTCTGGGCAGTCTTCTCGTGTGGACGTTTTTACTAGGCACATGATGTCATAAAATTATGAAACTTTCCAGTCTTATAGTTCACATCTCAAGCTTCGAAATGGACATATAATTTGTGCCATTTCGTTTTGTGAACTAGGAGATATGACTGTCCAAAGTTTGGGATGGAAACTGAACTCTGTTTTGGGGCAGTGATGAGTTTTATGTAATTCTGGAATTGTGTGGTGATTTTTAGTAATGGCCAATATTTTTCCTATGAAGAGGACTTAAATATCTTTCATTTGGCTTTGGGATCACCTCATTTCGATTCTTCTAGAATTAGTTATGATTTTTCAAAGATTGGGCAGAAAATCTGCCAGAAAATCCGAAAATGCCAATTTTGGGAATTATGACATCATCAAAAGGCAAGATGACATAAGCATGGAATTAAAACATCTTCTCATCATCTTCAGCTGCTCATTCACGCACAGCACCTGAACATAGTGTGAGAAAGTTGAGAGAGTTTAGAGAGAGAAAGAGAAGAAAAATCACAAGGTAAGCCGATTTCTCCGACGATTTCGCTCCTAACGCGTATAACTCCGACTCTAAACTACTCCTCTTTGTTCTTTAAGGTTTGGAAGCTCCTCTTTTGGTGTTTTGAAGTTAGGGTTTTCAGCCACAAGAAGGAAAAAGCTAGTGGGAGCTTGAGGTAACTTCCAAACTCGTGCATATTGACTATTCTGGCTGCTGTGGTTGATTTAATCGGTGAAATTTCACCGGATTGTCTTTGTTTGTAAATTTGGAAAATGGGTTGGCCTAGGTGTTATGCTGCCCAAATTGATACTAAATGGTAGTTCTAACCTAATGGAATAGTCAATAAAGTGGTTAGGAGTAGAAAGGAACGCGTTTACGGAGCCGGAACCGAAAAACCCCAATTTTTCCCGGGGAATTGAGAATTTCGGCCAAGCCTGGTTTGGAGGGGTTAGAGATGGATTTTCAATGATTTGATGATTCCATTGAGTTCAGGAGCGAAAATTAGGTGGGGTTACAGTTGGTCACTTTTTCGGAAAAGGCCGAAAAAGCATAATTACGAAAACGCCCCTGAAACCCTTAAAGTGGGGCTGCCAAGGGTAATTTTGTAATTGACATTGAATTTGATAATTCCGAGTCTGAAAATGGATTCCTTGGGCGAAAATATGTTAGAATAGCCCATGTCAATATTTCAAGAAAAGTACAGCCGGACCGGGTACGGCGGGGCCGGGCCGGGTCCCCGGGGGTATTTTAGTAAATTTTCAATATAGCCTCATATAACCCCCAGAAACACTATGGAAGTGTCTAAATAGTACATTTGACATTGTAGGATCGAATGTGAAGCCCCGAGTTGCTGGCACGCAAATCGAGGAGAAAAGACTGGAGGTAGGAAACATATCTCTTCTGCTTGTATTTGATATATGTGTTAGTGTGTTGGTGCATGTCTTAGCTTTGCATAATTATGTGTAATTTGAAGCTATGTTTCAATTTATGCTATGGCCATAGGTATATTGTTTGAAGCATTGAGCTGGCAAATTGTCATTGTGTTATCATGAGTTGTGTGATGCAAGCATGTCATGCATTAAACATTTATCGTACATGCATATTGATATTGTTATCCTACTGAGATTCTCTAGAATCTCACCCTCCCCTACTAACCTTTCAGACAGGGTAGTAGATCGATGATGGAGTAAGCAGCCAAGGGCGATGAGGACTTCCTTCAGTAGTTGTTTTGGTAGTTGGTTATCATCCCAGATGGGAGTATATAGATTTGGATGTGTATATAAGTATGTGGATGAGGATTTGCTATGTATTTGAGAAGACTTTGTGTAATCCCCATATGAGGGCTTGTATGGGCGAATGTGCTCTATAAAGCTTGAGTTAATATATGGAAACCGGGATTGCCGGGATTATTGATGTGTACTCTGATTTGTTATGAATGTGATATTCCGCGTAGTAATTGTATTCAGAAATGTGATTCTGAGACCAAGTTTATAAATGATTTCGAAAGGTGTTTGTGAAAACCCCGTCTGGTAGATGGGTTTATAATATTAAATTTTGTTCTTATTGGTCTCTATTTCACTTTATTGCGTAATCCGAATATTAATTACGGCAGGGGGTTACATTTTGGTATCAGAGCTGCAGTTCCTGGCAAAGATGGATTTTGCTAGGATATTTCCCTTAGGCCAAGCTAGGGAATGAGTGATGAGTTATGATTGCCTAAGGAATAGGCAATGATTTGTGATTTTGGTTGTTTGTGGTATACACATTTATATCTCTGGTGTTGTGGATATCTGAGATTTGTGGATTAGGTGTATACATTATTTGGTTGTCCTGAATTTGTGTGTTTAAAGTCCTTAAGACCTAGGGGACCATGGTGCCTTAGGCTGGCAAAGATATTTGGATTTGTGTTGGGGTTGATAATGCTCCGTGGAATTGAGGGAAGTGATTTCCCAGTTCAACTAAGATTGAGGTTTGGATAGATGAGCTGTGATCCAAGGATCAGACTCCATAGCTGGGCTGATTCATAGGAATTGCATTTGACCTGGATGGTCTGTGGTGCTAGAGCATGGTACTAGAATTGAATTGAAATATGTATCAGGTACCCGAGATTGCTAGTTGTAAATCTAGCAGAGGGAAAAGTTACCTATGGAGGATTCGGATCGGAGAGTGCTACCTACGGGGAGTTGTGATGGAAGAGGGCTACCTACGGTGAGATCTGATCGGAGAGGGCTACCTACGGTAAGATCTGATTGGAAAGGGCTACCTACGGAGGATGCTGACCGAAGGGGCTGACCAGTTAGGTGACTGAGTGAAGCATCGGGTACAGTACCATAGTGTGGAGCCACTATGACGATGAACCCTAGAGTGGAGCCGCCGTGACGACGAACCTTAGTGTGCACTCTCCATGACGTTGAATTGTAGAATAGAGCTCTGGGAACGTTGGGAGTATGGGATCTCAACGATGTGTTGGTTATGGCTCTGAATGATTCGAATTGAATTGAGCCAAGGTCTGGCACAGATTATGTGTGTGGACAGGGGTAGTAGGAGATTCCTATGGGACTCCTATTGAGTCACCCTGACATTGTGAAGGCACAGATGAGGATAAAGACCTCAGAGTGTGCAGCGGAAGCGTGGTGAATGTGATGTTTGAGAATTGTGTTGAGCAGAAGCTCGAATTTGCAGAAAGTGCAATGTGTTAGTGATGGCTTCAGGAAGTAAAACTTCGAAGTCTAGATTATTTTGTGAGAAGGGGTCTTGAAGGATCCCAATATGTGAAAAGAATTCAAGATGTTGAAGATGAAGTTGTTAATATGCCTGATTCCAGCTTGTTACGATTGTGTACTGTGAGTCCATCTCCCTGGTTGGGCCGGATTTGTTTGGTCTGGTGGGCTGCGCCTGGTAGGCATAGGCTCAGGATGTGACTGATATTTGGTAAATCTGGACTTTTTTGGTGATTTCTAATAATGGCCAATATTTTTCCTTGAAATAGGACTTAAATATCTTTTATTTGGCTTTGGAATCACCTTATTTCGATTTTTCCTGAATTAGTTATGATTTTTGGAAGTTCAGCCAAGAAACAGAATTTTCTTGGCCGCGGCCAGAAGATGTTGGGCAGCGGCCCAAATGTTTCTGACCACTTTTTGGCTGCAGCCAGTGGATTTGTGGGCCGCGGCCAACCCCCAAAAATCAGTGTTTTGCACTTTTGAAATGTGGTTTTTGGTATAGCCTTTCCCAACCCTTTAGGCATATGTTTAGATCTAAAATAGTTACCTAAAGAGTTCAAATGATAACCAACTTAAAGTATTATGGAATTAACAACTTGGAAAAGAGATTGATTGGTTGTCCCTGATTTGGTTTATAGGGATTGACATTTGCCCTACTCGTGAACCAACGGTACTAGAGAATGTCCGGAAAGAACAAGGTAGTGACACTTCCCTTATACTTTGTGTAAATGTATTGTATGTATGTTGGTCATGTGCTGTGATGAGTTGTGATGAAGTTGTGATGTTGCTGCTTATACAGCTAATGATAGCTGGTGACTATATTATACAGTGAAAGCTGGTGACTTGTGTATACAGCGAAAGCTGGTGACCTCATTATACAGCGAAAGCTGGTGACTATATTATACAGTGAAAGCTGGTGACTTGTGTATACAGCGAAAGCTGGTGACTTCATTATACAGCGAAAGTTGGTGACTATATTATACAACGAAAGCTGGTGACTTGTGTATACAGCGAAAGCTGGTGACTATAATATACAGCCATGAGTGCTGTCGCTTGTGGTGAAAAGCATGTTCTATTGTTGTTGTTGGTTGTGATTTACTTACCTGCTATATGTTTACATGTTGTATTAGTGAATTTGTTACTACTGGGATTCTTTTGAATCTCATTCTTTCCAATGACTAACATTTTAGATAGGGCGAGTGGCTTAAGAGGGAAGCGGCCAACCAAGAGCGGTTAGGGATTTTGGGAAATATGGGATTGTTGGTTTTCTACTTGGATTTTGGATTACTGTATATTGTGGGATGTAATTACTATGCTTGATTTTGGTTATGTAATCCCCTAGTTAGGACATGTAAACCTTTAGTATATGTATGAGACCCGGGGTTTGCCGAGATTTTATTGTACACTCTGATATATGAATGTGATATAACTGCTCAGGTAATTATATTCGATATTTGAGCGTGAGACCAGGATAGAGAAGAAGTTTTGGAAAAAAAAAGAAACAATAAACTTATGAAAAATCCTAAACTATCCATTGGTCTCTAATCCATTTAATCACGTATTATCGAATCATAATTACGTTTAATAAGGCAGGGGGTTACATATGGGATAATGTGTTAGTGATATATATTCATTATTGAACAAGACACAATCATTGGGGTAAGCATGTATCTTCTCATATATGAGATCGACAAAGCACAACATTTTCTTTGTGACATGTTTTAGGTGGAAGCACCCTTTTTGTCGGCAGCATTTCATTCAAAGCCTTAAACAATTATGTGAAGCTTATATCAAACTACCCATTTCTCGCCTTCAAGTTGTACAACATCAACATAATATCCAATAAGGTAAACTCAGTGCACCCCTTATGTAATGGCTTAATTGCAGTGCACTTCAAAGTTTCCATCATTTAAGACAATCCCCGAGGTTCTTCTAATGCCTTGGCCATATCATCGAGACGGTCGGGGTCAAATGCACTTGTGTCAAAATCAGGTGATGCACAAATTTCCACATGTTCAACCACTCCACTGATTGTCTCCCTATGCCTCGTCTAACATGTATAAGTAAGATTGATTCCATGAATCATTAAGTACAACATGCAAGTTTACCATACATTGCCACACTATACATAGGGGTAAAAAATCAAACCGTCATTTAAGGGATTATTTGCAAATGCAAAGTCAAGGAAATCTGTTGCCCTATCCCAGTAGTCTCTCATTAGCTGGTCGGAATACATCTACTACTTATTCAAAGACCCTATGTAGCATAAATCATTTAGAAATAAAAAAACCCAATTAAAACTCAATAATCATTCGTGCCCAGAATAAATTCAAGAAAATGTATAATGAAAGAAAAACCACGAACCTTATGTTAACCTAGCTAGAAGTTGAAGAAAGAAAACTCTGAGGTTGATCAGACGCCTTTCTCGGAGCTGAAAGATCTATAGCTTTTGATTGAGTTCAAAAGTTTTTGAATGTCAAACTGATTGGATGTTTTACAAACAAACCCCTATTATAGATTTTAAGGTCTTACATAACAGTTAGTTGGTAAGAACCACTAATTATTTTATTTTAAGGCATGGAGGTTTGGTGGGAGGAAGAAAGAAAGCAGGTAGGGGTGGAGGAAGAGGAGAAGCAGGCAAGGATTAAGGTTGGGGAGGAAGAGCACAAGGAGGGCGTGGAGGTTGGGTGGGAGGAGGAAGAGAAGCAGGCGAAGGTGCATGTTGAGAAGCAGCACGAGGAGGAGAAGGAGGCGAAAGGTGGGGAGGACGATGCTCTAGCATTTCTTCAATGTGTCACTTGATAATGATGATGAGGAGAATAGAGGAGGAGGGTAAAGAAAACATATGAAAATGAGGAGTTTAAATAGATTGGAAGTGAAGCATTCAATAGAAGTTTAAGATAGAGGATCAATCCATGCAACTATATTATGTTCTTTTTCCTGTGCCATGTGTTTCATTACAGTTGTTTTTAAAGAACAGCTAACAAACCCTTATTTATTGTTTTCTAATAATATAAGTAATGTTCTATATTTTTTTACAATACATTTAAAATGAAAAAATGTAAAAAATAGAACAGTGGCGACTAGCTCAATGAACTGATGAGATCATCAGGCTACTCGTCACCAGAGAAGTGGCCAAAATCATGGCCAATCGCATACTCATCAAATATGAGATTGGCCTTTCTGTTCATACTCAAGAGGTATAAAGAAAGCCTTCTCACTGCATGATTAGTGTGTTCTACATGCCGCAACATTGCCTCTAGTTGTGGAAGTATAAGATGTGGAGGCAAAGGAGGAAAAGGATGCAGAAGATGACATCGAGAGCTTTCTTGCAATTCTTCCACATGGCGTTTAATCTTTGCAATTGAGAGAGAGAACAAAAAGGATGATGATGAAGAAAACGTAGGGAAAAAAAATGAAAAGGGTGAGTTTAAATAAACTTCTAGAACTCAGGAAGGGATGGAAAAAATCATCATTGCACGCATTAATTGGAAGTTGAACAGGATGTAATG
Organism: Inga oerstediana; assembly: GCA_963210345.1. Lineage (NCBI taxonomy): Eukaryota > Viridiplantae > Streptophyta > Magnoliopsida > Fabales > Fabaceae > Inga > Inga oerstediana. The sequence goes on along the minus strand of OY723400.1, from coordinate 60,293,543 downwards.
AAAGGGTACCTGGTTCTCTTGACGATCATTGGGTAATGAGGAGGCACCCAGAGTTAGCATAGGGAGGAGGAAAGATTTCAAAAGCTTTAATTTACATCTATTAAGTTGGAACCGTTAAGTATGGTACAAGAATACTTTACGGTTATTAATAACCGTGAAATATGAAGTTGATATTTTATAATTTATTTTTTAAAAAAATATTTTATAAATACAATAGTGGTGTTCAGTTATCACCACCATTGTCGTCGTCGTCGTCCTCCTCCTCCTCCTCATCATCATTCTCATCATCAGGGGAAGGAGATGAAGGGTCTGACTGTAAGTCATATTCAACCTCATTGCGATGAAGTATAAGGTTCAACTTCTTGCTAAGCCTGTTGGTGTATGCTAAAAGATGTCTTGTGTGGTGGTCAAGGCCTGCCAATAACAGCATTAGAGCCTCCATTTCAGGAGGAGGAGAAGGTAGTGGTGGTGGTGGTGGAGGAGCTCCCTCATATGTTAATATTAAGAAGAAAGGGAGGAGGCCGATAAAGAAAAGTATTAAGAACCACAAGGAATATGTAAGTTTAAATAGAGGTCTAACTGATGTTATGAAGGATTATGACATATGAAAAGTGTTACATAACAGTTGTTTCTAAAGACCGTTATGTTTTATCTTTGCTAATACAAGAGGTTGGAATTTGAATTGTTTGTAATTGTTGCATGCCGGTTGTTTTGAAAGAACAGTCACTTTTGTCACTAAACAAATGACAATTATTAGCTACAACCCTTATTTTTGTGATTTCGCAAATTTTGCCTCATAATACATGATAGTGCGCATAATTAATTATTACTTTTAAGTGTTATATATCCTTATGTGACCTTCGCCTTAACATATATGATGTTTATTAGTTGAAACAGTTATGTATTAAGCATTCTTAATACATAAATCTGTAGTAGTGGGACACTAGATGCTCACTCTTGCATTTAATATAAGAGCTAAACAACTAAGTTGTAGTTTAAATTAGTTGTTTATTAAACAAATGTGTGTTGGTTTATCTAAAATACCCTAGAACTACCTCTTGATGAAAACCCTTTAATATGTGCAAACAGTATGATAGTTTAGGGAAAAAATTACTAATTTTAGGAGACAATGGGTTAGGATTTTACTTTTAGAACAAAAATAAACCTTCTAACTAACTCATGCATTTAAGAATAGGAAATAGTAAACTTCTTATAGAAGAACTTAGAAAGAATTAATATGAAATCCCTAAAAGAGGAATATAATTGTAAAAAAGTGTCAATAATAAGTGAATAGCATTGTTCTTTTCTTATTTCCTATATTAAAACTAGTTATTTTATATTGCTTACTTATTATGAAACTTTGTGATTACATTTCTCCTTTGGGACCTAATAATGATTTTCCTAAGCACTTAAAAGAACACAAACTTAATTCAAGAACTTCCAAGTCCTAGTTCACATAATCTTCATCTTCTCTAGCTAGTTATGTCCCGGCCGTTAGATGAATTGGATGGTCTAAAATGGAGCAATTTATGAGCATTTTTTTCCTACTTCTTTTTAAAAAATAAAAATAAAAATAGAAATATTACTATTATCATTATTATTGTATTAGGCTCAGTATAAGAAAGAAGTAATAAAATTAAATTTCATTCAAGAATGCTTGGAATTGAAGGTGGAAGTGTACTCTATTTACATTCCAAAAACTTTTCAAACTTTCGCATTATGGCATTTCCTTAATGTGATATTTTGAAGTCTCATCATATCAATACTTCTGGCACATGTCTGTTTTTGTTTTTTTGGTACATAGGAGGGCGAGGCCTAAGAAAAGAAGAAAATTAGATTAGAGGGGAATTTAATCCCATACAATCATGATCAATCAAAGTCCTAATAGCAGCAGGACATAATCCAGTAAGGATGATTGGTTTAAGCCCTTTTGTTTTGAACATATAAGACAAGAGACAGCTCTTGGGTTTGATCAATTGACCTTACGTCATCCTAAAAAAGAGTAGTCTAATCAATGTAAGCCTAAATCGGCTAACATTTGGTCCAAACAGCAAGTCGGTGGGTGTTGAAGAAATAATAGCACATTGTTCGCCTGTTGAGCCCTCTTGGCGAACAAATTAGCACACACAAGTGCTTCCCTGTGACAGTGAATTACTTCCACCTCCCAATCATCAAAAATTAAACCCCTAGTTTCATAGATCTCCTGCGCCCAGGGGTGAGTAGATCCAAAATCAGAAAACAATAATTGAATTGCTTTTAAAGAATCCGAATACAGGTTGATTTTTCTCAGCCTTAAACTCTTGCAAATCTACCAACCCGCCTTAATAGCATGTAGCTCAGCTAGTGTGGGGAATCTATAGCTAATGTTAAGCTGAAAACCCCCTATCCATGCCCCTTCAGAGTCACGAATAATGCCTCCACATGCTACTTGGTTACACTTGGCAACCAACCCATCTATATATACTCTGAAAACTCTCGCTGGTGGAAGGCACCACCTATCTACACTCCTATCTGGTACCTGGTATACCTGATGTTTAAATCTGCCATGCTCGACTCCCTTCGACAAATGATGCTGAACTCGTTGGAGTATACGCACAGGTTGCTCTACTGTATTCTCGAAGACTTTCATGCATCTGTTTTTCCAAATGAGCTAGCACACTGAGCTGAATATTTTCTGCCATGGCCATTTTGTAAACCAATGGCACGCTGGTTTATTCCTATGATTCCACTTGATCCATACCTATAGATTACCACTAAAAAAGTACTATAATATATAGGGCCAATTAAAAGGTTCCACACTCCTATTGCAATCTCACAATCACTCAGTATATGGATAATAGATTCCTCACTATCACACTAAAATGGACATTCTGTTAGCTCACTCAAACCATGTTTTGTCTGAGTACATTAGTGGGTAACCTCTCATGTAAAGCTTGCCACATGAAGAACTTTGCCCTCTCCGAAATTGGCTAACGCCAGATTTGATGCCACAGGGGCTCATCTCGGCTCACGCCCCTTTTAGTGATCATGCTATAGGCGGATCTAATACTGAAGTTCCTGTTGAAGCCTATCTCTAGAAAAATACGTCATCAACCTCTTGAGAAGGGGTTGAACTAGCTTAATATTTTCTACTACCCAATTCGGCAAGAAGCAGCCCCATTTGGCTAGGTTCCAATCTCCATTAGGAAGAATAAAATCTCTTACTATCTCCTCAAGATTCAACAATTCTTGATTCCTGTCTACATAATACATCAATGGGTGGTCTAGAGGCGACCACAACTGCCACCACACATTAGTACTCTTTCCACTTCTTAATTTACTTCCTACTCCCTTTCTGAAATCATTCCATACTAATGAAATTGCACTTCATACCGTTGATTGATTCCTCTTCTTTTCCACTATTGGAAATTTCCCTGGTCCACACCCATACTTGCTCTTCAAACACTGAACCCAAAGGTTTAGGCCCCTTTGGCAAGTGCATCTACTACTTTGTTTTGATCTCTTGGTATGTGGTGTAACTCCAATTCCTAGTTGTACCTCATGATATCTTTAATATAATCTAAATGAGAAGCAAGCTACTGTTTCTATTGGCACATATCTATTTGAATATATGGAAGAGAAACTTTGGAACGCTTATGGGCTTTATGGTTTGACTGTTTTTGGATTAGATTCCATAGATAGTTTTTTTTAAAAATTAAAGCTAGCGAGGATCACTTTTATGGACATGTTCAATATGTTAGATCCCAAGTTTTGATGATAACAAAAAGCAATTTTGTGCAAATCATAGTTTTATAAGTCTAAGGAATGATTACAAAGTTACCAAATGCATATGGCAAAGTTCTGTGAAGTCTGCTGTCAGATTTAACTGATGTACTCGAGCACAAGAATTAGCACTCGAGCATGGAGCTATTTTGTACTCGAGCAGATGCGAGTGATAGCCAGAAAGTGTTTGCCTGAGAGCAAACTACTGTCATTTTTACTGATGCACTCAAGCACTGGAGATAGCACTCGAGCAGAAGACTCTTTCTCACTCGAGCACATACGAGTACTTGGCCGAAAGCAATTCCTGTCATCCTTACTGATGCACTCGAGCATTGTAATCAATACTTGAGCATAAAGCTGTTTGTACTCGAGCACTAGCGAGTGAGAGAGTGCAAGTGTTTGGCCGAGAGTCAATAAGGTCAGAGAAGTACAAGTATGCCCGAGTGAGGCTTCATATGCCTGAGTGACACATCAGCACTCGCGAGTGAGAAATCTAACTCATTCTAATTCTAATGCAAGTGCTGATAACAAGAGTATATTACATGAGAATATTCTTCTCACTCGAGCAGGAGTATGTGTGCTCGAGTGAGGGCCCACATCACCTACGAGTGTAAAATCTCACTCTTGCTAAAATGGTATGCGAGTGTTGTCCAGAGACGGGTCTCCTAGTGTAATAAGCAAGGCCACTCGAGCAGAAGGAGTTGTGCTCGAGTGAGGCCCCACATCACTCGTGAGTGAGAAAATTAACTCTCTGAAATCCTGTGAGAGTGCAAGCATAAAACTGAAGGATAAGGAGAAAATATGTGTATGCACTCGAGTGAGCCCATCCATGCTCGAGTGATACTCTGCCAGAAGACAAGATGCACCAGTCTTAAAGCGTTCAATCCGAATATGGTTTAATGATATTTATTTATCTTATCATCACTTATTATTATTATTTAACATCATTTTGAATGTATTATAAGTGTGATACAGGAGGATGAACGTTGAAATAAACCGACGCGAAGGAAGTCAAACAACGGCAGACAACATCATGACAAGCACGTACCTACCACATTCAAAGTTTTCAAACGTGCGCATGCCGTTCCACAGTAACATGCCCCGCTCCACAATGATCGTTATTCAAACGGGAAAAAATGAACGTCTATAAATACAGAGTCCCAGAGATCGTCAAAGATAACGAAGCACAAGAATTCACAAGCAAATTCATGAGTCTTTGTTATTCATATTTTCTCTGTATTCATATTGATCTTCAGTGTTTATCATACTTGCTCTGTAAGAGAGTCTATATACATTTCAAATTCTATTTTCATTTGATCTCAAGGTATTGTGACCTTAAGAGGGTAGATATCCTTACGAGGGAAGCAGTTAAGAGAATTCCTAGTTAAACCTTCCACTCATAAGACTTATAAGATACAAGCAGTAGAGAACGTTACTGCTCGTAAGACTTACAGTGGTGTAAGCGGGAGAGAACGTTGTTGCTCATAAGACTTGTATACGTAAGCAAGTGGGAAAGGTCATAGGTTGTTTTTCTGCATGTAAGACTTGTCGTAAGGGGGAGAGAAATTTCTTAGTGTGAGAATATTTCTTCTCGTAGTCCATTCGAGGACAATTGTTGTTTTGTGGCATTTTGAGAGCCTATTGAATCTTGGAAGAATAGTAAAAATCTCAGTAGGTCTTGATCTCTGAGGACTGGACGTAGGCTTGGTTTTTAGGCCGAACTAGTATAATTCTCTGAGGACTGGACGTAGATCTCTACTACAACTAATTTCATATCACTACATTAAGCGAAAAATTTATCACATCACCCAATTCACCCCCTCTTGGGTGAAACTTGCCTCTTTCACAATAAAGACCATGAAGGAAAAATGGTAGAAAGTCGATTGAGATGATTTAGATATGTTAAATGAAGGCCATTAAGTGCTCCAGTGAGGAAGGTCGATCAAGCAGTATGAAGTCTTGTAAAACGAGGTTGAGGAAGGCCGAAGCGAACGCTTAATGAGGTTATATAGAGGGATCTTTTGGTTAATAATATATTTAAAGATATGATTTTCAGCAAAGCATAATGATGTCATGCGTCTATATAGGCGACTCCACCTAATTGGATAAAAGCTTTGTTATTGTTGTTAAGGATTACTACTTCATCTCCACGTTGATGAACATTCATCTCTAGTCTGTGGCATACTTTGCCTCCTCAGCACCACTTGGAGGAAAATGAAACTGGCTCTTTGTAACACCCTGCCTTTAATCATGTAATTATAATTCGATATTAAATAATTAAAGTAGATTAGAGACCTTCGGATAACTTAAACTCATTTCAATCTCCTACTTTGTGGTAGGGTTTTCACAAAATCATTCAAAATCTCTTTCCTGTTCCTGGTCTCCATTTCAAAATTCGAATATAATCACCTGTGCAGTTTATCTACATTCACGTATGACAGAGTGTAAAACCAATTCCCCGGTAACTCCCGGATTCTATACATATATAACCTGAGGTTTAAGTATCCACTAGGGGATTACATCCAAAATTGAATATACTATTCATATTTCAGATTATACAGTAATCCCGAATTCAAAAGATATAACCAACATTCCAAAATCAACTATACCCCTAAGGGTCCTAAGTGCTCCGGGTCGGCCTCTTCTCCTTTGAGCCACATGCCCTGTCTGAAAGGTTAGTCATAGGAAGGAATGAGATTCGAGAGAATCTCAGTAGTAACAAACCACTCATACAATGTATAAATACAAAGCATGTATATAAATCACAAACAGCAACAACAGCAGCAATTCAGATATACATGGTTTTCACCACAAACGACAGCACTCACGGCTGTATACACAATACGACAGCTCTCGCTGTAATCATAATCACGACAGCTTACGCTGTAATCACCATCACGACAGCTTACGCTGTAATCACAATAACGACAGCTTACGCTGTAAACGACAGCTTGCGCTGTAAACGACAGCTTGCGCTGTAAACGACAGCTATCACCAGCTGTAACCACAGCAGCATCAAAGATTCATCACAGAACAGTGATAACACACACATACAGAGCATTACACATAGTATAAGAGAGAGAGTCACTACCTGATCCTTTCCTGACGTCCTTCAGCGCAGTTGGCTCACGAGGGCGGCAAATATCGAATCCTACAATTCCAAATGCACTATTTAGACACTTCCATAGTGTTACTTAGGGTTATATGAGTCTATAATGAAAATTTACAAAAATACCCCCGGGGACCCGGCCTGGGCCCGCCATACCCGGACCGGTTGCACTTTTCTTGAAATTCTAATCTGGGCTATCCTAACATATTTCCGCCCAAGGAATCCATTTCCGTACTCAGAATTATCAAATTCAATGTCAAATTACGAAATTGCCCTTGGCAGCCCTACTTTTAGGGTTTTAGGGGTGTTTCCGTAATTATGCTTTCTCGGCCTTTTTTGAAAAAGTGCCCAACTGTAACCCCACCTATTTTCGCCCACTGAATCCAATGGAATCATCAAATCATTGAAAATCTAACTCTAAGACCCATTCACAGCCTTGGCCGAAATATACATGTTCTCCGGGAAAAATTGGGGTTTTACGATTTCGGCTCCGTAAACGCGTTCCTTTCTACTCCTAACCACTTTATTAACCATTACATTAGGTTACAACTAACATTAAGACCCAATTTGGGCAGCATAACCCCTAGGCCACATCATTTCCAAACTTTAAAACCAATGGCAATCCGGCGAAATTTCACCGATTAAATTGCCCACAGCAGCCAGAATAAGCAATATACGAAAGTTTGGAAGTTACCTCAAGCTCCTTCTAGCTTTTCTCAAGAGTGGCTGAAAACCCTAGCCCCTTGAACACCAAATTGTCTTCTCAAACACCTTAAATAACATAGAAGAGAAGCTTAGGAACAAGGTTATACGCGTTAGGAGCTAGATCGTCGGAGAAATCGGCTTACCTTGCGAGATTTCTCCTCTTTCTCTCTCTAAGAGCTCTCAACTTTCTCTCACTATCTTCAGCTGGAAATGGCGTGAAATGGCTGAAGAAGATGAGCAATTTGATTAATAATCCATGCTGACATCATCTTTTAATGAGATGATGTCATAATTCCCATTTTCGGATTTTCTGGCAGATTTTCTGCCCAAACTTTGAAAAATCATAACTAATTTTAGAAAAATCGAAATGAGGTGATTCCAAAGCCAAATGAAAGATATTTAAGTCCTCTTCATAGGAAAAATATTGGCCATTACTGAAAATCACCACAAAATTCCCAGAATTTCAATCTTTGCATACTGTTCCAGAAAATAATTAATTTCGCTGGGCAAACTTCAAAAATCCAAAACTCTTAGGTCACAAATCAAAATGATACAAATTATATGTTCATTTTGAAGCTTGACATGTGAAATTTAATACTGGAAAATTTCAGAATTTTTAGACACCATTTGCCTATTTAAAACGTCCATACAAATTGGCTGCCCTGTACAGAGTTTCAATGGACAGAGTTTTCAACTTTAGCACGATTGTTCCCAATGGTTCCAATTTCACAATAAACACTCTCCCCACATGAATTTTCACAAGGAAGCCATTGGAATCATTAAAATATCCAAATTCCCATCACACATTCTCCAAAAGTGTTTATTCAACAATAATTATATCCACTTTTAAAGTCATTAGCCCTTAATCACTTTTTGGGATATTACATTTCTCCCCCCCGTAAAATAAATTTCGTCCTCGAAATTTGTCACACAACTTGAGCCATAAACTCTGGATAACGTCTTCGCATATCCGCCTCCGCTTCCCAAGTTGCTTCCCTCTGAGTCATTCCCTTCCAGATCACCTTCACAAAGGGAATGCTTCGGTGTCTGAGCCGTCGTTCTTCTCTATCAATGATCTGTTCTGGCTCTATCGCATATGTGAAGTTGTCTTGCAACTCGACTTCTTCGTATTCGACAATGTGAGATGGATCCGGTTGATACTTCTTCAGTTGGGAAACATGAAATACGTCATGGAGTCTATTCAAGCTCGGAGGTAGAGCTACTCGGTAAGCTACAGGCCCAATCCTCTCAAGGATTTCAAAAGGACCTATGTATCTAGGGCTTAGCTTCTTCCTCTTGATCGCTCGCCCAACACCGGTGACAGGAGATACTCTTAAGAAAATATGATCTCCAACCTCAAACTCTAGAGGCCGTCTTCTCTTGTCAGCGTAGCTTTTCTGGCGACTCTGCGCTGTAAGCAACCTCTTGCGAATAATCTGAATCTGTGCTGAGGTTTGATCAACCAAATCTGGTCCATAAAGCTTCCTTTCGGATAGTTCATTCCAACATAATGGTGATTGACACCGTCTTCCATACAACGCTTCATACGGAGCCATTTGAATACTCGCATGATAGCTATTGTTATAGGCGAACTCAGCTAGTGGAAGGAAACGATCCCAACTTCCTTTAAAGTCGAGAACACAAGCTCGCAACATATCTTCCAGCGTCTGAATTGTTCTCTCAGATTGTCCATCCGTTTGAGGATGATAAGCCGTACTGAATCTTAGTTGAGTACCTAAGGCTTCATGCAATGCTTTCCAGAATCTCGAAGTGAATCGGGGATCTCGATCGGAAATGATATTCTTCGGTACACCATGGAGTTTCACAATTTCTCGGATATAAATCTCTGCTAGCTTATCTGGAGAGTAACCAGCATCGATTGGTATGAAGTGGGCTGACTTTGTTAATCGGTCCACAATTACCCAAATCGCATCATAGTTTCTGATCCTGGGTAATCCCACAACCAAATCCATGGTCACGCTTTCCCATTTCCATTCCGGAATCTCAGGACTCTGAAGTAAACCAGGCGGTCTCTGGTGCTCGATTTTCACTTTCTGACAAGTGAGACACCTTGCAACATATTTGGTCACGTCACTCTTCAAACCCGGCCACCAATACACCGATTTCAGATTCTGATACATCTTGGTCATACCAGGATGAAGAGTATATCGGCTCTTGTGTGCCTCATCCAGAATCTTCTGCCCCAACTCTGCCTTAAGTGGAACGCAGACTCTTTTCTGGTAACGAACCAATCCACGAGGCGATATGTCGTAGCCTGAAACTTCTCCCTGTTTGATTCGAGTCAGATTGCGCTGTATCCAGTCATCTTGACTCTGAGCTTCTTCAATTTCCACCCTTAGATCACTCTCCTCTTGAGAAACAGTGTAATTGGCACAGATGATCTGATTTGTCAAATTTAAATCCCGGAAATCTTCAATCAATTTCCTTTCTTGTATCATCATAGCTGCAACGAGCACAGTCTTTCGGCTAAGAGCATCAGCGACTACATTTGCCTTACCCGGGTGATATTTTATCTCCAGGTCGTAGTCCTTAAGCAATTCCATCCAGCGACGCTGTCTCATATTCAGCTCTTTTTGATCATATAGATATTTAAGACTCTTGTGGTCGCAGTACAGTTCCACAGTCACACCATACAGGTAATGACGCCAAATCTTTAAAGCAAATACAATGGCCGCAAGCTCCAGATCATGAGTGGGATAATTCAATTCATGAGGTTTGAGCTGTCGAGAGGCGTAGGCCACCACACGTCCCTGCTGCATAAGGACACACCCTAATCCCTGCCCACTGGCATCAGAATACACAACATATGTCACACTAGGATCGGGTAAAATCAATACAGGTGCCGACGTCAACCTCTCCTTCAGCTCCACAAAGCAGTTTTCACATTTCTCGTCCCACACAAACGGCTGATCTTTTCTCGTGAGCTTGGTCATCGGCAACGCAATACGAGAGAAATTTTGGATAAATCTCCGATAATAACCAGCAAGACCCAGAAAACTGCGTATTTCCGCCACAGATTCTGGCCTCTTCCAGTTCAGTACTGCTTCCACTTTACTGGGATCCACAGAGACCCCTTCTTGCGAGATAACATGGCCTAAGAATTTCACTTCTGATAGCCAAAACTCGCACTTGCTCAATTTAGCATATAATTGCTTCTCGCACAAGATATTCAATACGATTCTCAAATGATGCTCATGCTCATCCTTATTCTTGGAATATATCAAAATGTCATCGATAAACACAACAACAAACTGATCCAGATATTGCCGAAAGATACGGTTCATGTAATCCATGAAAACCGCAGGCGCATTGGTTAGCCCAAATGGCATCACCAAGAACTCATAATGACCATATCGGGTCCTGAAAGCAGTCTTTGGAATATCTTCTGCTTTCACTCGCAGCTGATGATACCCTGACCTTAGATCAATCTTTGAAAACACACACGAACCAGAGAGTTGATCTAATAGGTCATCAATTCGGGGAAGAGGGTACTTGTTTTTTATAGTAACTTTATTCAGCTCTCTGTAGTCGATACACAAGCGAAGACTCCCATCTTTCTTCTTTACAAACAACACTGGAGCTCCCCAAGGCGACACACTGGGTCTAATAAACCCTTTCTCAAGCAAATCTTCTATTTGTTTCTTTAACTCCGCCATTTCGTTTGGGGCCATGCGGTATGGGGCCTTGGATATAGAACCAGCTCCAGGTACAATGTCAATTGGGAACTGAACTTCCCTTTCTGGAGGTAATCCGCTCAGATCGTCCGGAAACACCTCAGGGAATTCATTTACCACGGGTATATTATTCAAGGTTTCGCCATTTTCCCCTTGCACAGAGAAAAACACTACATACCCCTGGCAACCCTTTTCAAGATACTTTTCAGCTTTGGCTGCCGAAAGAAAATTCATACTAGCATCCACATCTTCAACCCTCTGAGATACAGGATATACTATCCTCTTGTTTCCACAATCAAGCAATATATTATTTGCCATTAACCAATCAAAACCCAAAATGACTTCTAATTGACTAAGAGGCAAACATATCAAATCTACAATAGATTGATGCCCTTCCACAGTTATGACACAACTCAAACAAGCTTCTGTGGTTAAGGCCTTAATACCCATTGGAGTTGACACTACTAATTCAAATGGCAGTTTGTGCACATGCAATCCCAGGCGCTTCACGCAATCATAGGCAATGAAGGAGTGACTTGCACCCGAGTCAAATAAAACTTGCAACAGATGGCCATGAAGTAGAAGTTTACCTTGTATTAGCTCAGGAGATTTGCGGGCCTCCTCATGGGTCATAGTGAATACTCGACCCTGTGTCCTCGGTCTCTGGTCTGGTCGTGGCTCTTTGCATTCAGCAGAAGTATGCCTCACACGCTTACAATTGAAGCATATTATTTTGCCATCACAAGTTTTGCCTTGATGTGGTTGGTTACACCGACGACAAATCCATGGTCCAGAATATGTTCTTTGCTGGTCACGGCTCCCAGACTGGTAGGGCTTCTTACCACTTCCAGACGAAGATCCTTGCCCCTTTCGCTTTTGTGAGGTAGCACCCTTATTAGGTTCATTGCGGTGGCTAGTAGCTCTGGCAGGATACAAATCTCTCAAGTTGTTCTCTGTAATCCTGCACTGTTCAACCGCCTTATTGAACTTGGTAAATTGATGAGTAGCTAAGCGCTTCCTCAACTCTCGCCTCAGACCGCGAATGAGCATATCAGAACTCCATTCTTCATCATCCTTGAACCGGAGATAGGAGGAGTATCGAGCCAATCGGACAAAACGGGACAAGTAATCATCGAAGCTTTCCGCGTCCCCTTGCCTGATATTCAGGAATTCTGTCTCCTTCTCGAGCCTCACTGATTTGGGAAAATACTTCTCATTGAATTCTTGTTGAAACAATTCCCAAGTCAATGGCATCTTGTTGCTCTTCAAGGTTAGGGCGATATTCCGCCACCAACGGTCTGCATCCCCTTCGAGTTTGTAAACGGCCAGTAGTGGCTTCACCTCATCCGGACAATTAAGCACCTCAAATATTTTCTCCAGTCTGTTCATCCAATCTTCGGCTGCTTGAGGGTCAAACCTCCCTCTGAACGCAGGAGGCAGATGCTTGCAGAACCTGGTGACCCAAAACTGAAGGTCTCTTTCCTCTCTAAGCGGCATCCCATGTGATTCTTGATTTGGGACAATGTGAGGTGGGGACTCCAGGGGTCGTGCTGACCCTTCAGCAGTGTCCTCATGACGGGTTTCTCCTTGAGTTTCCTCCGAAGTGGACTGAACTGGACCTTCCTTGTTCTTCGCCTTCTCTGCTCTGAGCTCTTCTCTCAACTCAGTTATCATATCTCTTTGATCCCGGATTAGACCCATAAACTCTTGCATAGGATCTGGTGGATTATCATTGACGACCTCCACCTCTGGGTCTACACGCGGAATATTGGGGCGTCCTCTAGTTTTCTTCATTCTACAAACAACTTGCCCCATTAATTTAGCAGAGATAGTATGCACATATACTCACAAAACTCATATATATATCCATGTCAATAAAACATACATGTGCATACACAACAATCATTCACAGATAATCTTCTATCCCTACTACTATCTAAGGGATCTATCCTAGCAACCTCTACCCTTGCCAGGAACTACAGCTCTGATACCAAAATGTAACACCCTGCCTTTAATCATGTAATTATAATTCGATATTAAATAATTAAAGTAGATTAGAGACCTTCGGATAACTTAAACTCGTTTCAATCTCCTACTTTGTGGTAGGGTTTTCACAAAATCATTCAAAATCTCTTTCCTGTTCCTGGTCTCCATTTCAAAATTCGAATATAATCACCTGTGCAGTTTATCTACATTCACGTATGACAGAGTGTAAAACCAATTCCCCGGTAACTCCCGGATTCTATACATATATAACCTGAGGTTTAAGTATCCACTAGGGGATTACATCCAAAATTGAATATACTATTCATATTTCAGATTATACAGTAATCCCGAATTCAAAAGATATAACCAACATTCCAAAATCAACTATACCCCTAAGGGTCCTAAGTGCTCCGGGTCGGCCTCTTCTCCTTTGAGCCACATGCCCTGTCTGAAAGGTTAGTCATAGGAAGGAATGAGATTCGAGAGAATCTCAGTAGTAACAAACCACTCATACAATGTATAAATACAAAGCATGTATATAAATCACAAACAGCAACAACAACAGCAATTCAGATATACATGGTTTTCACCACAAACGACAGCACTCACGGCTGTATATACAATACGACAGCTCTCGCTGTAATCATAATCACGACAGCTTACGCTGTAATCACCATCACGACAGCTTACGCTGTAATCACAATAACGACAGCTTACGCTGTAAACGACAGCTTGCGCTGTAAACGACAGCTATCACCAGCTGTAACCGCAGCAGCATCAAAGATTCATCACAGAACAGTGATAACACACACATACAGAGCATTACACATAGTATAAGAGAGAGAGTCACTACCTGATCCTTTCCTGACGTCCTTCAGCGCAGTTGGCTCATGAGGGCGGCAAATATCGAATCCTACAATTCCAAATGCACTATTTAGACACTTCCATAGTGTTACTTAGGGTTATATGAGTCTATAATGAAAATTTACAAAAATACCCCCGGGGACCCGGCCTGGGCCCGCCATACCCGGACCGGTTGCACTTTTCTCGAAATTCTAATCTGGGCTATCCTAACATATTTCCGCCCAAGGAATCCATTTCCGTACTCAGAATTATCAAATTCAATGTCAAATTACGAAATTGCCCTTGGCAGCCCTACTTTTAGGGTTTTAGGGGTGTTTCCGTAATTATGCTTTCTCGGCCTTTTTTGAAAAAGTGCCCAACTGTAACCCCACCTATTTTCGCCCACTGAATCCAATGGAATCATCAAATCATTGAAAATCTAACTCTAAGACCCATTCACAGCCTTGGCCGAAATATACATGTTCTCCGGGAAAAATTGGGGTTTTACGATTTCGGCTCCGTAAACGCGTTCCTTTCTACTCCTAACCACTTTATTAACCATTACATTAGGTTACAACTAACATTAAGACCCAATTTGGGCAGCATAACCCCTAGGCCACATCATTTCCAAACTTTAAAACCAATGGCAATCCGGCGAAATTTCACCGATTAAATTGCCCACAGCAGCCAGAATAAGCAATATACGAAAGTTTGGAAGTTACCTCAAGCTCCTTCTAGCTTTTCTCAAGAGTGGCTGAAAACCCTAGCCCCTTGAACACCAAATTGTCTTCTCAAACACCTTAAATAACATAGAAGAGAAGCTTAGGAACAAGGTTATACGCGTTAGGAGCTAGATCGTCGGAGAAATCGGCTTACCTTGCGAGATTTCTCCTCTTTCTCTCTCTAAGAGCTCTCAACTTTCTCTCACTATCTTCAGCTGGAAATGGCGTGAAATGGCTGAAGAAGATGAGCAATTTGATTAATAATCCATGCTGACATCATCTTTTAATGAGATGATGTCATAATTCCCATTTTCGGATTTTCTGGCAGATTTTCTGCCCAAACTTTGAAAAATCATAACTAATTTTAGAAAAATCGAAATGAGGTGATTCCAAAGCCAAATGAAAGATATTTAAGTCCTCTTCATAGGAAAAATATTGGCCATTACTGAAAATCACCACAAAATTCCCAGAATTTCAATCTTTGCATACTGTTCCAGAAAATAATTAATTTCGCTGGGCAAACTTCAAAAATCCAAAACTCTTAGGTCACAAATCAAAATGATACAAATTATATGTTCATTTTGAAGCTTGACATGTGAAATTTAATACTGGAAAATTTCAGAATTTTTAGACACCATTTGCCTATTTAAAACGTCCATACAAATTGGCTGCCCTGTACAGAGTTTCAATGGACAGAGTTTTCAACTTTAGCACGATTGTTCCCAATGGTTCCAATTTCACAATAAACACTCTCCCCACATGAATTTTCACAAGGAAGCCATTGGAATCATTAAAATATCCAAATTCCCATCACACATTCTCCAAAAGTGTTTATTCAACAATAATTATATCCACTTTTAAAGTCATTAGCCCTTAATCACTTTTTGGGATATTACACTCTTCACAAGGATAAATTACCCTAAAGAAATTACTTGTGAAGTTCAAGGTCTTCAAGAAAACTACGTGTGTGTTTGGATTAGCTTTTTTTAATAGCTTTTACGACTTACGAGGTAAGTGTGTGAGAGGAGTTTTGTCTCGGATTGCGCAAACCATGGTTTGAAACCATGGTTTTGGAAGTTCCCAAACACACACGTAGTTTTCTTGAAACCAACGGTCTCTCACAGTAATCGATAGGTTTTGTTTTCATCATCATGACCTAACCACAAGGGTTGGAATATTTTTCTTCATAAATTTTTTTAAAAAAATGAAGGAACTATTACTGTCATATAGCCAATATCAATCTTTTTAAGTAAGTGTCTTTGCATACTTGCTATGAATTCATAACTCGAGCCTTCTCGATGCAATTTCAAAGCCTTTGCTCTCACTCTCTTGCATCTAAAAAGATTCATCGTCATTCCTACAACTCAGCCCTCTTTAATTTGGCAGAACATTATATCTTTTTTAACTGTTTTTTCTGCATACTCTGTTATTGTTATTTTCTTAGCATTTTTTAAACTCCTTATCTTATAGTAAACTTTGGACATTTTCCTCTTTACATATCATTTTTGTCTTATTCAAAAAAGAAAAAAGAGCTTTCATGTTTCATCTTTTTAGTCATGTCATGAATTCCATTTATTCTAATCTTTGGGAGGCTACATTATACTAATGTTTTACTTTTGATGGATAAAATTTTTAAGAAGTGTATGACAATTAAATTAAAAAAAAAAAAAAGGTGATGCATGAAAGCATGTAATTTTTTTCTTATCACCAAAAACAAAAAAACTTTTCTACTTTAAATTAAATCTGTTGTCTTCTCTGTCGGTGAATTATTTAAGTCATTTTCTCCATCATCAATGAAGCTATCATCTTGCCTCTGCCATTTGCGATTGAAGCTCCAAGAGGGTCGACTTACACATGGTTTGAGCAGTTCACAGCTCCCACTTAGACATTTCGTCAGTCAAACTTTCAAGGAAAAGTCAAATAAAAAAAATTCCCATTTCTCTTATTTATATATCACTTTTAACATTTTTCACCAAAATAAAAAATCTTAAATTTATTAATTCATGTCTAAAAATTAAAAAAGCTTCCTATTTTGCCCATATTAATTATAGGGTCAAAGTCTAATTTTACACTGAAAGTTTTTACTTTACATTGTTGATTTCTAGAAGATTTTGTTGGGTCAATATTACTCTAAGCTTTTAAAAAAGGAGCATGTTGCTCCCGACCCTTTTTTTTTTTTGGATGAATTACTTCTGACCATTTAAAATATTTTTTAATGATTAAGTGATTATTTTACTTCTTTTAAACACTTTTAAGATGATATAGACCCAATAAAATCCTTTGGATCCCCACAATTCTTCCAAGAAGACTACTTGGACAAAATTGGATATTAAACCTTAAAAAATTCCCCACTTTCCTGTTTCAACTTTCAATACTTTCCATCATTTTCATAGCATACAAATAACCTAATTATACAAATAACCTAATTATGTAGATTAAAAAGGTAGTTGAACTTTATTAAAGAAAATAAATATCTAAAAAATACAATATATTTTCTAAAAAAACACCCTTTATTATGGCAGAGAGAGAGAGAGAGAGAGAGAGAGAGAGAGTAATAAATAATGGACTTTTCCTAACAAATAATTAATGAGGGCATAAATAAAAAATGGTACTAAAAATTTTAGACATGTTATTATTAGTATTTCTTATACACAAGAACATGCCATCAATAAAAAAATCTCTTACATATAGGACTTGAGGGAGATTTAAATAGAGATAAAAAGGGAGAAAAATGTAATAAATGATTATTGTAATGTCTTATTAAAAGACCACAAAATCTCTTCTTTGAGTACCTTATATAAGTACCTTACAAATAGGAGCCTATAATTAGGACCGAAGCAATATATAAAAGCTTTTTTGACTTTCTTGAATTGGAGAAAATTGGTCACAACTTGCGCGCATAAATGAAAATTCAAGTTTTTCACGCCAGTTGTAAGTATGAAAAAGAAAAGCATATCAATTGTAAATTCGTCCAATCTATCTTCTTATACCATATAATTCATTCAATGACAGCGTGAGAAATTTTTAGTTCTTACACAAATTGTTTGGTGATAATCAATCTCAAATTCTAGTAGACACTAACTGAACATCCTTCATTCACATATCACACTCTGTCCCTAATCACATTTCTCAAGATAACTCCTGAAACTACTCAACATCTTCAAAGCACGCTAGGCATCTTGAGAGACTCCCAACATAGTGAACGTATATGAACAGCAAATGACATTGCATAGAAGTATGAAAAAAGTCAACTCTTAGCAAATTTCATCTGGGTTTACTCTTATGAAAAAATTGTTGACCTGCAAAAACAGTAAAAAGCAGAACTAATTGCAGCAGCAGCAGTACTTGATCATAAATCGTGAGTATTAACAATGAAAATATATCTGAAACTTCATGTAAATATAGGATATTGACCAAAGATGCAAACTGCAGGATTTATTTTGGTTATCAATTTGATGTAGGTATCTGTTGAAAGAAATAAGCAAGAACTTCCAAACAGAGAACTGTAGAACAGAAATCCAATACCTTGTGTAGAGTTCTTAGAGTCTCATTCTGAGGGGGTAGGCCTTCTGCGTTCTGGGGGTGGGCCATCTCGCCTTCTCTCGTACCTTCTACTCTCATTTTTCGATCCACTACGTTTTGGTTGATAAGTAGGGTACTTACATGGGATGATCTCCCCATTTATATACTTATCCCCTACAATTAACATTAACCTTTTAAATTTAGTCCTGAGAATATCAGGATAAAGTCCGGAACAGTTTGATGCTTGGCTTGAAACTAAAGAACTACCTACCTCCATAATCCTTATTCTTAACATCTATATAGGAGTCTGGCAACACCCAAAGAACCCCGGGCAAACCTAGAAGCAGAAACACACAAATAAGTTGAGATGAAAGTAAGAGTACAGAGGTCACTAAAAGTGATAAAAAAGACAATCCAAAGATGAGAATTTACCCTTAAATTTCTCGGATGTTGCTTCATCAACAGTGCATTGAAATCCAGTGTAAGTGGTGGTACTAAAGGCATACATGTTCTTCTTAGCTTCTTCCATGCTGACACACAAGAACAAATACGTAACAAATTAGCAGAAATTCTCAGAACAAGCATTAGATCCATCAAAGAACAGAAGTACAACATTTCATCATGAAATTTTATGTTCCATCAACATGGAAGTCAGACAAGCAATTTTGCCCATGCTAACTGTTCCACAGAAGTTTAAATGGGTAAATTCATGATGAGCATACTTGTACTTTCATACTATAGCCTTCTGCCCCAACCACCTCAAAACAGATAAAAATACCACAAGATACAAGCCCCAATTCTCAAGTATGTATGACTTTTGGTTCCAACTTTTACCAGTTATAAAGAACATATAAACTCTATTGATTTCAACAAGAGCGAAAAAAAAGTCTATGTTTTTGCCATCAGATTCACTGCTAGAACTGTAGTATGAGCAAAAATCCTTTTCAAGCGTCAACAGTGGGGGCCTAATAGCAACCACATAACAAAATTTATCTGAGTTTTGTTCTTGCAATAATTAGTCATAGTAATAAATCTTCAAAATGATTTATCCGTTCTTCACATGAAGCCACCCGCTTTACTTCAAACATTTCCCTCGAAAATTAATCACCACAATCATTGAATCAGAACGTATGGTTTTACTGAGTCAGACACACCATATGCCAAAATGAAGATAACATTAAGACAAAACACATTCTTCCTTCAAAGGAAACAAGGGAATATCAACTAACATCAGACATTCCAGCTTCGACAACCAACCCAAATACCAGCTCACAAACAGCAAGAACATAGCTAGTCAGGTGCCCAGAACTCAGAAATTGTTCATTATTACCCCAAACACAAAAAGTCAGGAAACCGCCAAGATAAACAAATAGACTAACGAGCTCCCAAGTCAAAACCAATCCAGGTCAAAATCCTACTCTTACATTTCTTTTAAAACGAAAAAAAAAAGGAGAACATTCAAAAAAAGTCAGGGAGAAGAAGATAGGCGAACGAACCTTCCGAGGACAGTGGCGAGAGTATTGAGATAAGTGTCAATCATCTGCTCCCTAGTAGGAGCAGGGTCCTTAGGGAACTCCATAACAATCAGCCAATGGTTGTAATCACAACCAGGAAGCATAATAGTCTCCCTCTGTTCACCGCTACTGCTCCTCTTTGCCGAGTATTCCCCATCGACGGCCGCGCGAATCAGCGTTCGGGCACGGGTACGTGTCGGGTTCGAATGCGCAAGATTCCATCCGAATCGAAAACTGGTCGAAGTGTTGAAGATTGGGGCTTTAGGGAGAGAATGAAGGGTTAGGGTTTTAGGGGAGAAGGACAATGGCACTGTCGCCATTGAAGGAGACGATTCTTGAGAGGTATGGTGAAGCAATGCGTTTAGTGTTGTGCCGTGAGATTGATGATAAGGTTCAGAAATGAGTTCGTGATATTTTTCTCGTTTTATATTGGCCGTGATTCATACGACGTCGTCCTTTTCGTTTCTTGACTGACTTTTTATGGATAAAATTGTATTTTAATCTCTTTGAATTTTATTTATGTACTCCCTTCTATCATGTAATACTGTAATTAATTGGAAGAGTTGGAAAAATAAAATTGGAAGATTGTTTTGATGCTGTATATGAGGCTTCAAAGTCATTATATTTCATATTTATTACTTCTCATGCTAAAATCTAATCTAAAGGTAAATTGATGTTGATCATTAGATTTTATATAAAATATTTTTTTTAATTATTACATTTTATATAAAATAAGTAACAATATCTTTTGGGAAAAAAATGGTATAGGTTTGAATTATTTTATGATTTTTTAAAAATATATAAATCAAAAAATGCCCATTTTAGAGTATTTTTTAAAAAAAATCATAAAAAATTCAAAAATGTGTTTTTTTTAATATCATTCATTTTATATAAAATCTAATTAGCAAGAGAAAATAAACATTTAAAAGATTAAAGTAGTACAAAAGGCATTAGAGAGTGGGCATTCATATTTTCTTTTTTTTTTCTTTCCCTTTTTTGCCAGACATATATTCTTTTTTCTAAACTCATATCCTTAGTCGATGTTTGATTATGGCCTCACCAGTCACCTATGCTCATCACATATGCACTCATGGGATGAAATAGGCATTTAGTGTTTTAAAGTTTTTATCCCATCATACTCTATCCTATTTTACGTTTTTCTTTGTCATGATTGTTTTTAAAATGGTCATTGACACCTTTTATTTTTAGATTCAACTAGTTATATATTGATTTTCTCCCTTAATTTTTAATTTTTAAAACATGAAGTTCAACCTTAGGTAAAAAAAAAAAACATGAAGTTCAACAGTTAAATCTTATATCATATATTTTTGAAGCTAAAATAATATGAGTGTGTGCCCATCTAACTAAACCTTGAGGCACCCTATATAGCAAGAAGCAATTCAAGATGTCAATATGATCCAAATGACATAAAATCTCCTCTATAAATAAAGGAAGTCATAGTTCAATCTTATTTGTAAGTTGTACCTTCTCTAAATTAGAAAAAAAAAACAAGAAGAAATGATTCAAGAAAAACTTCAATAGGATGAAAGAATTTAGAAAAAAAGTTAAAATATCAAAAAGATTGATTTTTAAAACACTAAATGAAATCAAGGAATAAAACCACTACTTTCACATTTATTTTTTTTAAAGATAAAAGTATCCTCAGAAGGAAAAATTTGGGTGTGAAAACAATTCAGCTTTCGGCCCAATTGAAATCAGACAACCATGTTGGCCTAAAACAAAAAAATCCGGTAATATTTGATGGGCTACAAGAGCCCATTTTTCTTAAAATTATTCAACAGTTTTTTATTCATGACTTCATGTAGATAGGAGAAAGACCTTACGTGCTTTTTTTTTTCCCCTAACGTGTTGGGTCATAACTTTCAGCTAATTCCAAAAAAGGTTCCATCAGATTTGGAGTTGATTTTCCTTATAGCTTTTAACGGGACTTTTGACCCTTATCCCTTCTTTGTTCTTTCTTATTTCCTAATGATCAATGGTGTATTGGCTTACCAATAGAGTTGGATTTAGTGGAAGGAACTAATCCCTCATAACATGGCGAAGCAACGTTTGAATTTTTGCTAGGAGAGATATTCACATTTAGTGCCGGACAATACTTTGAATAGGATTGCCTCCAATAGGAGGATAAATTGAGAGTAAGTGTGCCAATTTAAAATGACTTTCATGTGGTTAACACACCTCCAAACTTAAACTTTTACTCGTCCTAGAGTAAAACCAGTCGAGTAATAAAAGAGTTAGATTAATTAATCATTGACTTAGTACATGTGCATGATAATTTTCTCATTGGTTGCTTAAGATGTTATATGCAATAGGAAAAACAATGAAATATAAAGGAATGCAAGCAAGGTTCATGATTTAAAGCAGCCTTCCTAACAACTTGCAAAATGTGTGTGTGTGAGGAGAGTTAGAGAACAAGTTGTTCTGCAATTATCAAGAGCAAATGTAGCACTTCAGCATGTATAAAATAACCTCAATATCAGGTCTTCATATGCCCATATTCTCCTCTCTCTCCACTAATAAATAATTCCACATTATTTCATAGTCAATGGGACTTTATATATATAGGCTTGTGATTTGGCCACTGGTTAAGTTCTTTGAAAGAATGGGAAAACAAAGAGGATTCAAATCTCTCGAGAATAATGACAATACACAATTCCTCTTCTTGTTTTACACAAAATTCTTTCCCAAGAAACCGAGCACTTCCCCAAACTTGTCCTCATCAGCCGCTAAGAGAATTATATGAAACAAGAAACTCAGAAAATATATGAAGATGAACACCTTATAGATTTAAAATAGGGTTAAGGTGCTAAAATGACCATAAATTTTTGTGAAAAGCGCAACTGTAACTAGGAACTATTTTTTGGCCCAAAAGTAACCACAAACAATATAAAAAGGAGCAAAAGTAATTGACGACGTTAAATTGAACAAACGTCCGTTATTTTTTCCCAGCATCCAATTTGAGGATACATCGAAAAGCTCAATCCTCTTTCAGACCCAAGGCCCTTGTGCTTCCTGTCACCAAACATGCCTCCACTGTCCAATACGTTACTCAAATTTGCCAGAGGACCCCACTCATCCCCATCAACCTTGTCCTTGATCTCGACGGCCAATTCCTCTGAGTCGATTGTGACCACGGCAACACCTCCTCCACCTACCGCCTTGCTCGCTGCAACTCCGCCCAATGCTCCCTCGCTGTTGCTTCCGGATGCGGTCAATGCTTTTCGCCTCCCAAGCCAGGCTGCAATAACAACACCTACAGCGCCATTCTCGGCAACACCATTACCCACACCGCCACCAGCGACGAGGTCGCCCAAGACGTTGTCTTTGTCCAATCCATCAAAACGTCACTGTTTCCTACTTCCTTTTCTCATGCACCCCAACTTCCTTATTGAACAGCCTGGCCAACGGGGCATCGGGCATGGCTAGTCTCGGCAGAACCAAAATCACCTTTCCTTCTCAATTCACTTCCGCTTTCAGCTTCCACAGAAAATTCACCATCTGCCTCACCTCCGGTTCAAAAGGTGTTGCTTTCTTTGGAGACGGCCCTTACGTTCTTCTTCCCAACGTCAATACCGCCAAATCGCTCACTTACACACCACTCATTCTCAACCCTGTAAGCATAGCTCCCTCCTTCACACAAGGGCGGCCTTCCTCTGAGTATTTCATCAGAGTCAAATCCATCAAGATCGACCAGAAAGTTGTGCCCAACATCAACACCACTTTGCTATCCATAAACAAAGAAGGCTTTGGTGGGACTAAGATTAGCACCGTGAACCCATACACAGTTTTGGAGGCCTCCATCTTCAGGGCGGTGACGCAGGCATTTATCACTGCTTTAGCTACTAGGAATATCACCAAGGTCAGTGGTGTGGCTCCCTCCCTTTGAAGTGTGTTTCAGCATGAAAAACGTGGGGGAGCACGTGGTTGGGTATGGTGGTGCCGACCATCGAGCTTGTGCTTTGCAACAATGTGAGTTGGTTCATCTTTGGAGTGAACTCGATGGTGCAAGTGAAGGACGATGTGCTGTGTCTTGGTGTAGTGAACGAAGGTGAGAATCCCACAACCTCCGCCCCATGAGTTGCCCTTCGCTGCCATCATCAGGATTCTGACTTTGAACGAGATGCAGGCATATGGATATATCTTTCTTCGTTCAAATGAATTTATTTCTCAAGGTTATGTTTTCCCAGAATCCAAATTGATAAGCCCCGCATCCATATCATCGTCCTAATCACCAAATTTGGGAAAAAATAACGGACGTTTGGTCAATTTAACGCTGTCAATTACTTTTGCTCCCTTTTATGTTGTTTGCGGTTACTTTTGGGCCAAAAAATAGTTCCTGGTTATAGTTGCACTTTTCACAAAAGTTTATGGTCATTTTAGCACCTTTAAAATATGCTTTTCAAGAATTTTCAAGTGTGAGTGTGTGAATGGAGTCAACATGTATTCCTTTTGCACATGCCAAAGCTATGAGCAACACTTCAAGTCATATACCAATATTCAAACAATCAATTACATCATTCTCTAATTTCTCCCCTTTTATTCTAATTTACTCCAATTCACTTGAAAATCAAAGGGACTTTTCGGCTTGTAATGGGGTCAGGGGCTAAGGTATTTAAAAAAAGGGAGAATCACTCCTAGGTCCCTAGCAAGGAATATATTATCAGAAAGGTCCTTATTTATAACTCTTCTACCAGTATTAACAACCTATTGAGTGTGTTTTACAACCTAAATGGACCTTTCTGATAATATGTTCCTTATTTGGGACCTAAGAGTAATTCTCCCTTAAAAAAAGGTAAAAGATAATCAATAAATACCTCAAGATAGATAATAATCACTCAAGGGGTTTCTTCCTTTTCTCATTAAACATACACCCCCAAACTTAAACCAAATTGATCTTTTTCATATCAAGCCTTATTGTACTTTTTTTTACACATATTTTGGCTTGATTTCTATACATTGTGAACCCTTTTTCTTTCTATGCTCCTTTGTCCAATCATATGAAACTCTACACATCACCATATCCTACAACCTAATCAATTATCATCTATCTCAAAGCAAGGGATCCATGGTTTTTCACACTGGCTAAGGTAGGTAGATGTTAGGTTTTTCAAAAAGAATCTGTAATTGGTTTTTCAATCAGGCTCAAAATAAGGGTTCAAAAGGGGAATCAAATCAATTAGGTAAGCTTGAACTACTCAATCGTATTTTATGAAGTGCCCTAACCATTTCTTCAAATCGTATGAAATAAATCAAAAGCTTTGAAGAAGTCTAAAGATTATTTTGCAATTAACCGTTTGAAACAAAAGTATATAACCTAATTTGCCACAAATCCATTCAACAAGAACTTCCAAAATAAAGTTAACTCCCATAGTGCTTTCTTAGCTTAAAAATTCTTGAATAACATGATTTATCCCTACAATGCATCCATCAATACACATTAAACAAAATTTCCTGTCAAATATAAAAAAAAATTGAGCAGTAATTTATAAGAGATAATTGACATGGTGTTTTTTTTGTATAAGGCTCAAATGGGGTGCAAATGGAGTGATTGTCATTGGTAGGCTCGAAAGGCACAAACACAGTTAAAAGAATGCCCAAATCACTTTTCAAAAATATATGTGAATTCATTTTACTCATTAAGAGATTCCAATGTAGGTTCTAAAGTCCTTCAATAAAGAAAGAATATACACACCAAATTGCAACAAAATCCGCTAACAAAAACAATTAAATCATTCCAAACTCTTATGCAAAGTGTTCATTCTAAAAATTGTCAAGAAACAGTGCTTAAAGATATAAATCAAGCATTCAAGCATATTAACCATCATTTCCTATAAACATAAAATCTAAGCATCCATTCTATCATTGGAATGCGTACTACTATCACAAATAATTAATTAATCTAACTCAACTTCCAAACCAAATGACAAGTGTCCTCACTATCAAAAGGGAGAACTGAGGGCCTTTTGAAGCACAACCAAGAAGACAATAAACCAAAAAGACAACCATTTGTATCATGTACACATGAATGACATATCCAAAGAGATCAATTAACCATAGCAACCAAATATGATTCAATATCACAAGAGCTGCATAAGAAATGTAACTCCATAGTAGTCATCACACAATGGAATGTGTATACAAAAGATGAAAATAAGTTTTCAGACACAGAAATAGACTCCAATCTAGGAGAAAGACATGAAAATGCAACTAATCCAGGCGACTAGTAGTAAAAACAACCTCTACTTAGCTCCACCAGCCACAACATCATACTCCTTATCTACATCATGTGTGGCCTTTTGAGCTTATTGAGCAATTTAGGTCTCTATTCTGACCAAACAATCATCTTGGTGATGCAAAGCTGTTAGGCATTGTCCAACATTTTCAGTGAGGTTTTACATCATAGAAAAGAGGTCTTGCATGATTGGTTGAGGGTGTGATGAAGAAGATGGCTCACCATGCTCAGGTAATGAAGCCTAAGCATCCATATGGAGGTCATATAGTAGAGGTGGGGGGTGTAGAGCTTGGTTAGCTTTCGGCTTGATGCTGGTGTATTGAAATTTTGGAACAATTTTAAATGTAACATTAGTTGGGCATCCTTAACACCATGGGCAATGCAAAAGGCGGATATTAGGAGTGGAAGCATGAGGCTGCAATTATGATCAAGAATGTGGTCTTGTAAAGATTTAAAGATTAGAAGCCCAATGTCCACTGGCTTCTTCTTTATGAGGAGAAATATAACAAGATCTTGATTCTTTGTGATGTGACTGCGGTTAGAAGAGGGCCAAAAGTAATCCTTCCCAAAATGCAACCATACATGAGGCCCAACTGATAACCGAGTGTGACTTAAATACTTCTTGTGCCCAGCTAGGCATTGCCAAGAGATTGCCCCTTTATAATCCAAAAGTTGAGAGATCTCATCTTCAGGAACTTCATCATCATTATCCTGATAGTATTTGTACTTGCACTCTTCAACAAGGGGTAGATTCAAATACTGCCAGAAGGCACTTAGCATGAAGTCAATGTCAACTTTATAAAGAGAGAATCTCCAGACACTTCGCACATAGCTTTAGTATAAAACTCATGGACTATTTGTAGGTTCCCATTACTTTTGGTTCCCATGAGCGTGCCTAGTTTGTAAGTCTTTGTGGCAATATCATAGAAATTGTAGGAAACAGTGAATGGGAATTCCCGCCTTTGCAGAAGAGGCCTTTGAACAATTTTCTGTTTTGCATCAGCAACAGTCCACCATAACCAGAAATCAATTAATCACATAAAAAAACTAACATTCACACCTATAAGGCGACTAGAGAAAAATCCTAAAAAACAAAGTTCTAAACTAAGGCAAGAGATTCCCCTAAACTTAACATCTTCTAACTAATGCCAAGCTGCCAACAGAATTTCATACCTAAGCCTATCCTTACTGCCTTTAAAGTTCATTTAATTGCCTAACATTAAACTTTGAAGAGATCAAAGACATATGGTCAATCTATGTCATTGTGGGAAACCAAAGAAAACCATTTTAGTGCAAGAGTAGATCAACTCAAAAACATGAATTACCTAGCTCATGAGTACCCTAAAAGATTTTCTCATATCTAAATCAAATGTTTCAACACAAAAACATGTTTACAAATTGCAATGCTTTAGGAGTAACCTAATGAACAGCACTTTGGTTTACCACTATGAAAAGAGAAACTTCAAATGAGCAAGCAATCTTCAGTAATTTCTAGTGACTACTAATCCTCAAACCACCATTCACATTCAAGCCTGACTCTCAACTATCACAATAACTTGTTAGAGCATAGCTTCCAAAATCATTCTGCATATGTAAGTTATCAAGAGAACATCTCCAAATATAAGCATATTGAAGAATTTTCATTTTCCATTTTAGAACTTGCATGTTCAAATTAAATTTTGAAACTTGCAATAGAAAGGAAAGGTGGTTGTCTTTTTAAATTTATAACTAGAGTTATGGCAACTTTAAAAATTACAATGGACTTGCGCCTATGAATTATTTCCTATAGCAACTATACGTTTTAGAATTCAATAATGTTGTTCAATTCTCATGAAAACCTAGCATATACAGATCAATTGAAGGATAGAATAACTCATGCTCTTTCATTTTAGAAACTTACCCAAGTAAGCAAATGCAGGGCATAATAATCCTCTTATCATATTTCAGCAATTCAAGCCTAAGGTTAGCATGTTGTACTAGTTAATCTCAATAACAGAACCTTCTTAAAACCACCTCACCTGAATCTTTAGCATAATCCCACCAAAACTCTACTCAAAAATGGAGAAAAGTACTAGATTTACCTTAATATGGGAATGAAATGAAAACCTTAGAGAGAGACAGACGAAGCTAAAAATAAATGAACAATTACAAGCTTCAAACCTTAAATTGATTATGCTGTGAAGGCAGAGTGAAGGCAGAGTGAATGATAGGTAGAGAAAATGATGAGAGAGACAAAATAGTGATGGTATGTAATGGCAAAGGAGGAACGAGGAAGAAGAGATTATAGAGGCTCGTCAGAGTTAAACTGTGGAAGGTAAAGTCTGAGAGAGCACCGATAGAGCAATGGTGCAATGGACTGGATGAAGAGGATGGAATGAGTGACTGAAGAGGAAAGATGGCTGAGGATCAATAGAGATGAAGAGACAGAGACCTAGGGTTTAGGAGGTGAGGAAGCAGTGGCTGGGAAAGAAGATGGATGGAAATAGAGAGGTGAAGAGGAAAACAGTGATTTAGAGTTTAAGGAGAGATATGAAACAAGGTGAAGCTTGATTTTTTAGAGAAAGAGAGCAACGGTACAAAAGGACAGAAGGAAGGGGAGCAGCGGTGAGAGAGAAAGAGGAAATAGAAGATAAAAGAAACAAGGCAATTTTTTTAATCATTAGATTTTGGCTACAGCCACGATTTTCTTGACCACGTCCAAAAACCTTCGGCATGCTTTTGGCTACAGCCAAAATATTTTGGCCACAGCCCAAAAAATTCTGGGCCCTTCTTGGCTGCAACAAAAAATCTCTTGGCTGTAGCTCAAAACTTATTGAGCCCTTATTGGCCTCAGCCAAAAATGACCTCGTCATGGCACAAAATTGATTGACCTAATTGGTTGTAGCCCAAAACTTTTTGGATTTATCCTGGCTATAGCCAAAAGAAGTTTTACTGCATCTAAAGTTTTGACTTGCTTTATATATTAGCAGCGCAAATGGAAACAAACAAGAAATGATTCACCATACTCTCTCACTTATCTATAGCACATAACACCAAAACTCAATCAATTGCACTACAAATTTCTCTGGAATCTTATAGAGCATCAATAACTCACACAATTGAACGCATTTTCACATGGTCAAAGTGCACCCAAAATTCATGAACTTACTATATATCTAAAATTGATAGGATTATGCCAATCCATTGAACAAATCAAACTCTAATTCATTCAACAAACATGAATACACCTTAATTAGAAGTGATAATGTGTTGGCAACAATAGTCATCAAATCAGGTTATGCTCATCTAAGACTAGGCTCAGTTTAATCATAGGAATTAAGGAACTTCCCTGGAAAATGCCTTTCCAACACCTACATTCTCCACCCTTCCTTTGTATCAAGCTTGCATGTTCCTTTCTCTATTTGGGGTTCCTCTCGTACCTGTAAAAGCAAAAGACCAAATATAAATCTACCAAAAACATACCAAAATAAAAGAAACTAAAGAGATTAAGTTAAGAACTTGGGTTGCCTCCCAAGAAGCGCTTAGTTTATAGTTTTTAGCCTGACTCTTCATGTTAGTCACTCTTTATTAGATAAGTAGATAGTGGATACCAGCCTATCCACATATCCTTCCCAATAATGCTTTAACCGTTAACCGTTAGCCTTGAATTGCTCTCCTTTCTCATTTTACAGCTCCACATCACCAAATTTTGATGCTTGAACAACCAAGAATAGATCGGACCATTGAGATTTTAGCTTTCCTGAAAATAATCTCAACTTAGAGTTGTAAAAGAGAACCTTTGATCGGGTTTAAAACTCTTAGGAACAATCTTGTTGTCATGATCCTGCTTGGTCTTCTCCTTGTAAATCCTTGCATTCTCATAAGCATTGAGGCGAAATTCGTCTAACTCATTAAGTTGAAGTAACCTCTTTTCTTCTACAGTTTGGGGATCAAAATTTAGCTTTTTGATAGCCCAATAAGCCCCATGCTTCAATTTTACCAGCAAGTGGCTCGCTTTCCCAAATACCAAACGATATGGAGATATGCCAATAGGTGTTTTATAGGCCGTTCGGTAAGCCCATAAAGTATCATCCAACTTGAAAGACCAATATTTCCTAGTAGTATTAACCATCTTCTCAAGGATGTTCTTGATCTCCCGATTATAAATTTCTGCTTGGCTATTGGTTTGCAGGTGGTAGGGCAATGCTACCTTGTGATTGACACCATATTTCTTCATCAAGGCTTGATTGGCATCATTAAACAAATATGTAGTAGCTTTAACCCATTTAGAGACATAGTCAACTCCAACCAAGATATATTTATAGTTGAATGACTTAAGGAAGGGACCCATGAAGTTAATCCCCCAAACATCAAAGAGTTCAACTTCAAGCATGCTATTCAATGATATCTCATTCCTTCAGATATGTTCCCCATTCTTTGGCACCTATCACATTGAAGAACGAATGCATATGCATCCTTGAATAGAGAAGGCCAATAAAACCCACTTTGGGTGACCTTTACAGTAATTTTCTCTCCTTTAAAATGTCTACCATATTCAGAAGAGTGGTAACAATGTAGAATACACTCTTGTTCATTTTCTGGGACACATCTTTAAATGAGTTGGTCGGGGCACCTCTTAAATAAGTAGGGTTCATCCTAAAAGTACTTCTTCATCTCATGTATAAACTTACACCTTTGATGAGAATTGAAATCCGGATGTAAAACTCCATAAACTAAGTAGTTGACAAAGTCTGCAAACCATGGGGTGGATGAATTATCAATAAAGAATAATTGCTCATCCGAAAATGATGTCTGAATCATATCAGAAGCATCAAGTTGAGCCTTAATACTCAACCATGAAAGATGGTCTGCCACTTGATTCTCAGTGCCTTTTCCATCAATGATGTTCAAGTCAAACTCTTGAAGTAGAAGCACCCATCAAATCATTCTTTCCTTAGAATCTTTCTTTATAAGTAGGTATTTCAAAGCTGAGTGATTGGTGTATATGATGACTTTAGTACCCATAATGTAAGACTGAAACTTCTCACAAGCATAGACTATGGCAAGTAACTCCTTCTCAGTGGTGGTATGATTAAGTTTGGCACAATCAAGAGTTCTGCTAGCGTAGTAAATAAGATGAATTAATTTCTTTGCCTTTTGCCCAAGAACAACACTGACAACATAATCACTAGCATCGGCCATGATAATGAAAGGTAATGCCCAATTTGGAGCTACTAAGATAGGAGAAAAAATGAGATGCTTCTTTAACTCTTCAAAAGCATGTAAGCACTTATCATCAAACTTGAATTCTACATTATTTTCTAGTAGTTTGGAAAGTGGCTTGGCAATCTTGGGAAAGTCTTTGATGAATCTCCTATAGAACCCAGCATGGCTAAGGAAGCTTCAGATGCCTTCACACTAGTAGGCGGAGGCAATTGCTCAATAATATCAATTTTGGCTTTATCCACTGCCAAACCCTTCTTAAACACCTAGTGGCCAAGTACAATGCCTTCTTACAGCATGAAGTGACATTTCTCCTAATTGAGAATCAAGTTGGTTTCTTCACACCTTGTAAGGACCACATCTAGATTTTCCAAGCAAGAATTAAAAGATGAACCAAAAATAGAGAAATCGTCCATAAATACTTTGATGTTCTTCTTAATCATATCAGTAAAAATAGACATCATGCACCTTTGAAATGTGGCTAGAGCATTACAAAGTCCAAATGGAATTCTTTTAAAAATGAATGTGCCATAGGGACAAGTAAAAGTAATCTTCTCTTGGTTTTTTAGGCCTATAGCAATTTGATTGTACCAAGAATAACCACATAGAAAATAGAAGAGCTGCTAGCTTTCCAAGTATCTAATCAATGAATGGCAAAGGAAAGTGATCCTTCCTTGTAGCAGTGTTAAGTTTTTGGTGGTCCATACACACCTGCCAACTAGTCACCATACAAGTGGGAATCAATTCATATTGGGTGTTAGCCGTTACAGTCATGCCACCCTTCTTACGGACACATTAAACTAGGCTCACCCATGAACTATCAAAGATAGGATACACAATTCTAGCTTAAAGCCATTTGAGAATTTCCTTCTTGACTACTTCTTTCATAATTGGGTTTAAGCACCTCTAATGCTCAATTGAGATTTTGTGATCATCCTTTAATAGAATCTTGTGTATACAAATAGAAGGGCTGATTCCCTTGATATCAACTATAGTCCATCTAATGGCACGCTTGTGCTCTCTCAAGACTCGTAGGAGCTTCTCTTCTTGCAAATCAGAAAGGATAGAGGAGATAATAACCGGTAAAGTGTTAGAACTTTCAAGATTAGCATACTTAAGATGAGAAGGTAGAGGCTTCAACTCTAGAACTAAAGGAAGTTCAATAGAAGGCTTTAATGGAGTACTTAAAGCATCGAACACCTCAAATGGTTCAAAAGTCCTTGGTCTTGAATGAGAAAATGATTCCATATGAAAGACATTTTCAATAGCTTCATCATCAAACTCCTTCAAGTTCTTCTCACCAATTAAGAATACCTCTAAAGGGTCTTTGATTGTGGAGGCATATGATTCTTGAGGAATAACTGAATCTAATATATCAATAAAAGAACATTGAGCAAATCATCATGAAACTTCAAAGCTTTTGGCATGTTGAATATCACTTTCTCATCATCAACCCTTAAAGTAATCTCACCTTTCTCTACATCAATGAGAGTACTTGTAGTGGCTAAGAATGGACAACCAAGAATGAGAGGAATTTTCCAGTCAACTTCACAATCAAGCACAATAAAGTTTGCTAGAAAGATAAACTTGTCCACTTTAACTAGGACATCTTCAATGATTCCTCTAGGTTTAGAAATACTAAAATCCATAAAGAAAAGGGTCACCATAGTGGGCCTTGGCTCTCCCAAACCTAATTGGTTGAAAACAGCTAGAGGCATCAAATTAATACTTGCACCAAAGTCATAGAGAGCTTTACCATTGAAATTAGTGCCAATGTTGCAAGGAATGTAGAAGCTTCTCGGATCCTTAAGCTTAGTAGGCAACTTCCATCGAAGAACTGTACTACACTTTTCAGTTAATGCAATGGTTTCAAACTCATTGCATCGCCGCTTCTTGGACAAAACATCTTTGAGGAACTTAGCATATTTAGGCATGCTCTTCAAAGCTTCTATAAAAGGAATGTTCATATGAAGTTGCTTGAACATGTTTACAAACTATTTAAATTAGGCATCTTCCTCTTTCTTCTTGAATCATTGAGGAAAAGGTAGTAGTGGCATGATAGTGAAGGTGGTTGGGGTTCTCTCCTTCTTATTATTCATCTCTTGTTCCACTTTCTTGCCTTGATAACATCATCCAAACTTTCTTCAGTTTGCTTTCTCTTCCTAGGGTCATCTTCTTCCATTGCAATTTCATGATCCATAGTTTCTTCACCATTAGCCTCAATATTCACTTGCTCATCTTACTTCGGGCTACTCTTACTTGAGCTAGGCATATCCGGTATCACTTTTCCACTTCTCAAGTTAATGACCTACCATTCTTCTTTTCTTTCCCTTTTTGGATTAGGAATGGTATCATTAGGAAGACTACATCTTGACATGGCATTCACTTGTGATGCTAATTGCCCTATTTGCACTTCAAGATTTTTAATAGCCGTCTCATAAAGAGAAAAAGTGGCCTATTTTTCATCTCTTGAAGATTCTATATTGGACAATATTTGAGCTAGCATCGTATCCATTTTAGACTCCTCTTCCTTAATAGGAATTTGCCTTAATTGCATTTGAAAACCCAATGGAGGAACAGGCTTTGTACCTGAAGTAGACTCATATAGTGGATTCCAAGTGTTACCTTGGCTCCAAGAGAAATTAGGATGAGCTCTCCAAGCACGATTATAAGTTTATGAATATGGGTTTCCTTGAGAAGGTTGAAACTTGCCCATGTAGTTGACAGATTTTGAAGCCATGTAATGAGGACAATAGTTAGGCGTGTGGACATCATTGCATTAATCACATACAATAGTAGTTGTATGAATAGAATGCACATCATGAGAAGTGCTCTTTTGCACTTTAGATTCCAGCACATCAAAACGCTTAATCAAAGCGGATAAGATAGTTGCAATTTGTGATGAAGAGTCTTCTTTTGTAGTAGGTATGGCTTGGGTAGTCCTCCTATCATTACCTTGAGTGTTGTTTGCAGATAGTTGATCCAAAAGCTGAATCACCTCATTAACAGGAACATTCCTGTAACCTCCATTGGTCATAGAGTCAACCATTGCCTTAGATTGAGGATTAAGGTGAGTACAGAAAATTTGGACTACCACCCATTTGTCCACCTTATGATTAGGGCATTGCTTCATCAACATCTTATATCTCTCCTAAGCAACATAAAGATGCTCATCTGGATGTTGTCTAAAGCTCAAAAACTCATCCTTTGCTTCAACAGATTTATCATCAGAAAAAAAATTGAGCTATAAACTTAGCCTTAAGATCATCCCAAGAGTTTATAGATCCTTTCAGGAGATTGTTAAACCAATCTCTAGCCTTCCCTTGTAGAAAGAGAGGGAATAGTCGTAGCCTCAACACATCTTGGGGAACTTCATTTTGCTTGAAGGAATTACACACTTCCAAGAAGTACATCACTGCTTGTTGGCATCTTTATTGTAAAGACTATGGAACATCCCATGCATTTATAGTATTGTGATCATGACCAGCTTGATCTCAAAAGTATGTGCCTGCATTTCTGGTATCCAAATGCAAGATTGAACACCCTGCATATTCTGGCTAGCAAAGTCATTGATGGTAGCCCTATCTTATTCATCATTCACCATAGTTTCAGATGCAGAGTCAGTCTCTTTGTCAATGCGAGGCAATCCGTCAAGTACTACTATCAATCCATCTGGATACAAGTGTTGCATATACTAAGATAGTACCTACAAGAGAAATAAGCAAGCAAGTATCAAACTAAAACAATAATTAACACAGAAAAGAAGGAAAGAAAAATTGTAACTTTAACTAAGAGCTCAAGTAAAATCTACTATCACAAGCTTAAGGTCGACTAAAGGATTTGTTAAGTTGAACCAAAATATGTTGTTGGTGTAGAAAAAGGATTTTCAAAATCTATATGTTTTAAAACTAAGGATTACTAAATAAAAAACTAATTTTTGCGACTTTATAGTTTGTAATAAGCCTAAGATTATTCATCCCCTTTGTATTTCATAGAACTTGATGATTTTCCTCTTCAAGAGTATTTTCACGAGATATACATGTTAGTCTAAGATTCACAAGCATTTGATTAAGCTTTCTCAAGTCAAAACCAACTTTATATCTTCAATTAACATGTACAATCTCTTGCTACAGTTAAGAGAAAATATTCATTAATCGACAACCTTAATTTGACAATGCTAGGCTAGTAACTATATCTCTATGTTACTAACAAACCATCCATTTAATTCCTAAACTTCAAGTCTAGCATAATTTTACCTAAGTTCTATAATTAAATTAACTCTCTCAAGCTTAATTTAATTGAACAAATCGTCTAAAGTGATGGCCTGTCACAAATAGCGTGAATACAAGGTAAAATCAACATATATATGCCATTAGATACTAAAAGAGAGGAGGATTCAAGTTTTAATCCATACAAAGGTTCAAAACAATCCTAGAATGAAAATCTTAGCTACTCATGCTCAACAAAGAGCCACAGGTATACAAAGTTATTACAGCCATATCAGAAACAAAAAAGGAGAAAGGGAAAGAATTCAAAAAAACCAAAGGAAATTGAGCTGGAATCTCTTCGAATCTTTAATCCCCACTTGATTTTCCTTTAGAAGCTCCACTCCTTAGCTTGCAATTGCTCTCTAGCCGCCTCTCCAATCTTCAGAATGTCGAGCTCTCCCCCAGATATAAGAATCTAGCCTTTTAAAAGCCCTAGAAATCAAAATGCATAGTTGTTATTACGGCCGTTGGCTAATGCCAAAAATTCCTTGGTTGCAGCCAAACTGCATTTTGGGCTCCTTTGGTTGTGGCAAAAAATTTCTGGCCGCAGGACAAAATTTTATGGCTTGTGTTTGGCTGTAGCAAAAAATATCTGTTAGAGGAAGCGTTTCACCCAAGAGGGGGGTGAATTGGATGATACTAAAATTTCGTTGCAAAAATAAGAACTTGATGGTGAATATAAAGCAATAAAGAGTAAGGAGAAATATCACCGAAGTGTACACCGAGAATTATACTGGTTCGGCCACAACCACTTTGACCTACGTCCAGTCCTCAGAGCTTCTCTGAGAGTTTCACTATAACTTCCAAGATTCAATAGGTTCTTGGCACCTCAGTACAAGCAAGTTCCTTCGCCTGGACACTCGCTCCCCCTTACAAGTTGTAATCCAATCCCAACTCAAGGTTCCACAACCTTAAGTTATCTCAATAAAAAATATTGAGTTTGAATGAAATATCTCTCTCACAGAGTGAATAAGAATCACTGAAGTATAGAATTACAAGTATAATGTAAAACAGAGTAATGAGCTTGATAATACGTTCGTGTGTATGATGTTATGTTTTTCTCTGTTTGGATGTTCCCATATATATAGGTGTGTTGGTAATGACCGTTGGAACATTTTCTTCTTGTCCATTAGAGTGTACGCAGCCATTGTTGAC
Organism: Inga oerstediana; assembly: GCA_963210345.1. Lineage (NCBI taxonomy): Eukaryota > Viridiplantae > Streptophyta > Magnoliopsida > Fabales > Fabaceae > Inga > Inga oerstediana. The sequence continues at coordinate 60,256,807 of OY723400.1, read as the reverse complement.
TTTTCCAGTATTTGAAAAATATCCGTTTGCGGTAGGTGGCGGTAGGTGACATTTGAATGTTGCTTTTGACTTTCCTTATTTGGTAAGATCTCTTCATTGTTTATCTGTGGATATGATAAGAATACTAATACAATGAAAGGTTAATCATATAGGAAACAATCAATGAATGTTGGAATGAATTCTCAAAATCTAAACTTGCATACTCGAGTAGTTATTAAAGTTTACTTGAGTACATACTCAAGTATCATCGGGAAGACTTTGATAAACTGCAAGTCAATAAGCAAACATAACATTACTCGGGTAGTGCATGAAGTAAACAAAATTCAAACCTTTGGAAATACCTGTTTACTCGGGTACTTACTCGAGTATGGCTCCCTTTTCTTCATAGGTTACTCGAGTAGCAACTCGAGTAAATCTTCAAATAAACTTTAGGTTACTCGATGCTTCACTCCAGTAATGTTGGCAGGATTTTAAGGCCGAGAGCACTTCAAGTTTGATTACCTTGTTACTCGAGTCCTTACTCGAGTAAACATAAATTTTCTGCACAGTTTACTCGGGTAGTGACTTGAAGTTCTCTTCCAACTAACTCTACATACTCGAGTAGTGACTTGAAGTTTTTCTTCTAAGTAATTCTGCATACTCGAGTAGTAACTTGAAGTGAAGGGTGAGAAAAACATTTCATGTTATTCGAGTAATACCTTCAGGTTTTGCTTACCACAGTGAGTTACTCGAGTAGCTCCTCGAGTAACATTGGCAGGGTTGAAAAAGCCAAGAGCAACACATATCCTGAAACAGAGTAACTCGAGTATCATTGGCAAGATTGAAAATGCTGAGAGTAACTGGAAGCATTTGACATGGTTACTCGAGTACCTACTTGAGTAACGTTGGCAGGCCGAGAGCAACTGCCAGTGAGTTACCTGGTTACTCGAGTAGCTACTCGAGTAACATTGGCAGGCCGAGATCAACTTGAAAACATTTACCTTATTACTCGAGTGCTTACTCGAGTAACGTTGGCAGGTTACTTGAAGGTTGACCTGGTTACTTCAAGTTTCTGTCTCATTACTCGAGTAGCTACTTGAGTAACCCTTTAGAAAATTTGCCAACAATGAAGTTTCTCAGCTTTTTCTCTTGGCCTTTCTTCATTACTCCAATGCTTACTTCAAGTGATGATTTTCCCTGTTTTTACTTTGTTCAAACTTATTTGTTTATCAAATCTTTTTCATGCCATTCTTTGTTATCATCAAAACATGGGATCTTACATGCTCCCCCTTTTTGATGATGACAAAACTTGGTGATTTTGAACAAGATTTTTGAAAGTAAATTATCAAATAAACACTTCTTGAACTCTCAATGATTATTTTGAAAAACTTTGTTAAGTGTAAATGCAAAGTGTTTTTGAAATCATAACATATATCTTGCATACATAACAAACTCATTAGTCCCATAATGTATTATAATTTAAAAGCTAAAATAGACTTGAAATAAATTCATAACTTGCATTAAACTTAAAGTTACATTGCAAATGAAAAATTTATAAATTACAAAGCTCCCTAAATCCCATATACACCCATATACCCAAAAGGAAACATAAACTTCCACAAAATCACTCTCAAGTTCTTCTCCCCCTTTTTGTCTTCATCATTCAAGAGGAGGATTGGAAGGCTTGACCATGGAGATAAGCTTCACTGGAAGAACCAAAGAACCATATGAACTAGAAGAATCAAAAGAACTAGAAGATTCTGGTTCAGGATGATTTAGTGGAGGAATATGGATGTCATTTCTGGGAGGAATAGGAGAAGGCTGGTAGATGATCATAGTGGTAGTCTCAACCTTTGGAGTATGATGATCAGAGGATGAGGGAGATATCTCCTCTGTATGAGTAGGAGAAGGAATGGGTGTAGGAGTAGGTTGTGGTTGAGCTCTGGGCGGTTAATCCTCAATGACAATATGAATGGTCTCATTGGTTTCAGGGTTATCCATTGAGCATAGGATATCTTCTAGTCTTGGCTCAGGTGGACTAGAGACTGGAGGAATAAGTGGCTCAACCTCAGAGTGATGAAGGTCAGATGGGATGTTCTCTGGAGGTGGTGGATTATGCTCTGGAGATGGTATATGCTCTGGAGAAGAATAAGTCTCATGTGTAGAAGATGATGGACCAGCAGAAGGTCCGGGACCCAAAGAATCCAATCGTGCCAAAATCAACTTCAAGGTCTCACCCTGGGCACGTTGCTTAGCTAGCAACTCTTCGTGCCTCTTATCTATCTTCTCAACTAGATCAGTCATCTTGTGATTCATATGAGTTATTAACTCAGCATTTGTGTTGGCAATATCCACATGGAATCCTCTGAGCATATTTTCCATGAAGTGTTGAAGTATGGCATTGAGGAAAGAGGGTGATGATGTAGTGGCAGCTGGAGCCGACAACTGAGTGTCATCCATCTTGCTAGTCTCAGTCTCAGTCTTCTTCTTCTTCTTAGATCCAGATTCCAGAGGACTCTTGAGAGGAATATCAATATTGAGCTTGCCAATTTGATTTCTCTTAACCGGAGTCAATCTCTCAATATGTTCTTTATTCTCCAGATACCATATCTTATTTTCCTTTAGAATGAGTGAGACAATATGAGGATATGGCATAGGTGTGGTAGCTTTCCCATCTACTCTGTACCTCTTCATCTCAGAGAATATGTACTCCCCCAAATCTTTCTATTCCTTTAGGAGTAAGGAAGCAAACCATCTATAATCCCTATCAGAAAAGTGGGTATAATTGTTGGCCTTGTTCACAAGGGATCTAGAGTAGATATACCATAGAACCCTGTGATGATCACACATATCACTAGGTTTGAAATTTAAAGGGCCTACAAGCTCACCAAGTTTAAGGACAGAGAAAATTTGGTTTGAGTCAAGTTTGGAGTAAATATCATCTGGAGGGTTCTCTATTCCTAACTACAAATTGAGCCTAGAAGGTGAGATGAGAATCTTTTGGCCTCTAACAATAGTAGTCATCTCTTCCTCTGCTGAGTTTCTATTGGGCTCATCAAGAATTTCAAGATTACAGTAAAAGTGTGTGACTACTTTGGTGTAAAAAGGAAGTCTAATAGAAAGCCAAGGCATAAATGGTTCTAGAAAGGGACTAAGATCATGCTTCAATACCTCCTGAAGTCCTTTGAGGTCCACATAGTGTGTCTTGCATACTTTTCTCCTGGAGAATTGAGTGAGGTACTTTGGGGACTCCTCTAGTTTGTTAACATTAAACCCCTTTGGAGGTTTGGTGATCTCCTTTTCTGGAAGTTTTGATTTCTTTGAAGATTTCCCCTTCTCAAGCTGATCTAGAATGCCAGCCATTGCCTTAGCCACATTCACATCATATTTGGGCTTTTTAGGAGGTTTTGGTGTGAAAGAGGGAGTTGAGGAATCAGAAGGTGGAGGAGAGGGAGACTTTGTACTTTTGCCTCTCCCAGTAGAGGTGCTCTTCTTGGATTGAGCCTTTGTAACTACTGGCTCTTTGATAACAACACCTTTCGGTTTCGGTTGAGGTTTGGGTTGGACTTTGGCTTTGGATCTAGGAGTAAGTTTTCTTCTCTTTCTGGGAGGAGAAGAAAGAGGGTCAGAAATTTGTGGGGATCTAGAAGAGTCTGTGGTAGTAAGGTTTTTGGTTCTAACCATCTTGAACCAGTGAAAATTGAAAAACTTAGAAAACAGGGTAAGAAAAACGCCATATAGGGCACAGTGAATTTGAGCAGAATAAGAGGTTTCTGGGGTTGAAATTTGATGGGTTATGACGGAAATCAAGTAAGAAAGTGATTGTGAAAAGTTTTTCAGAGAGGACTGGGTGATTTACTCGAGGAGATTTTGTGGAAATGACCGAGTTTGCTACAAATAAAGACCTAGAACCCGACGTTACTCGAGGCCTTACTCGAGTAAATTGCATGTTTACTCGAGTCCCTACTCGAGTGATCATACAGAAAATTTCTAAAATAATTCATTTAAATTGCGTACCTGGCATGAATAATATTGTAATTATCCATGTATATTCCCTCGATCATTTTATAACCAATTTAGAGCAGATTTGAGTCGTTTTTCATCAAATTGGTGATCTGGACTTGCAGTTACTCGAGTCCTTACTCGAATAAGCTTCAAGTTTACTCGAGGCTCGCCTCGGGTAACCTTTCATTTTCAGTTTGGACTTTTCAGTTCTCACCAATAAACCATTTGATTCAAATTCCAAGAAACTTGATACGTTACTTCCAGTTTTGGAAGACCATTACTCGAGTAAAGTGCTCTTTTACTTCAAGTTGTTCCTCGGGTAATGCTTCACTGTAAGTCATTACTTGAAGTTGGTACTCCAGTAAAGGTGTCCTCTGATAACCTCTGTTTTTATTTCTCATAACAGAGTTTCAATCTTCCTACAAAACAAGTTTCTACATACTCCGATGCTTAAATTAGTAATCATCAAAACATTATCAAATATCTTTATCTAACATTATAAGAGACTGAAATAACTTACAACTCATTAGGATTTACCATTCCCAATTCTCTTCTAATATATAGAAATTGATCTTTTGCAAGGGGTTTAGTGAAGATATCAGCTAGTTGAAGATGAGTAGGAATGAATATTACTTTCACATCTTTATTTTGGACATGATCTTTGATAAAGTGATGTCTAACATTGATATGCTTGGTTCTAGAATGTTGAACTGGATTTTTTGCCAAGCTTATCGTACTGGTATTGTCACAATAGATTGGTATTTCTTTGAGATAAATACCAAGATCTTGTAGTTGTTGTTTTAACTATATCACTTGTGCACAACAACTTGAGACTGCAACATATTCGGCTTCCGTTGACGAAAGAGACACTATATTTTGTTTCTTGCTGAACCATAAGACAAGAGATCCTCCAAGAAATTGTCCTTATCCACTGGTGTTCTTTCTATCTGTTTTGTATCCTCCATGATCTGAATCTGAATATGCAACAAGATATTCACTTCTTCCTTTGGGATACCACAGACCTAATTCGGGTGTGTCAGTAAGATATCTAAAGATTCGTTTGACAGTTTCAGCATGTGATTCCTTTGGTGCTGATTGATATCTTGCACATATGCCAACACTAAATTGGATGTCCGGTCTACTTGCCGTGAGATAGAGTAATGATCCAATCATTCCTCTGTATTTTATGATGTTGTAGTCTTTCCCTTTGACATCAGCATCAAGCAACGTAGTTGAGCTCATAGGTGTGTTCGTTCCATTTGCTTCATCCATTCCAAACTTCTTCAATAATTCTTTCAAATACTTTGTTTGAGATATAAAGATTCCATTCTTTCTTTGTTTGATTTGCAAACCAAGAAAGAAATTCAATTCTCCCATCATTGACATCTCAAGCTCTCCCTGCATTATCTCAGAAAATTCCTTCCACAGAGATTCATTAGTAGCACCGAAAACAATGTCATCAACATATATTTGAACAATTAAAATATCATCACGTTTTCGTTTTATAAAAAGTGTTGTATCAACTTTTCTTCGTACAAAACCTTGATCAATAAGAAATTTACTGAGCCTTTCGTACTATGTTCTAGGAGCTTATTTTAAACCATATAAAGCCTTTTTGAGTTTGAAAACATGGTCAGGTTTAGTTACATCCTCAAAACCTGGAGGTTGTTCTACATATACTTCTTCCATAATGTAGCCATTTAGAAATTCACTTTTTACATCCATTTGATAGAGTTTGAATCCTTTGATGCATGCAAAGGCTAATAGTACGCGTATAGCTTCTAATCTAGCCACTAGAGCATACGTTTCCTCATAATCAATCCCTTCTTCCTGATTATAGGCTTTGGCTACCAATCTTGCCTTGTTTCTGACAATAATTGCGGATTCATCGAGTTTGTTCTTGAATACCTATTTAGTACCAATGATCGGATGATCCTTAGGTCGGGGTACCAAGTCCCAAACTTAATTTCTTTCAAATTGATTTAATTCTTCTTGTATTGCTATAACCCAATCATTGTCTGATAGGGATTCATCAATGTTAGAAGGTTCAATCTCAGAAATGAATGCAGAAAAACTTACTTCATTGAAAATTCTATTTCTAGTTTTGATCCCTTTATTCACATCTCCTATGACTTGATATAAGGGATGACTTTTATTGTATTTCCAGGCTCTAGGTTGTCCTAGTGATTGCTCTTCTTCCTTGGTTTCATCAACTTCTGGAATAAGAGACTTAGAAATAGATTGACCATTTTCTTTATTTAAAACAACTTCCTGTTCTTCATCAATGGTTTTGTTAGAGGATTCAAATTCATTAAATACAATATGAATTGATTTTTCAACAACACATGTTCTTTTGTTAAAAACTCTATATGCTTTACTTCGGTTAGAGTATCCTAGGAAAATTCCTTCATCAGTTTTAGAATCAAATTTTCCTAAGTTATCTTTACCATTATTATGAATGAAACACTTACAACCGAAGATGTGTAGATGAGTAATGTTTGGCTTCCTTCCTTTGTACAATTCGTATGGTGTCTTTCCAATTTTTGTTCTAATATATGCTCGATTTGAAATATAGCATGCTGTACTCATAGAGTCTGCCTAGAACACTTGAAACACGTTCTTTTCATTCAACATTGCTCTAGCCATTTCAGTGAGTACTCTATTCTTTCGTTCCATGACTCCATTTTGTTGAGGTGTCCTTGGAGCAGAGAAATTATGATCAATGCCATCAGTATCACAATATTTTTCAAAGGCTTGATTTTCAAATTCTCCACCATGATCGGTCCTAATACCTGCAATGGACATACCTTTCTCATTTTGCACTTTCTTGGCAAAAACAATAAATTCTTCAAAAGTTTAATCCTTTGATGATAGAAAAATAACCCATGTAAATCTAGAGAAGTCATCAACAATGACCAATGAATATAAGTTTCCACCAAGACTCTTTACTCTTGCTGGGCCAACTAAATCCATATGCAATAATTGTAGTGGTCTATTTGTTGAAATCTCAATTTTCAATTTGAAAGATGATTTAGTTTGTTTACCCTTTTGACATGTGTCACAAATCAAGTCATTTTTGAAATTTACTTTGAGTAATCCAAGAACTAAATCCTTTTTGAGTAGTTTGCCTAATTGATGCATATTGACATGAGCCAATCTCTTATGCCATAGCCAACTTTCATCGGCATTACTCAAAAAACAATTTTCAGATTCATTTCTACTAATATCTAGAGTATAGCAGTTACCTTCCCTTTTTGCTCTGAGTTTAGCCTTGATATTCTTCTTATCAAGTAGTAAGTCTTTCTTGTTGACAATCAGACATTCCTCTGAATCAAATATTATCCAGTTGTCTTTATCTGCACTTTGACTTACACTCAGCAAATTGTGACACAAGCCTTCAATATAATATACATCTTTGACTTGTATTCCTTTGTCATTTTTTATTTCACCAATTCCTGCTATCTTCCCGAATTGATTTCCTCCAAATTTTACCTTTCCACCTTCCTTAGGTTGCAATGTGGTAAAACTTTCGAAATCTCCAGTCATATGTCTAGAGCATCCACTGTCTATGTACCATTTATTGTTTTTGGATGTTTTAAGACATATCTGCAATCAAATGACTAAGTCTTAGGTACCCACATCTTTTTGGGTCCTTTTGGGTTAGTACAAATAGTTTTCTGTACATATGAGCCTTTAGGTACTCATTTGTAGGTTCTTATGTTTCCTTTCTTCTAATGAATGCATGAAGAGGTATAATGACCTTTTCTATTACATTAATTACAAAATGCAAAAGGATTCAATGTATGCACAGAATGCTGGAAATAATTCAAATATGACTTACCTTCTGCTTTCTTTCTACCTTTCCTCTTATCTGATTTTGGATCATATCCAATTCCAGATCGGTCATTTATAAATCATTGAGCTTTTAAAATAACATTTAGCATCTCACTTCCTTGTGTAAATTTTTCAAGATTTTTTGTAAGATCAGTGTTTTTCTTTTTCAAAGAAGAACAATTTTCACAATTCTTTTCTGAACTTTCTTTAAGTTCGATTTCAAGAGCTTTGTTTTTCTTTTTGGAAACAATTAATTCTTTAACTACTTTGATGAATTCAGAATGTAAAGCATTATATTCAGAGAGTAATTTATCATAGGTAGGATCAGAATCATTTACCTCTTCTTCTGTTTCTTCTTGAGCAACAAGACATATATTGGCTACTTCTTCCTCATCACTTTCTTCGTTAGAGGAGCTATCACCCCATATAGCATATACGAAGGCCTTCTTTTTGTTGAAAAATTTGCCTTTTCTCTTTTCTTTGCTCTTTTGATTCATCTCTGGACATTCTGATTTGATATGCCCTAGTTTTCCACATTCGTAGCAAATGATATGATCTTTGCTGCCAGGTCCTCCTTTTCTGAAAGTGTTTGAATCCTTGACCTTTCTTGTAAAACTTTCTAAATCATTTTATGATTAGGCCCATTTCATCATTGTCAAATTCCTCATCCTCATCTTGATTCTCTTCTTTTACTTTTAGTGCTAGACCTTTCTTTTTCTTGTCACCAATGTCATCTAGTTCCCGTTTGAACTTTAGTTTGCTTTCATATTCAGAAAGACTTCCAAATAGAGAAGCAACTGATCTCATTGATTCTCCTTTTGCTTCTTCTATCGCAGTGACATTGGCCTCCCACTCTTTAGAAAGAATATTCAAAATCTTTCGTACTTGGGTATGCTGATCATAAACTTTCCCAAGTACTGCAAGTTGATTAACAAGATGAGTATATCTAAGTTCAAATTCAGATATTGATTCACCTGATTTCATTCAAAGTAGATCGAATTCAGTGACCAAGGTGTTGATCCGATTCTCTTTATTCCCGAAGTTCCTTCATGAGCTATTTCCAGAGCTTCCCACATTTCCTTTGCTGTTGGAAGTGTGCAAATTCTGAAATATTCACTTTGACTCAAGGCACTTTGTAACATCAGAATTGCCTTGCTGTTGAGAGTGATAAGTTTCTTGTCATTCTCATCATATTCCCTGGTGTCTTGGGAATTTTCTGAGAATCTACAATCTTTGTAGGTTGATAGTTTCCACTCTCAATCACATCCCATAGCCCATATTCAGTAGCCATCACGAATACTCTGAACTTTACTTTCCAAAAAGAAAAGTGTTCGCCTCTGAAACCTGGAGGTCTAGTGATGGATGCTCCGTCGGGAAGAATTCCTTCACCCATGCTTGTCATTGGATCCTTCTTAGGTTGTTATACCTTAACAAGAAGACCTACTCTCTGATACCAAATGTTAGAGCAAGCGTTTCACCCAAGAGGGGGTGAATTGGGTGATACTAAAATTTCGTTGCAAATATAAGAACTTGATGGTGAATATAAAGTAATAAAGAGTAAGGAGAAATATCACTGAAGTGTACACCAAGAATTATACTGGTTCGGCCACAACCACTTTGACCTACGTCCAGTCCTCAGAGCTTCTCTGAGAGTTTCACTATAACTTCCAAGATTCAGTGGGTGCTTGGCACCTCAGTACAAGAAAGTTCCTTCGCCTGGACACTCGCTCCCCCTTACAAGTTGTAATCCAATCCCAACTCAAGGTTCCACAACCTTAAGTTATCTCAATAACAAATATTGAGTTTGAATGAAATATCTCTCTCATAGATTGAATAAGAATAACTGAAGAATAGAATTACAAGTATAATGTAAAACAGAGTAATGAGCTTGATAATGCGTTCGTGTGTATGATCTTATGTTTTTCTCTGTTTGGATATTCCCATATATATAGGTGTGTTGGTAATGACCGTTGGAACATTTTCTTCTCGTCCGTTAGAGTGTACGCAGCCACTGTTGACTTTTCCAATATTTGAAAAATATCCGTTTGCGGTAGGTGGCTGTAGGTGACATTTGAACATTGCTTTTGACTTTCCTTATTTGGTAATATCTCTTCATTGTGTATCTTTGGATATGCTAAGAATACTAATACAATGAAAGGTTAATCATATAGGAAACAAATCAATAAATGTTGGAATGAATTCCCAAAATCTGAACTTGCATACTCGAGTAGTTACTCGAGTATTCATTAAAGTTTACTCGAGTACATACTCGAGTATCATCGGGAAGACTTTGATAAACTGCAAGTCAATAAGCAAACATAACATTACTCGGGTAGTGCATGAAGTAAACAAAATTCAAACATTTGGAAATACCTATTTACTCGGGTACTTACTCGAGTATGGCTCCCTTTTCTTCATAGGTTACTCGAGTAGCAACTCGAGTAAACCTTCAAATAAACTTTAGGTTACTCGATGCTTCACTCCAGTAATGTTGGCAGGATTTCAAGGCCGAGAGCACTTCAAGTTGATTACCTTGTTACTCGAGTCCTTACTCGAGTAAACATAAATTTTCTGCACAGTTTACTCGGGTAGTGACTTGAAGTTCTCTTCCAACTAACTCTGTATACTCGAGTAGTGACTTGAAGTTTTTCTTCTAAGTAATTCTGCATACTCGAGTAGTAACTTGAAGTGAAGGGTGAGAAAAACATTTCATGTTATTTGAGTAATGCCTTCAGGTTTTGCTTACCACAGTGAGTTACTCGAGTAGCTCCTCGAGTAACAATGGCAGGGTTGAAAAAGCCGAGAGCAACACATTTCCTGAAACAGAGTAACTCGAGTATCGTTGGCAGGATTGAAAATGCCGAGAGTAACTGGAAGCATTTGACATGGTTACTCGAGTACCTACTCAAGTAACGTTGGCAGGCCAAGAGCAATTGCCAGTGAGTTACCTGGTTACTCAAGTAGCTACTCGAGTAACATTGGCAGGCTGAGAGCAACTTGAAAACATTTACCTTATTACTCGAGTGCTTACTAGAGTAACGTTGGCAGGTTACTTGAAGGTTGACCTGGTTACTTCAAGTTTCTGTCTCATTACACGAGTAACCCTTTAGAAAATTTGCCAACAATGAAGTTTCTCAGCTTTTTCTCTTGGCCTTTCTTCATTACTCCAATGCTTACTTCAAGTGATGATTTTCCCTGTTTTTACTTTGTTCAAACTTATTTGTTTATCAAATCTTTTTCATGCCATTCTTTGTTATAATCAAAACATGGGATCTAACAATATCTTGGCCTCAATCAAAAACCTTCCGACCAGTTTTTGGTTGCGGCCAGGAATTTCTTTGCTGTAGCTAAAATTCGTCAGTCATGCTTCTGTTTATTGTTTGGCTATAGCCCCAAAGCTTCTGGAGGTTATCTAGTTATAGGCATCTGATTTCTTAGCTGTAGCCAAGCACTTTTCTTTATCTCTTCTAGCTTGTTCCATAGTACAGTGGCATTCTACTCTTCTTCCCAACTTCTTAATCATCGATTTACTCTTCCAATGAACCTTTGTGTGCCTTAAATGTTATCCTATCAACACAAGAAAGTCTATACAAACTAAAGGGTGATGAATGATAGAAAAATATTCACATTTAATTAAAGAATTATGACCTTTTTAATCAAATACTCACTAGGCACATTTCCTTTACACTGAACTCCCCATATATCCATTAATCAACCAAAAAGTGTGATAAATTGAGGGTAAGTGTAACCCCCATCTCCATCAAGGCCGAGATTAGTTTGTAAAAACGTAATTAAGTTTGAATTACAGACCATGTATGACTTGGGACTTAGACAAAATAAAATTTCCCAAAAATCAGGGTTTTCAAAAACTTTTACAACACCTGATCCATAATGGTCTCATACTAGCATTTCAAATATAAATGGCCTGTACGCGTTGATTCCATTCATACATATCAGAGTACAGCATAAATTCCTGAGACACTCGGGTTCCATTGATTAATAAAGGGTTTATACAAGGCATAATGCCCATAATCTCTTTCCCTTTTCAATTGGGGATTACACAAAACTATGCCATACCACAAATATATATAATTGTTTCCTAATAATATATCCAAAAATTCCCAAAATGAAACTCCTATCTGGAGCTCTAACCACTTTTCATCATTCGCTTTCCTTTAGATCCTTCGGCCCTGTCTAAAAATTTGGTTTATGGGAGAGTGAGATTCTAAGGAATCCCTGTAATAAAAAATCACTCATAGTATGCCCAACAACAAAGCATGAAAGCAAAATGTAACCCCCTGCCTTAAATAGCGTAATTATAATTCGATATTACGTAATTAAATTGGTTTAGAGACCGTCGAATAGTTCAAAACTCATTTAGAACTCCCTGTGAAGTAGGGACTTTATAAAATTTTCAAGACTTCTTTCCTATTCCGGTCTCAAGTTCAATTATTGAATATAATCACCTGTGCAGTTAATTCACATTCATTCATATCAGAATATCTAATAGCAATCCCGGCAACCCCCGGGTTCCATTCATACACAAAAAGGGTTTACAACCTCCATATAGGGGACTACACAACTACGTTCAACTATTCTTTACAACCAACATAATATACAGACACCCTGTCCAACAGGTTTAACCAACATAACCAAAATAAATGTCCCTACAGGATTCTAACCGCTCCGGGTCGTACGCTTCTCCTTAGAGCCACTCGCCCTGTCTGAAAGGTTAGTTAAAGGAAAGAATGAGATTCAAGAGAATCCCAGTAGTAACAAAACATTTATACCACACATAAGCACACAGCATGTAAGCAAATCATCATACAGCAGCAGCACCACAAATCACACTCCACCCTCATCCCCTTTCTCCGCCGGGAAGGCACACCGCCTAACCCGAACCGTTGTTAGCTACTCAGGGACTATTGGCGTGGCAGTGCATACATATAGCCTTATAGCCCATACAGCTATTCGGCTTTCACAAATGGCCCGTCGGCCTCCACAAATAGCCTTTTGGCTCACATAATCACATATATCACACCTCATCCTCATCCCCTTTCTCCGCCGGGGAGGCACACCGCCCTAACCCGAACCGTTGTTAGCTACTCAGGGACTATTGGTATGACGGTGTTTACACATATTCACAACGTCGCAGCATACGAGTTTATCACAAATCAATGATAATACACACATACAATGCATCACATATGGTACGAAAGAAAAGTTACTACCTCGTTCCTTTCTGACGTTTCTTGGTACTGCGGGCTCACGAGGACGGCAAATATCAAATCCTGTAACCAAGTTAGGGACAACCCGTCAATCTCTTTCCCAAGTTCTTTTCTCTATAATACTTTAAGTTGATTATCACTATGGTCAATTAATCAAGTCAACTAAGGAGCTAAAGTGGTCAATTAACCTAAAAGGCTCATTTCTAACCTCAAAGTTCCACAATATTACATTATGCCATAAAATCTTCAATTTTCGCATAGGTGACCAATCTGCCAGAATTTTCCAACATCTTTGAAAAATCATAACTAATTCTAGAAAAATCAAAATGAGGTGATCCCAAAGCCTATTGAAAGCTCTTGAAGTCCTCTTCATAGGAAAAATATGAATCACTACCAGAAATCACCACACAATTCCAGAATTAACAACATTCCATACTGCTCCAGAATTAGGTCCAGTTTCGACATCAAACTTTGGGCAACTAGAACTCCCAGCTCAAAAACCGAAATGACACAAATCATATGTCCATTTTGAAGCTTGAAACGTGAACTTTAAGACTGGAAAGTTTCAGAATTTTTAGACACCAATTGCCCATTCAAAATGTCCCTACAAACTGACTGCCCTGCACAAAGTTACACTTGACAGTTTTTCCAATTTTCAACCAATGTGTCCAATGACTTCAAAATCAACAACCAAACCTATTCCCACATAATTTTTCGTGTAGAACACAATGGTAACATCAAAATGAACAAATTCCCACTCATTCCCCATGTCCTGTTTTGGCAGAATTTTAGGGTATTTCACAACAAACAACCACTTCACTATCTAATCACTAAGCTTAGCTCATTTGCCTCCAAACCAACATATAAGCACATATATAGGATGAAAGCTTTATGATCCCTAATATACCCTAAAAAACGAAATTAGGGCTGTCACAATAGCCCACCACAACTCAGCCAATTAAAGCATCATATATATCAACATAATGCTCTTACTCACCTCTTGCTTCTTCTTGTGTTCTTTTCTTGATTCCTCAACTTTTGTTCTTGCAAGGTGGCTGAAAACTCCTCCTCTTCAAAAACAAAAACCATAGAAATGAAGCTAAGGAAGAGAGGAACAAGTTTCATGAAGGTCACTTGAGCCATAGATGAGGTTAAGAAGGTGAAAAATCAAGATTAAGCTCACCTTAAAACCTTGCTTTTCTTCCTCCACGTTTTTTGCTGCTGCAACCGACTTGAGGAGAGATGAAATATGTGACTTAATGATCAGATTTTTGGCCCCTCTTATCTCTCAAAGTCCAAACGAAAATATGGTGCAAAAGTAGATAAAAGATGTGGTGAAAATTACTTCAAGTTTTCTCTTTCCTTCCTCCTCCCTTTTTGACCGAAATGTTTTCCCCTTTTGTATACAAGATATCATCTTATGCTTGGCCTACAATTGTTGACCAAGTCTTCATCTCCTTACTTGGTCTTTCATGTGCTTCTCTTTCTCTCTTTATTGTCACCGTAAATAGCTCTTAAAGAGCAAAACAAATACTCCTTGATTTATCATAACTTTTTCCTCTTCAAATACATTACTTTAGTTGCAATATTTGACCAATTCAACATATTTTCTTTTCCTTCTCATGCCATACGAATTGTAGCCCTTGGAATAGCCAAAAGAGCTTCTTGAATCAATCATAATTCCAACTCTTCAAATATTACTTCTTTAGTTGAAATTGTTGACTTAGTCACCACCTTTTACAACTTGGTCAAATTGCCTTCACATGTCATATATTAATAACCAATATTGTCTCCTTATATCTTATGTAAGTCATGGCCCTTTGAAGGAGATGATGATCTTATAAAATATCCACTTGCAATATAATATTCAATTGCCAATTTTTTGCATGTGAAAATTGACTAAAGTCGTAACACAATTTCTAGAGGTAATTCTGTCATTAATCCCACCATCTATTCTGTACATTTAGCCCTTGAGTACATTTTGGGATATTACACAAATCATCACACAACACATAGCAACTACAATAGCAGTTACAACGGCAAAGGCAGGTATGACTCATGTCACCCTTACGTTTGCTCACACTGAAGTGCTCACGCTATATTAGACAATCACATGATCATATCACATATATCACCACAGCTGGGATCCATATAAAATATTTCACATACACACACAGCCACACTGGCTGGATACTCAAACAAGAATCCATGATTCCACAACACACCCCTGGAAATTACAACGGCAGGGGTAGGTGTGATAACCATCACCCCCTACGACTGCTCATGCTGAACTGCTCATGCTGTAATGCACTACAAGAGATAACACAATGGTCTCATACAAAAGATTTACACAGTACACAATGATGAGTCATGCATACCAAGCATCATACACAACATGAGAGAAAAGTCACTACCTTGGTCCTTCCGTGTGTGCTCTGGCGCCGGTCTCTCCCGAGTAGGAAAAATGTCGAATCCTGTAATTCATAATTAAGGACGAATAGTCATTCTCTATTCCAATACTTATTTTACTTCACAATACTTAGATTGGTTATCATTATTGCTCTTTAAGAGTCCTTAAATACTCCTAACAGAAGTCCTAAAGGGTTGGAAGAACTATCCTAAAGATCTTCTTTTGGAAGCACAAAAAATGTTATTTTTCACTGAGACACTCGAGTGAAGATGGCCTCACTCGAGTGATATTTGTTAGATCTCATATGTTTTGATGATAACAAAGAATGGATGTGAAAAAGACTTGATAAACAAATAAGTTTGAACAAAGTAATGATAGAGTAAATCATCACTTGAAGTAAGCACTGGAGTAATGAAGAAAGGCCAAGAGAAAAAACTGAGAAACTTCATCACTGGCAGAATTTCTAAAGGGCTACTCGAGTAAGAACTCGAGTAATGAGATAGAAACTTGAAGTAACCAGAGCACAGAACCTCAAGTAACTCACAGCTAGATACATCACTCGAGGGGCGACTCAAGTAATATGAAATGAAAAGAAGAGTTACTCGAGTCAACGTTCAAGTAACCTGCCACAAGGAAATGAGTTGCTCTCGGCCTGCCAACGTTACTCGAGTAAGTACTCGATTAATCAGGGAAATCACTTCCAGTTGCTCTCGGCCAGCCAACGTTACTCGAGTCAGTACTCGAGTCCCCTGCTTCAAGAAATATGTTGCTCTCGGCATTCCAATCTTGCCAATGTTACTCGAGGAGCAACTCGAATAAATCACTGTGGTAAACAAAACTTGAAGGTAACACTCGATTAATCTGAAATATTCTATCATACTTCACTCGAGACACCACTCAAGTATGCAGGTATTAAAATGTTCTATGTCAAAGACTTGAACGAGATTACTTGAGTCAGTAATCCAGTGATCTGCAGAGTTATATACAATGCACTTGAAGTATCTACCTGAGTAAGCTATGCAGAAAATAGATGTTCACTTGAGGCGGTACTTGAGTAAACAGGTAAGCAAAAATTGAAGTATTCTCGGCCTGAAATCTTGCCAACATTACTGGAGTGAAGCATCGAGTAATTTGCCAGGTTATTTGAAGGACCACTCAAGTAGCCACTCGAGTAACCTGTGAAGAAAATTGTAGTATACTCTAGTAAGTACTTAAGTAAACAGGTATTTCCAAGGTTTGTAAATTTGTTTACTCCATGCACTACCCGAGTAATGTGATGTTCATTTATTGACTTGCTCCCTATCAATATTTTCACAAAGATACTCAAGTAGCTACTCGAGTAATCAAACCTAGAAATTCAGAAATCATTCCAACGTTCATTGATTTGTTTCCTATGTGATTAACCCTTCATTGTATTAGTATTCTTAGCATGTTCGCAAATAAACAAGGAAGAGATTTTACCAAATAAGGAAAGTCAAATGCAACGCTCAAATGCTACCTACCGCCACCTACCGCAAACGGATATTTTTCAAAAACTGGAAAAGTCAACAGTGGCTGCGCACACTCTAACGGGAGAGAAGAAAATGTTCCAACGGTCATTATCAACACATCTATATATATGGGAACATCCAAACAGAGATAACAACAAGAACACACACGAACGAATTATCAAGTTCACATTCAATACCCTGTTTTTACACATACTTGTAATTCTGTACTTCAGTGATTCTTATTCACTCTGTAAGAGAGATATTTCATTCAAACTCAATATTTGTTATTGAGGTAACTTAAGGTTGTGGAACCTTGAGTTGGGATTGGATTACAACTTGTAAGGGGGAGTGAGTGTCCAAACGAAGGAACTTGCTTGTACCGAGGTGCCAAGAACCCATTGAATCTTGGAAATCATAGTGAAACTCTCAGAGATGCTTTGAGGACTGGACGTAGGTTAAAGTGGTTGTGGCCGAACCAGTATAACTCCCAGTATACACTTCGGTTTCTCCTTACTCTTTACTGCTTTATATTCACCGTCAAGTTTTATATTTGCAACAAAATTTTTAGTATCACCCAATGCACCCCCTCTTGGGTGAAACGCTTGCTCTAACAATATTGTACGGATACTCGAGTGAAGAAGACCTCACTCTAGTGATGGTACAGTCTACACTCGGGTACTAGAGAGTGAAGGACAACGAGTGTATACCCAAGAGCACAAGAACTTTCAGAAGACTGCAACACTCGAGTCCAGAAAGCCACACTCGAGTGATAGCCAAATGCTCACTCGAGTACCAGGAAGTAAAGAACAGAAAGTGAGGACTCGAGAGCACAAGAGTTTTTAAGGATTAGGAGCTCTCAAGTGGAACACAAAGCAGTCAAGTGACGGCTTAACACTAACACTAGAGAGTGAAGGACAATGAGTGTATACCCGAGAGTACAAGAACTTTCAGATGATTGCAACACTCGAGTCTAGAAAGCCACACTCGAGTGATAGCCAAATGCTCACTAGAGTACCAGGAAGTGAAGCACAGAAAGTGAGGACTTGAGAGCACAAGAGTTTTAAGGATCAGGAGATCCCGAGTGGAACACAAAGCACTCGAGCGACGGCTTAACACTCATAAGTGTTAAGGTACACTCTTGCCTTTAACCATGGAAGTGCAACAGAAACATAGAGAGCAGAAAAGAAAATTGCACTACCGTACTCAAGTGGAACCCATCACCACTCAAGTGATGTTCATCCCGCATTCGAGTGGACCCCAGATCACTCGAGTAATGCTTATCAGAACCAAAAAATGTAAAGGGTATGACAATACTTCCAGATTTTTACCCAAATGTTTCCAATGGTCCAAACTCTCAACCAAAGCTATCCCCACATAAAATCACTCAAGGAATCCAATGGAAACATCAAAATCATCAAATTCCTATTCCATTATCATGCTTTGGTCATAGGCTACAATCAACACCAAAATTCCAAAATCTCCAAACATACCATTTCATTCTCAAATAAATTTATCTATCCAAAAATCACTACAAGATACCATTTTCTTGCCAATGACATAACAAAAACACCATGATCCTCAATTTAGAAAATCAGGCCAAAAAACCCAGAAATTCCAAACCAAACCATTTGGCACAAAACATAGATAGAATGATTGATTTTACTTACCTTATCAACTTTCTCAAAGACACTTCTTGATTCTCCAACCTCCACAATTCCTTGTGGCCACAAATCAACACCAATGGAGAAACTAGAACCATCAAAATGAAGCTCATTACTCAAGGATCAACTTTAGAGAAGAGAGTTTTGGCATTAGAGGTCATTAACTTACCTCAATCACAAGCTTTTCCTTCTTCCCTTTCCTTCACAATGGCCGCTGGTTTTGGAGAGAGAAGAGAGAGATGAAGAGAGGTTGAAGATGAAGTGAAATGATGATAATACTCCCCTAGCCATGCTGCCAAGCAAAAAGGATGGAAGAGGAGAGAGAAAGAAATTATATTAAAATGCCATTTGACTTTTCTCACACACCCAACCATAATTTCCTCTTGCCACATGTCACCATCCCATTGGCTCTCCTCAAATAAGTAACTAATTAGTTACTTTAACCACTCCATTAGCCATTTAGTTACACATCTCATTCCTTATTAGTTAGTAATTAATTTTCTCATTAATCACTAACTAATTACCTGACAATTTTCCTGATTTTGGCATATTTACCGAAATTGCCACAAAACACATAATAATTCCAATTTAAATTTACAAATATCCATAATAATCCTCATTAGCCTTTAATCAAAATTTGGGG